>OZ010598.1:91757254-92244754 GCA_963932145.1 Acanthosepion lycidas | reverse complement strand
AACTTTTGTCTGTATTCATATATATATATATATATATATATATATATATGCATAAGAAATGTATTGCTTTCATTACTTTTATTTCTGAGAGCATCAATTTCTCTTGAGTATTTATACTTGAGCAGGGATTTAGAAAGCTGTTGAAGATTATCCAATGCAGGACTGTCTTCACTTTCTCTTTCGATTATTCATCCTAGTGACTGTATTTATCTTGTGTCACTGCTCGTGTAATTTGTTCAAAGGGATTAAGCTTTAATGTGGTTTCTGTATGAAATTATTATGACTGATGGCAATACAAGTTGATTGCCATACATAGATGAGGATACATTTTGTGCGTATCTATGAGTTATAAATATGAGTGTCTATATGTGTGTTTGTTATATGCGTGCAAATAATTTCCTCTATAACTACACACTTATATACACATGCAAACATATGTGCAATATTTCCTACATTCCTTGTAATAACTCTTGACTCCACAAGTCTCCATATCCCTTAATACCCACAGATACGTCAGTGATCTCTTAGAATATATCTGGGGCATTCAGTAACAAATACATAAAATTTAATGCCAAATTTTCAATGAAGGTTGAATACAGGAAGTATTTAATGACTGATAAATCTATGTTGCTTTTAACATTAGCCCTGCAATTGTCAATTGAAGAAACAGTTAACAGGAACTTCAAACACAGACAAATCTCTATCTATAAAAGGCAAGATGTGTGTGTGTGTGTGTGTGTGTGTGTGTGTGTGTGTGTGTGTGTGTGTAACGAATGCACGGCCGCAATTTTCGACGGATTTGCACCAAAATTTATGCTCCAAGTTAGCGGCAAGGCCAAGACCCACCTTGCATTTCCCAACTCCCATCGATAGTGGAAAGAATTGATTTTTTCATGCTTCTATGGCAGTTTTCATGTAGTTTTCAGCCACTGGTCAGAGTGAGAGCCTATAGCTGGCTGCCACAAATAGGCAGGAAGATTCTGTTGGCCAGTGTGAGAGCCAACAGCTAACTGACATGAATGTTAACTAGCATGCTAGCATGCAAAAAAAATCGATAGCTGCATTCGTCACAAGTGGGAAAAATTTAAATCTGCATGGCACTTTACTCCAATTGGTTCATTCGCTTGCTTAAACTCAACGTTTATTCTGATTCTGCAGAACTGGGTTGGGTGTGAAAAAGTATTTGTTGTTAACATTCTTTTTTCATTCGGTTTTTCCAGTTACGAGTCCTTTTTTAAAGCTGATCGTTTTGTGTTCATTTTGTTTAGTTCTTTCTTTCGTAACAGATTTAATGTTTAGTGTAGAGCTTGGAAAAAATTTGCAGTGTGAGATAGGCAAGAAATAAGGCATGTAGCAACATCAGCACGGCAAAGGGCACTCCTTTAAAGGTAAAGAAGAGCAAAAATAATTAAGTCAATTTATAGCGATTGCTGTATGAATTGTACAATTTTTTAATCAAGCATGGGCAACGGCAGGTCATGTTGCTAGTGAACAATAAAAGTGAAAATTTGTAATACACTTTTTTAATTCATTAAGTGCAGATAAATTTATAGTTTCATAAGCCACTTTTTAAAATTAAGAATTTTAATTTTTTACTCTTTTTTACTAAATACAAATCACTTTCACACAACTGTAACATGGCTTCCCTCTGTCTTTTCTATAAATATTTTCATAGCAATTGTTCTTATGGGGTCGTCTCCTTGGTGCATCAACCACATGAACTTAAGCATAGTACTAGATTGGCAACTAGGTTTAATTGTTTTACTGTTGAAATAGCTAGATGTAACATAAATTCTGTTTTAATCATTTCTTTTCTCGCACTTCTCGCGTGTGGAGCTCTCTTCCAGTTTCTTGCTTCCCAGCAATCTATGACCTTCAAAAATTGAAATGCAACATAAATTGCCATCTTTCACCTTCCTGAATACAGTTCTTTTATTATTCTTGACTAGTTTTCTCACTTTTTTCATTCTCAGTAACCCCACACATCTTAATGGCATTAACACCTTGCTTGGGGTGAAATGATGAAGAATAAAAATAAAATGCTATCTGGAATAATTGTGCTGGATGGAACTTTTCAATTTATAAAATAGCATGTCAATTTAAATAGATTTTCTGCCAGGAATTTTTATATCACTTTAATAAACAGGGATCAAAATAATAATGCCACAGAGAAAATTATCTCAAATAGCATACCATACAAAATAATAAACATACCATATAAAATAATAAGTGTGCTATGCTATATAAGTGTGACATAGTAAATAATAATACCATAGCAAATAATAAAAAACATCTCAAACCAAATTGTAAGCATGCTATACCAAATAGTAAGTATGATATACTATATAATGAGTGTGCTATATCAAAAAATTAGCATGCTATATCAAATAATAAGCATACCATACCAAATAATATGTGTCATACCAAATAAATAAATATGTTTTACTATATATGTCATAATAAATAATCACAATGGAAAAATTGAAAGAATAATTTATTCAAGAGAACGTAATTAAAATGTATTAATTATTTGATAGATTTTTCACTTTTTAAATGTACAATGGAGTTTTCATTTGTACTGCTGGAAATGACTGGATTTGAACCTTGCATTAACACCAAAATAAAGAAATCTTCAAAGGCATTTTCCCGTAATATTTTATTTCACCAAAAGAAGAAATAATTATAGATAAAGTTTTCCTTTTAGTCTTTTTCCAGGAATTGTTTAACTTTGATTTTATATTTAAGAATTTGATTTTTGTAAGATTATTCATTTTGAAGTAAATTTAAGCAATTTAATGATCGTTTTTTCCTTCTTTTTCTTTTGGATTATTCCAGGGGGTGAAATGCATTGTGCTTTATTTAAATTCTGTAGATACACCTTGAATTTTTTCATGGCTTCTGCTGATCTAGAAGAATTCTGTCTACTGCAATTTGATGACTTTGTAGAATCAAGAGAAACAGACAGACAGGCATTCAGATTCCTGGTTACAACTTGATGATATTGAAAAAGCTAACAAAATGGAGGAAACAAGATTTATGATGTTGGGAAACAGGAGAGAATCATTGGCATGTGGAAGTAAGGTTCATGAAAATGAAAGCAAAATAGACGCTGGCATCTGAGAGAAGGGGGTAAAATGGATTAACTGCAGTACGTCATGTTGTGAATACAGTGGGCACTGAGTCACAATGCGGTGCGACTGAGGATGGGTGGCACCAGGTGCAGGAAGTAATACGATCTAAAGCGCGCACTACGAGAAGGATTCTAGTTTTGGGAGCTATGATGTCATCAGCACGTAGGCAGTTAGGCAGGAGTTGTGGGTGAGATATCTGTACACAGATGATGAACAGAAATGAAAGGAAAGCAGGAAATACAAAGTCATGCCAACGAGAATGGAACCAACAGGTACACACAGTTTGGATGCTTTTGCCTTTAAGGAAAAGAGAACCCCCCCCCAAAAAAAACAATATCATGATTTGGTCTGTTGATATGTGTTTCCACTGTGGCTGATTATTGCCAGAAAAAGAAGATTTTCAATTCATTTTATTAACTGAATGTAAATCAAATTTGTAGACATCAAAGAATATGACTCATATACAAGAGAGAGAAGTATTTGGGGTCGGTTTTGTTAATGCTTCAGGATTTGCTTGAAACCATTTCTTTAGACTAACTTTTACTAATTTCTTTCCTTCATTTTTATACCTTGTTACTTCCAAAATATATGTGCATGTATGTCTTTGTACAAAAGTAAATGACACATACACATTATATATATATATATTTTGTAATATATATTATTTTGTTTTTGGTAAAATTCAGCTAGCATCAAAGACGAAAAAATATAATGCAAATCAAAATATTTTTTTTTAAATGTGTTATTGATAACAGCTACAAACTTTTGGAGCATGCAAGATAATTTCCATGCCTGAAGATGACGGAATATACAATCAAAAGTACTTGCGTATTTAAGAAAGTCCTTATACAGCTTACAATTTAAAAAAACAAGGATCATAACTTTCATCGTATGATTAGTAGGTTAATGCATCTTTAAAATTTTGTTATGTTAGTGAAGAGATTTCGCCATTTTATATCATTAACTTTACCAATTTACTTTTTGTATGAATGATTCATTTTAATGTAATATAAATTGAATTGCACCACATATTTGAGATATATATATATATATATATAGTCGGCTCTCCCATCGAGGTCGATGTATGAGGGTCAAGCAGATCAGTTCCCAGGAAACTGACAGCCTGACAACAGCACATGAGATTTGATTATAGTGGTGAAGGTTTCGGGCAGGACCAGCTACACTTTTTGAAGGGCCAATATTCAGAGACCTGGTGCACTAAGTGCCACAAGGTCCCTAAACGACCCTCCGGAGGTTTTGAATTCAGAGTTGTCCTTCTCCTAGACCAGTTGCCATCCAAGGCTATAGAACCCAGTCTGTCCTGCTATTTACCCATAGCTGGAGGGAGAAGAAGAGGATTCATACCTTTCCCAAGGGTATTAGCACGTAAGTGAATGTAATGGCTTCGACTGGAATTCGAACTTGGCTCTGCGATTCCTCAATCCAAGCTGATATCCATTACTCCACCGTGCCTCATATATATATATATATATATATATATATATATATATATATATATATATATATATATATATATATATATATATATATATATATATATATATATATATAGTGTGCAGCATCTTTGGAAAACCAGACCACAGATTGACCCAAGCCTTGTGAATGAAATTGTGAAATTGGTTTGACTGAACTATCCACAGTAAATTTTGCACACATCACACAAAAACTTTTTTCTACTTTGTCATACATCTTTTCCACCCAATATATATCACCATTATACATGAATTTATGTAAACTAATACAAGTTATGGAATTGGTCGCTCTTTGCAATTCAAGAATACTTATTAAATGTAACATATTTGAATACATATGAATGCAGATAAGAGATATATAAAATTATTTTCAGACAATTAATCGCAGCAAAATAAATATCTGTAAAAACAATCATTGAACATAAATAATAAAATCTATTTAAACTGCCACAAAAATACTATCAATTTCTTTTACTGGAACCAAATATGCTCCAAATAACAAAAATTATAATCCATAGATAATAATAATAATAATAATATGTTTAATCAGTTCTATAAATTTATATCAGCAGCTGATTCAAAAGTGACCTAAAATCTGTTGTTAACTGGGGCAAGGAATAGCTTATTAATTTTAATGCCTCCAAAACAAAACTGCTCGCTATTAATCATCTGAGAGACCCCTTTTTGCCTTCCATCAGCATGACTGATGCTAACCTCCAGGAGGGTAACTCATTTGTACCTTCTCAGACTATCATTCTCTGCTGACATGAAGTGGAGTGATTATATTGACTCAATTGCTAGATCTGCTGCTAGGCTAATTGGTTCACCATATCATGCTTGACAATTTTTCTTGCCAGAATCTATCTTACATACTTATAATTCTATCATTCATCCTTGTTTTGAATATTGCTGCCACATCTGGTCTGATGCTTTTGCTATATATTTAGAAATCCTTGATAAAATGAAAAGAAAAATCTGCAATGTTATTTATCCTGATCTGGCATCTCAGCTTCAATCCCTTTCACACCACCATGATATTGCTTCCCTATGACTTTTCTATAAATATTTTCATGGTAATAGTTCTTGTGAACTTTGCTCTACAGTAACTAAACTTTATGAATTTAAGCATACAACTCATCAAAGATGTAGAAGAGACTTGAAGCGGCAAAAATGTGGTTCTACAGAAGGATGTTGAGAATATCATGGACTGAAAATGGGAGCAAAGACAAACTTTTAAAGAAAATTGAAACAAAAAGGACACTTATACTTAGCATCAGGAAGAGACAGCAGGAGTTTCTGCAGTACATAATGAGAAAGGAGGGCTGGGAAAATCTGATACACATGGGACAGATACAGGGCAAGAGGAAAACAATGCATAACCTATTTAGTGAGCTTGAGTAAATGAATGGTGACACAGGGTTTAGAAGAAATAAGACAAAGTTTATTAAAGGCTAGAAAGAATAGGAAGTTGGGAAGAGCCATTATCGTCTACATCCTGAGGGGACATGGCACATAAAGAAGAAGACTAAAGGTCTCATCATTTTACATCTGAATTGGCTAGAAGTAACCATAAGTTATTTGCTAATAGTTTGTTTTCTCACACTTCTCACCTGTAGAACTCTCTTCAGGGGTCTTGCTTTTTAGTCAACTTCAGAAATTCAAATGCAGTGCAAATCATTATCTATTGTCTTCTTGATTCCTCTTCTGTTATTGTTATTAAGGAGCAATCATTAATAATGTTTTTCTTTCACTTATTCTTTCACATTCAGTAACTTCTTGTATTCAGAGGCTTTATTACTTTGCCTGTAATGATTAAATATATATATATATATATATATATATATATATATATAAATCTTGTTCATCAGCTTAAAATTCATTATACACTATAAAAAGTTTCAATCTTCATCATGCACTAAAAATGTTTCAACCCAACAAATATAATTGTATTATTCTACCCACCAAATCTGTCACAAATATAATTGAAAAGAATTTATCTAAATTCGGCATAATTTTTTTTGTGATTACTTTTAAAACAATAAAAGTCTTAATTAATACAAAACAAAATAAAAAGCTAAAACTTGAAAGGGGAAATTTACTCTATCACCTATTATAATTGCCAGAAGAAATACATTGGAGAAACCTCAAGAAATTAAAAAAAAACATTATATGAACACAAAAGGGATCTTTTACAAAACACACTAAACACACTAAACACACTAAACACATTAAACACATTAGTTGCTTACCATAATGAGCATGACCATAATTTTTATTTTAAAAATTCTACTTTAATAAAAGGAGAAAGCAAGTTACTAAAGAAAAATGTCTCGTAAGTGCTTTAACTATAGATGATGCATAATAAATTTACATGCCATTTCATACAATATGTCACCCCTCTTGGAAAATCTTCTGTTATCACTTGTGGATATTTAATAACAAAAGTGATGGAAGCATGAACAAAAAGAAAAAGAAAATAATGAAATCAGCTAGACTTTATACCCAAAACATATATTTTAAAAATAATACTTAATTTAAATTTAAAATTCTCAGCATTTCACTTTCTTTTGTGAGCATGTGTAGTCACTTCAATGTAAACATCACTTTAGTCTGATGAAGTCCTAAAAGATGAAACATGATGCAGGAAACCTTTTTCCACTTTGTCATAGTTTCTTTTCCTCAAAAATTTTGACATTACTAACAATGCATCTCCATCAAAATACTCTGTAAAATACTAATGTTGTGCACCAATTCTCTTGCTCTTTAGGAGACTGTGTCGAAATTGATAATAAAAAGCACCAACATTTACTACTCATATCAAAATACTTCTCTCAAGAAGACTATACTGTCATTTCCCATAGCAACATGCCTTATGTAAACATATAACAAAAATCCCTAATTTCCTTTTGATTTTGGTTAACAATACAACAGTAATCTGTTGTTCCAACTATAGAAAACAAGTACAAAACTATTAAGTCCTTTATGTCAAAAGAAAGCAACTCTCTCTATATAAATATAGATATTTTTATATCAGTCAAGGTGCACATTTATTAAAATATCTTGAAAATGAAAGGTAATTATTTTCAAGTGATGTTAAAAATTATTTCACAGTAATAGTATGTGAATTCACATTAATTTCAAACTTTGGACCATTAATGGCACAGATGTTATGCTGTCTGTCTATTGACTTTCTACCTCTTTTCGATGAAAATGACCAATGACAGATAAAAGTACTTGGAAAATAATATAAGTTTGGCAAGTTTGTATAAATGTCTTCATCATACATAAACTGACTTATTTGACACAAATCAAAACATGACAGATATTCCTTGTAATTCTAGTAAAAGGACATGTTTAAAGAAAAAGGTTCAAATATATTATATATCTATATCTATCTATCTATTTATCTATTTATATATATATATATATATATATATATATATATATATATATATATATATATATATATTATATATATATATGTGTGTGTCTGTGTGTCTGCTCTTTTTGTATCCTAATGTAAACAAAGACAATTTTATTTTTAAATGGATTTAAATCTGCCAGATTTTATTTTTATTTATTTATTTGTTTCAACATTATTTCTAAATGGATAGTCATATCTGAGTAGATGCAGTTTTAATTCATTTATTAAACAGTATATTTATTTATTTACATCTATTGACCTGAATATTTGAGAAGCAGTAGATATAAATAAATAAGTATACTGTTTAATAAACAATTCTAAACAGAGCATCTACTCAAATATGAGTATCAATTTCCAAAATAGTGTTTAAATAAATAAAGTAAAAAATCTGTTAGATTTAAATCCATTTCATAAGAAAAAAAAATTGTCTTTGTTTATGTTAGAAGACAAACATGGAAGACATGCATATTTCAAGAATTGGGAGGAAGATGTTTGTTTCATACATATATATATGTTGTGGCCTTTTTAGGGCCAGAAATAAAGACACAAAGAGAGGAATTGAGTTAAACAAATATATTAACAGAAAATAGTAATACCAACATATACAAACAAGAATGATACAGAAAGAATGTTCGGTCCGACTCTCAGAGTTGACTGCTGGAAATTTCACTCCCCAAAAGGCAGTACCTGCTCCTGTTTATAGCTGGGAGAGTCCATGTGTGCATGGGTAAATTATCATAACAGTTCTATGCTAATAGTTTCGTTTTTCACACTCCTTTCACCTATTGTCCATTTCACATTCCCCCCCCCAGACTTTTAAACAGGAGTAGACATCTAGCCCTTGAATCCTGTTTAGAATTCGGTTCCTGGTTTTATCTAAAGTCTTTTCCTTTTCTTTCACTTCCAGTAACTTCTTGTGTCTTGGTGGTGCTATTACCTTTCTTGGAGTGAACTGATTAGAAAAAATAAATAAATTCTCACTTGTCGAACTCTCTTATGTCTTCTTGATTTCCAGTTGGCTTTTGATCTTCAAGAATTTCAATGTCTTCTTAATTCCTGTACTTTTAATGTTGTCTCTCCTTAATAATATTTTCCATTTTTTTCTCATATTCTCTTACACTCAGTAACCCCTTGTGTCTTAGTAGTTTTATTGCCTTACATGGGGTGAAATGATTAAAATAATAAATCTGAAAATTTTCAAGCAGCAAAGAAAAGCATCTTTTTCCTCGGAATAAAATCTTATACTCAGATTTTTATTACAAGAATTCTTTCTTGACAGATCGTATCAGATCAGTTCTTTTGTTTTATTTAATATGTCAGTTTTTTACTGTCCAGTTAATCTGCCAAATACAAAATCCTTCATAGCATTTTTATGCATCGTAACCACTTAATCATCAGTCAAAAGGAATAATAAATCTTACAGGCTAAGGTGGGGAAAATTCTATTACTAGCAAGTAAGAAAATAAATCTGTAAAATGTCTTCTATGGGCCAATGTCTCGTCAAGATATGGCCAATCATGTCCTTCCCAATTTATTATCATTTATATTGTGGGGAAAATAAGTATTTCATCTCCTGCTGATTTTCTGAGTTTGCCACCTTACAAAAATGAGAACAGGCTATAATTTTCAGGGTAAGTCCATCTTGAAAGTGAGAGATAGAATATAAAAAAATTCTAGAAAATCACATTATATTAATTTTTGAACATTTATTTCCATTTTATTAAAAAAAATAAATATTTCACCCCCTACCAACCAGCAATGATTTATGCCCTACAGACTGTTTTTGTGACCAGGAGGCATACAGACTAGACCTATTACTCAATTATTACTCCTAATCAAGTACTCATTATCTGTATAAAAGACACTAGTTCACAGAATCCTTCAATGAATCAGAATCTAATCTCTCCACAATTGCCAAGATGAAAGAATTGTCTAAAGACATCTGGGACAAAATTGTATACCTGCACAAGACTGGAATGGACTACAAGACAATTGGTCAACAGTTGGTGTGATAATAAGAAAATGGAAGAAATACCAATTGACTATTAATCTCCCTTAGCTGCACACAAGATCTCTCAACATGGAGTGAATCTGATGATGAGAAAGGTGAGGGAACAACTCAGAACTATGCAGTAAGAGCTTGTTGATGATCTCAAGGCAGTTGGGACCACAGTCACCAAGATGACCATTAGTAACACACTATGTCATAGTGGACTGAAATCATGTAGTGCCTGCAAGGTCCCCCTCATCAAGAAGGTACATGTACTGGCCTGTCAGAAGTTTTCAAATGAACACCTGGATGATTCAGAGGAGGGTTGGGAGAAAGTGCTGTGGTCAGATGAGACTAAAATTGACTATTTTGGCATCAATTTAACTTGCCATGTTTGGAGGAAAAAAATGCTGACTTGGACCCCAAGAACACTACCCCAACCTTTAAGCATGGTGGTGGAAACATTATGCTTTGGGGTTGTTTCTCTGCTAAGAGGACAGGACAACTACACCAGATTGAGGGAAAGGTGGCTGTGGCCAAGTACAAGGAAATCTTGAGTGAAAACCTCTTTGCCTCATCAAGGACACTGACGATGGATCGAGGATGGGTGTTCCAGCATGACAATGACCTAAAGCATATGGCTAAGGCAAAAAAGCAGTGGCTCAAGAAGAAGCACCTTAAGGTAATGTAATGACCTACTCAGTGTCTGGACCTTAATCCTTTAGAGAATCTGTGGAGGGAGCTGAATCTTCAAGTTACTCAACAACAATCTATTAGGTTGGTGCAAAAATAATGACATAATAATGTTTTTTTTTTACGTTAAAAAATATGTCAAAAAACAACATTATTACGTCATTATTTTTGCACCAACCTAATACAAACTTGAAGGATTTGGAGAGGATCTGCAAAGAGGAGTGGGTCAAAATCCACCCTGGGATCTGTAAAAACTTGGTTACCAACTACAGGAAACATCTGGTTTCTTCACGAAATGCTGAGTTATGTTATGTGTGAAATACTTATTTTTTTAATATAAAAGAAATAAACATTCAAAAATTAATATAATGTGATTTTCTAGAATTTTTTTTTTTTATCTATTCTGTCTCTTATTTTCAAGATGGACATACCCTGAAAATTACAGACTGTTCCCATTTTTGTAAGGTGGTAAACTCAGAAAATCAAGAGGGGATGAAATACATATTTTCCCCACTATAGCTCGAAGTAATGTTTGTCCACTTACTATTCATTCCCTCTTCTGCTATCCATTTACACAAGCTTTTTAGATACATTACTGTTTCCCTCTTTCATTCTTATTTTCAATATATCCTGTGAGTGCCAAATTCTCCAAGCTCTCATTCTTTGTTAGGTGTCCCCTAAATTTCAACTTTCTCATTCTGATTCTAAGAATAAGTGATGTTTTTTTTTCCATCTTCCTTAAAATTTTTTCATTGCTCACATGTGCCATCCATGGAATTCTCTGCACTCTTCAGCAGAAACATATCTTTGTTGTTTTAAGATTCAATTTCATCAGAACAAAAATCATCCAGTATTTATTTCCCTATAGGAGGATTGCACTCTTTTCTTTGCTTCTAATGATATTTTCCTGTTTCTTAATACTTTTTTAGCTTTCGGAAAACATATTTTGCTATTCCACACCATATTTTGATTTCTGTCTCAGTTACTTGACTAATACAAAATTAATAAGCAAGAAAAATGTATTTTATATTTTGAGATTAAACTGATAAAAAATTATTGGTTTTATCCACAGACAGATATTTTTTAATCATAATTTCCATCTGAATATTAATTTTTAAAAATCAGCAGCAATATTTTTTCTTCTTAGCAGTAATATGTAGAAACACAAAAGAGTGTCCCGGATTACTGAAGTAAAGTCGATGTTGATTAAAAGGTAAAAACAAAAAAAAAAAAAACAAGAATGAAAAATAAAGATCCTCATTGAAAATTTAATCTGTTCAGTTAAACAATTGAAATAATTTGTCTTTGTTGTTATTGTTTTTCATTTAAAGTTCTGAGTCCAGCAAATAAATAAATGATTCAGTAGAGATTCATTTGATTGCCCAGCTCTAGGGATTTTTCATTCCCCATTGCTCTTTTCTTTTTGGCCTTCTCTACATCGACTGATTAAACTGAAACTGATAAAACTTTGATATTTTCTTTATTTGCAGTCGACTATCACACAGCAAAGCAACATACACAATAGAGCAACACTATCAAAATATACTCATGTTTACATAATACATATGTATGTATGTATGTATGTATGTATGTATGTATATATATATATATATATATATATATATATATATATATATATATATATGTATATTTATATATATTTATATATATATATATAATTTCAAATGGAGTATATGTGTAAAAAGACAATGTCATAAGTTTTCCTTTGTCGTTATTCATATATATATACATATGTATATATATATATATATATATATATATATATGTGTGTGTGTGTGTGTGTGTGTGTGTGTGTATATATATATATATATATATATATATATTCAAATAATAGAAAAATAAAACTTACTTATATTGCCCTTTTAAAGATATATTGTAGTTGTATCTGAAAATCTTTGACAAACACACACAAGCGCAGACAGGCACACACATGCAAACACACATGGTAATGAAAAGTGCATATAAAAAAGAAAAATCTGGAAGTATAAGCAGTCAGTTGTTGATGGAGTGATTCCTGAATGAGAATTGTTGACCCCACCACCACCAATGAGTAGATGGATTGAATGACTGTCACTACTTAGTGTTGACCTCAGTGGCCACTTTTATATTGACATGTGCTCTCTTATATTGAGTACTTTTACCCATATATATAGCATACTTTAAAACTATATTTTTCACCATATATATATATATATATATATATATATATATATATATATATATATATTATTGTGTATTTGGGAAGCAATCCCTCTTTTTTACAAGTTTCATTAAAAATGACTGCCATCTTAAAAACTTGTCAACCTTTTTAACAAAACTTCGATATACATTGCTGTACAAAAGTAAGTGAACCCTTAAGATAATATTTAAAATAATTCTCTCTTTTTTTTCCAGATAATCAACAAATCTTAATTAAATTATACATTCATTAAGAAAAACCTTTATTAAATGAATTACAAATACTTTCAAAAGCTTTTATCAAGCTGGAATAAAAATATTAATTAAAAAATCAAGATGTGTCAAAAGTAAGTGAACCATTATATTTACACTCTATTTTTGTTTTACATGGTTGCCAGTGCAAATAATTTTTTGTGCATGTGTAAAAATCAAAATGACACATGTTCATTGTTAGAGACTAAATTTTAAAAAATATATATGCAAAGATCAAAAAACTTTCTGAAGCTTTAAAAAAATCATATAGTTGAAACCTATAATGATGAAGGCTACAAAAAGCTATCAAAACAATTTGGAGTGCACTTCTCCAACAAATGGAAGGCCTTTGT
This sequence comes from Acanthosepion lycidas, assembly GCA_963932145.1. NCBI lineage: Eukaryota > Metazoa > Mollusca > Cephalopoda > Sepiida > Sepiidae > Acanthosepion > Acanthosepion lycidas. Next base: position 92,231,219 of record OZ010598.1, on the reverse strand, counting down.
TATGATGGCATGACAATGAAGAAGTGGCTGTCAGTGAAAAATAAGAGCAAGTAGAAATCTAGTTCAGCAAGCCCAGACAAATACTGCCATGATTTTTGGGGTTGTCCGATGTTCCCTGGCTAATGTCAGAATCAAATGTGTATACATCTACATGTAACAATATCTGAACAATGCCAATCTTCATGGCAGAATGCATACAAAAAGCCACTACTTACAAAATAGCACAAGCATGCTCGCCTCCGCTATGTCAAAGTTCATATTAATAAATTAGAAACATTTGGCAAAAGGTTTTATGGTTGGATGAAACCAAAAAGAGCTTTTTGGAAGGAACAATAGATGGTATATCTGGTGTGCTTCTAATATGGCTTTTGAGGAGAAGAATTTGATAGCAACCATTAAACATGGGGGTGACAGCATTATGATTTTGGGGTTTGTTTTGTGGCAGCTGGAAGAGGCAAAATAGTATGTATCGATGGCACAATGGACCCTGCAAGATAGCAAGCAATTTTAAACGAAAGTGTCTTGCCCTCATTTCAAAAGTTAGGTTTAAGTCAGGACTGGAAATTTCAACAGGACAATGATTTGAAGCATCAAAGCAAATTCACCTAAGAATGGGTTTGTAAAAAACAATTTCAAGTCTTGGAATGGCCCAGGAAAATTCCTGAAAATCTATGATTCAAGTGAAAGGCAATGCATGCAAGAAACTCAGGTAATATTAAGCAATTTTGGAAGTTTTACCAAGAAAAATGGTCAAAAATCAGCACTCATTCCTGCCAGAAACTTCTTAAAAATTATAGAAAAAGACTGGTTGACAGTGTAACCTCAAAAGAAGCAGTCACCAAATATTAAATGTAAGCATTCACTTATTTTTGCACATCTTAATTTTTCATTAATATTTTTGTTCCAGTGTGATAAAAATTTTTTAAAGTGATTGTAATTGATTTAATAAATGTCTTTTTCTTAATGAATGTATAGTTTAATTAAGATTTGTTGATCATCTAAAAAAAGAGACAATTTTTGAAAATATTATTTTATAGGTTCACTTACTTTTGAACAGCACTGTATATATAAAGAAGTGATGGATTTTTATTTACTAATCCCACAGATTTTATTACTTAAATGTTATTTTTAGTTGATATCCATATTTAAGTAGATACTCCATTTATTTATTAAACAGTATATTTATTTATTTTCATCAACCGGCCTGAATATTCAAGCAAAAAAGTAATGTGTACTTGCCGGCAGGGTTCGAACCTGCATGTCCCTGGGTAGTCAAAGCCTTCATTCATGACCACCTGCCATAATGTGTGTCAATAAACGAGCAAATCTGAATAGTTGCTTATATCTTTCCGTAACTAGTGTGTGTGAGTGTGTGTGTGTGTCTCATAGACATTATGTTTGTTTGTTTTTCGCATGTTGATTTGAGACCATTTTTATGTATATACCGTGTGTTCTTGATAAATATGCATTAGATTCTTTAAGTGACTTTGTGACTTTGTGTTTATAGTTGGTAATATATTTATTAGTATTCTCACAAAATACTTTCAATGTAAAGAATTTTGGTGACATAAAAAAGACAATATGAATAAAGACAAAAGAAAAACGTTTTTTTAACAATGTGTTTCATCATCTGATAACAAGTCAACATAAAGCATTTGAGGATTCTTAAATTTAAAAATGTTTTATTTTTGTTTACAAATACATGTTGCAAATACATGTTTATGTTTATACATTCAAATAATGTTTATGTTTATACATGCAAATACATTTTTATGCTTGTACATGCAAATGTTGGAAAATAAAATCTTTACATTTACCTTTGGTAAAAAAAAGATTTCCATTTGTCTTTATTCATATCTTCCTCTATGTACTGTGTTGCTTCAAAACATTGGTGATCGTGGCTCTCCACAATCTCCTGTCCTTTGTATCTGTTATGGTAAGAGCCAGTTACCCTCCTTTCTATCATGAATGGATTGATTCATTCATGATAAGTAATCCTGGGTAATTGTCGAGAAGAATAAAAAAGATGATACTAGTGCAGTGACTTGTCCAGCTTAGTACTTAATACTACTATCATGACTGACTATGTCATGTTAAGTGTTGTGTCCTGCCAGACCCCACATCACAACAGTAGCTACTAGATTTTGTCTTTTTCTGATGATTCCTAAACCCTGTTCTGCCATCCATTCACTCAAGCTTTCTGGGTAGGTTATGCATTACTTTCCTCTGTCCTATTTGTCTTCAATATGTCCTGTGAGTATCAAATTGTCCAAGCCCTCTTTCCTCATCATGTGCTCTAAAAAATTCAGTTCTCTCTTCCAGATGTTAAGTATAAGTGTCCTTTGTTGTTTCCATTTTCTCTAAAACTTTGTTGTTGCTCACATGTTCGGTCCATGGTATTCTCAGCATCCTCCTGTAGAACCAAATTTCTGTTGCCACAAATCTCTGTGAGGGGATTGTCCTGCATTCACTGCCATATTGGAGGACTGATATTATGTAACAGTTCAGTACTCTTTGGATCACTCTTTGTATAATTCACTAGTGTCCTCAAGAATACAAGGCCCAGTGGATAAAAGCATTGGTTGATTGAACCAAAAAGTGATCTGACCCAAAGAGTTGTCAGTTCAATCCCTGGTTTTGGCAAATAGAACAGAAACTTGGAGAGTTATCAAAGCCAATTGACTAAAATTAAGATATCCAAAGGCATGGCATGTGGAATTAGAACAGTCTACTCTTGTGGACTAAATAAATGTTTTGGTTCAAAATTCCAACAAATATCACATGAAGAAGGCTAGAGGAGTGTACAACGGCCAAAACTTTGAGAATTTGATAATAAAGATGTGAACAGCAGTCCGAAAAATGTAAATAGTGTAAATAGTTTCTTTAATATACATGATCTATTTCTGATGTTAAGAATAAATGAAAATATTTCTAAAATCCTCAAAAATATCTTACATGCTGCCACATACACTTTTCATTGCTATATTTACACAAGTGCCTATTATGTTTCTCAAATTATCTACATTATTCTAAGCAATCAATAAGCCCAAAGAATACAAGTCTGTTGGAGTGATGATTGCATCGAGCCATTTCAGACACTTGATATTTTTGTTGTTTTTGTCTTCATAGTTGATTTCTCTTCTTTCAGAAGTAAGTGAAAATGCAGGTGTTCTCATTAAACGTTATCCATGACTTGCATGCCACATGAAAAAGAATTTTGCTTTCAAAATTTCCCATGATCTTTAGTTTTGACAAACTACAAAGAGACTGAAATTTCATCAATCACCATCTTTTGTCTTCCTAAATCCTAAAGTTTGATTCTCTTACACTCCCAGTAATACTTTGTGTTTCAGTGGCATTATCACCATCATTTGTTTTCCTGAAATGTGTTCTTTTATAATCCTTTCTCCTCACTAAAGTTTTCTCATTATGTTACATTCCCAGTTACCTCTTCCACCTTAGTGGCATTATCACCATCTTCTGTTTTCCTGAAACATATTATTTTATTGTACTTTCTCCTTGCTAAAGTCTTCTCATTCTTTCACTCCTATGAAACCCTTGTGTTTTAGTGGTATTATCAACATCTTCTGTTTTCCTGAAATGTGTTCTTTTATTGTCCTTTCACTTTTACTCTCAGTAAAACCATGTAACAACACCTTTCAGTAATATTGCTCACTTGCAAAAAAAAAGAAAGATTCTTAAAATGAAAAATATTTTACAGTTTCAAATAAACTACAAAGAGTTGATAACCTGTAAAAAATATCAAATCACCCTTGTTACTTCCAAATTATTTCTGAGATCCTTAGTTGCAATATTTGGGTTATTTTCAAGAATTCTTGGAAGGTTATCTTATGCTATGGCTGTCAGTTTTTTTTTTCATCCTAGCACATCCAAATTAATTTACAACAGAATTTTCTCTCCTGAACTTTAGAATGATCTTTCAAAGAAATTTAGGGAGAGTAATTCAATTAGAACCTGACACCATATCCGCTGCCTGAGTTCTAGGCCCGATTAAAGTTTGCTGTAATTTTAAGCCCTGTTCAGATATCTTTACCTTTATCCACATATAAGGAATGTGTTGTGAAATTTCAAAAAGTAAAAAACTTCTAACAACATTCAAGAAGAAAAGCTTCTACGAACATTTTCAAATTTCACAACAAACCTCTTTCTTTCTATTTTACCATTAATTTTTATCAAAATTCCTGCTGCTTTTAAAGTGCCCCCAGAATAAAGACAATATCCTCTCCCCCATATTTGGTTATAAGTGTAATATACTGAAAGGCTCACCTTGACACACATCTCAAAACAAATTTCTGTTATTATGATCCAAAACTGACCTTTTACTATATTCTCCAAGAATAAGATAGAATTATCAATTTCTTCATTTACAAATACTAGAGGAGATTTCAAATGACTAGCCTTAAGAAAAAGTCTGACAAGATCAGCTTCCTTGTAGATCTGTTCTATACGGTCAGGTTACCCTCAATCCAGTGGCTTCCAAATTATCTATGAAAAACTTACTTGTAATATTTGGGTTATTTTCAAGAATTCTGAGATACCATTTTGTTCTGATTGTCCGTTCCTTCCATAGCTACATTTAATTATTTCCTTCACATTCCTGAATTTAAATGTACTATTAGATTGGCAACTAAGTCTCACCCGTTTACTGTTGAACTAGCTAGATGCAACAATCTGTTCTATTCAAATAGTTTAATTTCTCTCACTTCTCACATGTGGAACTCCTTTCTGATTTCTGGCTTCTTTGACAGCTACAATCTTCAACATTTGCACCACCAATTACCATCTTTTCTTGTCCTTTATCCTCACTAAAGTGTTCTTATCCTCTTTCACTCGCAGTGACTTCCTTGCATCTTAAGGGCATTATCATCTTTCTTGGGGTGAAATTATTTTAAAATAAACATGGACATATACATTATCAGATATTTTTCATTCAGACAATTTGCTCCACATAATTGTCTATAGTATCAGAAAAAGACAGTTGAAATATCTATGACACAAAATGACAAAAGAAGGCTTGCAGAATTTGAAACACACAGGACATATTCAATGCAAGAAAAAAACGGTGCTAAACCTACTTAATGAGCTTCTGTAAATAGATGGCAGATCTATCTTTTCTACAAGTATTTTTAAGACAACTGCTCTAAAAGCATTTCCCTGATGAACTGACTATAACAATTTAAATGTTCTACTAAATTGGCATCTAGGGTCCATCCTTTTACTGCAGATATAGTTAAATGTAACTGCCATTTCTACGCCAATAGTTAATCTTCTTGCATTTCCTGCCAGTGGTACTAACATTTGTTTACTCACTGACAAATACAAAATTCATAAATTTAAATGCAACATTAATTACCATCTTCTATCTTCTAAAATCCTGTCCAGATTTTATCCTTTCATTAATTCTCCCTATACTCAGTCTTCTCTCTCACTTTTACTCCCTGTAACCTCCTGCATACAAGTGGCATTCCCACCTTGCGCTTGGGGTGAATTGATTTAAATACAACATTAATCACCATCTTCTATCTTCTAAAATCCTGTCCAGATTTTATCCTTTCCTTAATTCTCCCTATACTCAGTCTTCTCTATCACTTTTACTCCCTGTAACCTCCTGCATACAAGTGGCATTCCCACCTTTCGCTTGGGGTGAATTGATTTAAATACAACATTAATCACCATCTGCTATCTTCTAAAATCCTGTCCAGATTTTATCCTTTCCTTAATTCTCCCTATACTCAGTCTTCTCTCTCACTTTTACTCCCTGTAACCTTCTGCATACAAGTGGCATTCCACCTTGCGCTTGGGGTGAATTGATTTAAATACAACATTAATCACCATCTTCTATCTTCTAAAATCCTGTCCAGATTTTATCCTTTCCTTAATTCTCCCTATACTCAGTCTTCTCTCTGACTTTTACTCCCTGTAACCCCCTGCATACAAGTGGCATTCCCACCTTGCGCTTGGGGTGAATTGATTTAAATACAACATTAATCACCATCTTCTATCTTCTAAAATCCTGTCCAGATTTTATCCTTTCCTTAATTCTCCCTATACTTAGTCTTCTCTCTCACTTTTACTCCCTGTAACCTCCTGCATACTAGTGGCATTCCCACCTTGTGCTTGGGGTGAATTGATTTAAATACAACATTAATCACCATCTTCTATCTTCTAAAATCCTGTCCAGATTTTATCCTTTCCTTAATTTTTCCTATACTCAGTCTTCTCTCTCACTTTTACTCCCTGTAACCTCCTGCATACAAGTGGCATTCCCACCTTGCGCTTGGGGTGAATTGATTTAAATACAACATTAATCACCATCTTCTATCTTCTAAAATCCTGTCCAGATTTTATCCTTTCCTTAATTCTCCCTATACTCAGGCTTCTCTCTCACTTTTACTCCCTGTAACCTCCTGCATACTAGTGGCATTCCCACCTTGCACTTGGGGCGAATTGATTTAAATGCAACATTAATCACCATCTTCTATCTTCTAAAATCCTGTCCAGATTTTATCCTTTCCTTAATTCTCCCTATACTCAGTCTTCTCTCTCACTTTTACTCCCTGTAACCTCCTGCATACAAGTGGCATTCCCACCTTTCGCTTGGGGTGAATTGATTTAAATGCAACATTAATCACCATTTTCTATCTTCTAAAATCCTGTCCAGATTTTGTCCTTTCCTTAATTCTCCCTATACTCAGTCTTCTCTCTCACTTTTACTCCCTGTAACCTCCTGCATACTAGTGGCATTCCCACCTTGCGCTTGGGGTGAATTGATTTAAATACAACATTAATCACCATCTTCTATTTTCTAAAATCCTGTCCAGATTTTATCCTTTCCTTAATTCTCCCTATACTCAGTCTTCTCTCTCACTTTTACTCCCTGTAACCTCCTGCATACTAGTGGCATTCCCACCTTGCGCTTGGGGTGAATTGATTTAAATACAACATTAATCACCATCTTCTATCTTCTAAAATCCTGTCCAGATTTTATCCTTTCCTTAATTCTCCCTATACTCAGTCTTCTCTCTCACTTTTACTCCCTGTAACCTCCTGCATACAAGTGGCATTCCCACCTTGCGCTTGGGGTGAATTGATTTAAATGCAACATTAATCACCATTTTCTATCTTCTAAAATCCTGTCCAGATTTTATCCTTTCCTTAATTCTCCCTATACTCAGTCTTCTCTCTCACTTTTACTCCCTGTAACCTCCTGCATACTAGTGGCATTCCCACCTTGCGCTTGGGGTGAATTGATTTAAATACAACATTAATCACCATCTTCTATTTTCTAAAATCCTGTCCAGATTTTATCCTTTCCTTAATTCTCCCTATACTCAGTCTTCTCTCTCACTTTTACTCCCTGTAACCTCCTGCATACTAGTGGCATTCCCACCTTGCGCTTGGGGTGAATTGATTTAAATACAACATTAATCACCATCTTCTATCTTCTAAAATCCTGTCCAGATTTTATCCTTTCCTTAATTCTCCCTATACTCAGTCTTCTCTCTGACTTTTACTCCCTGTAACCCCCTGCATACAAGTGGCATTCCCACCTTGCGCTTGGGGTGAATTGATTTAAATACAACATTAATCACCATCTTCTATCTTCTAAAATCCTGTCCAGATTTTATCCTTTCCATAATCCTCCCTATACTCAGTCTTCTCTCTCACTTTTACTCCCTGTAACCTCCTGCATACTAGTGGCATTCCCACCTTGCGCTTGGGGTGAATTGATTTAAATACAACATTAATCACCATTTTCTATCTTCTAAAATCCTGTCCAGATTTTATCCTTTCCATAATCCTCCCTATACTCAGTCTTCTCTCTCACTTTTACTCCCTGTAACCTCCTGCATACTAGTGGCATTCCCACCTTGCGCTTGGGGTGAATTGATTTAAATACAACATTAATCACCATCTTCTATCTTCTGTAATCCTGTCCAGATTTTATCCTTTCCTTAATTTTCCCTATACTCAGTCTTCTCTCTCACTTTTACTCCCTGTAACCTCCTGCATACTAGTGGCATTCCCACCTTGCGCTTGGGGTGAATTGATTTAAATACAACATTAATCACCATCTTCTATCTTCTAAAATCCTGTCCAGATTTTATCCTTTCCATAATCCTCCCTATACTCAGTTTTCTCTCTCACTTTTACTCCCTGTAACCTCCTGCATACAAGTGGCATTCCCACCTTGCGCTTGGGGTGAATTGATTTAAATACAACATTAATCACCATTTTCTATCTTCTAAAATCCTGTCCAGATTTTATCCTTTCCATAATCCTCCCTATACTCAGTCTTCTCTCTCACTTTTACTACCTGTAACCTCCTGCATACTAGTGGCATTCCCACCTTGCGCTTGGGGTGAATTGATTTAAATACAACATTAATCACCATCTTCTATCTTCTGTAATCCTGTCCAGATTTTATCCTTTCCTTAATTTTCCCTATACTCAGTCTTCTCTCTCACTTTTACTCCCTGTAACCTCCTGCATACTAGTGGCATTCCCACCTTGCGCTTGGGGTGAATTGATTTAAATACAACATTAATCACCATCTTCTATCTTCTGTAATCCTGTCCAGATTTTAACTTTCCTTAATTCTCCCTATACTCAGTCTTCTCTCTCACTTTTACTCCCTGTAACGTCCTGCATACAAGTGGCATTCCCACCTTGCGCTTGGGGTGAATTGATTTAAATGCAACATTAATCACCATCTTCTATCTTCTAAAATCCTGTCCAGATTTTATCCTTTCCTTAATTCTCCCTATACTCAGTCTTCTCTCTCACTTTTATTCCCTGTAACCTCCTGCATACTAGTGGCATTCCGACCTTGCGCTTGGGGTGAATTGATTTAGATACAACATTAATCACCATCTTCTATCTTCTAAAATCCTGTCCAGATTTTATCCTTTCCTTAATTCTCCCTATACTCAGTCTTCTCTCTCACTTTTACTCCCTGTAACCTCCTGCATACTAGTGGCATTCCCACCTTGCGCTTGGGGTGAATTGATTTAAATACAACATTAATCACCATCTTCTATCTTCTAAAATCCTGTCCAGATTTTATCCTTTCCTTAATCCTCCCTATACTCAGACTTCTCTCTCACTTTTACTCCCTGTAACCTCCTGCATACAAGTGGCATTCCCACCTTGCGCTTGGGGTGAATTGATTTAAATGCAACATTAATCACCATCTTCTATCTTCTAAAATCCTGTCCAGATTTTATCCTTTCTTTAATTCTCCCTATACCCAGTCTTCTCTCTCACTTTTACTCCCTGTAACCTCCTGCATACTAGTGGCATTCTCACCTTGCGCTTGGGGTGAATTGATTTAAATGCAACATTAATCACCATCTTCTATCTTCTAAAATCCTGTCCAGATTTTATCCTTGCCTTAATTCTCCCTATACTCAGTCTTCTCTCTCACTTTTACTCCCTGTAACCTCCTGCATACAAGTGGCATTCCCACCTTGCGCTTGGGGTGAATTGATTTAAATGCAACATTAATCACCATCTTCTATCTTCTAAAATCCTGTCCAGATTTTATCCTTTCCTTAATCCTCCCTATACTCACTCTTCTCTCTCACTTTTACTCCCTGTAACCTCCTGCATACTAGTGGTATTCCCACCTTGCGCTTGGGGTGAATTGATTTAAATACAACATTAATCACCATCTTCTATCTTCTAAAATCCTGTCCAGATTTTATCCTTTTCTTAATACTCCCTATACTCAGTCTTCTCTCTCACTTTTACTCCCTGTAACCTCCTGCATACAAGTGGCATTCCCACCTTGCGCTTGGGGGGAATCGTTTTAAATACAACATTAATCACCATCTTCTATCTTCTAAAATCCTGTCCAGATTTTATCCTTTCCTTAATCCTCCCTATACTCAGTCTTCTCTCTCACTTTTACTCCCTGTAACCTCCTGCATACAAGTGGCATTCCCACCTTGCGCTTGGGGGGAATTGATTTAAATACAACATTAATCACCATCTTCTATCTTCTAAAATCCTGTCCAGATTTTATCCTTTCCTTAATTCTCCTTATACTCAGTCTTCTCTCTCACTTTTACTACCTGTAACCTCCTGCATACTAGTGGCATTCCCACCTTGCGCTTGGGGTGAATTGATTTAAATGCAACAATTATCACCATCTTCTATCTTCTAAAATCCTGTCCAGATTTTATCCTTTCCTTAATTCTCCCTATACTCAGTCTTTTCTCTCACTTTTACTCCCTGTAAACTCCTGCATACTATTGGCATTCCCACCTTGCGCTTGGGGTGAATTGATTTAAATTCAACATTAATCACCATCTTCTATCTTCTAAAATCCTGTCCAGATTTTATCCTTTCCTTAATCCTCCCTATACTCAGTCTTCTCTCTCACTTTTACTCCCTGTAACCTCCTGCATACTAGTGGCATTCCCACCTTGCGCTTGGGGTGAATTGATTTAAATACAACATTAATCACCATCTTCTATCTTCTAAAATCCTGTCCAGATTTTATCCTTTCCTTAATCCTCCCTATACTCAGTCTTCTCTCTCACTTTTACTCCCTGTAACCTCCTGCATACAAGTGGCATTCCCACCTTGCGTTTGGGGGGAATTGATTTATATACAACATTAATCACCATCTTCTATCTTCTAAAATCCTGTCCAGATTTTATCCTTTCCTTAATTCTCTCTATACTCAGTCTTTTCTCTCACTTTTACTCCCTGTAAACTCCTGCATACTAGTGGCATTCCCACCTTGCACTTGGGGTGAATTGATTTAAATGCAACATTAATCACCATCTTCTATCTTCTAAAATCCTGTCCAGATTTTATCCTTTCCTTAATTCTCCCTATACTCAGTCTTCTCTCTCACTTTTCCTCCCTGTAACCTCCTGCATACAAGTGGCATTCCCACCTTGCGCTTGGGGGGAATCGATTTAAATACAACATTAATCACCATCTTCTATCTTCTAAAATCCTGTCCAGATTTTATCCTTTCCTTAATCCTCCCTATACTCAGTCTTCTCTCTCACTTTTACTCCCTGTAATCTCCTGCATACTAGTGGAATTCCCACCTTGCGCTTGGGGTGAATTGATTTAAATGCAACATTAATCACCATCTTCTATCTTCTAAAATCCTGTCCAGATTTTATCCTTTCCTTAATCCTCCCTATACTCAGTCTTCTCTCTCACTTTTACTCCCTGTAACCTCCTGCATACAAGTGGCATTCCCACCTTGCGCTTGGGGGAATTGATTTAAATACAACATTAATCACCATCTTCTATCTTCTAAAATCCTGTCCAGATTTTATCCTTTCCTTAATTCTCCTTATACTCAGTCTTCTCTCTCACTTTTACTACCTGTAACCTCCTGCATACTAGTGGCATTCCCACCTTGTGCTTGGGGTGAATTGATTTAAATGCAACATTAATCACCATCTTCTATCTTCTAAAATCCTGTCCAGATTTTATCCTTTCCTTAATCCTCCCTATACTCAGTCTTCTCTCTCACTTTTACTCCCTGTAACCTCCTGCATACTAGTGGTATTCCCACCTTGCGCTTGGGGTGAATTGATTTAAATACAACATTAATCACCATCTTCTATCTTCTAAAATCCTGTCCAGATTTTATCCTTTTCTTAATACTCCCTATACTCAGTCTTCTCTCTCACTTTTACTCCCTGTAACCTCCTGCATACAAGTGGCATTCCCACCTTGCGCTTGGGGGGAATCGATTTAAATACAACATTAATCACCATCTTCTATCTTCTAAAATCCTGTCCAGATTTTATCCTTTCCTTAATCCTCCCTATACTCAGTCTTCTCTCTCACTTTTACTCCCTGTAACCTCCTGCTTACAAGTGGCATTCCCACCTTGCGCTTGGGGGGAATTGATTTAAATACAACATTAATCACCATCTTCTATCTTCTAAAATCCTGTCCAGATTTTATCCTTTCCTTAATTCTCCTTATACTCAGTCTTCTCTCTCACTTTTACTACCTGTAACCTCCTGCATACTAGTGGCATTCCCACCTTGCACTTGGGGTGAATTGATTTAAATGCAACATTAATCACCATCTTCTATCTTCTAAAATCCTGTCCAGATTTTATCCTTTCCTTAATCCTCCCTATACTCAGTCTTCTCTCTCACTTTTACTCCCTGTAACCTCCTGCATACTAGTGGTATTCCCACCTTGCGCTTGGGGTGAATTGATTTAAATACAACATTAATCACCATCTTCTATCTTCTAAAATCCTGTCCAGATTTTATCCTTTTCTTAATACTCCCTATACTCAGTCTTCTCTCTCACTTTTACTCCCTGTAAACTCCTGCATACAAGTGGCATTCCCACCTTGCGCTTGGGGGGAATCGATTTAAACAAAACATTAATCACCATCTTCTATCTTCTAAAATCCTGTCCAGATTTTATCCTTTCCTTAATCCTCCCTATACTCAGTCTTCTCTCTCACTTTTACTCCCTGTAATCTCCTGCATACTAGTGGAATTCCCACCTTGCGCTTGGGGTGAATTGATTTAAATGCAACATTAATCACCATCTTCTATCTTCTAAAATCCTGTCCAGATTTTATCCTTTCCTTAATCCTCCCTATACTCAGTCTTCTCTCTCACTTTTACTCCCTGTAACCTCCTGCATACAAGTGGCATTCCCACCTTGCGCTTGGGGGGAATTGATTTAAATACAACATTAATCACCATCTTCTAAAATCCTGTCCAGATTTTATCCTTTCCTTAATTCTCCTTATACTCAGTCTTCTCTCTCACTTTTACTACCTGTAACCTCCTGCATACTAGTGGCATTCCCACCTGGCGCTTGGGGTGAATTGATTTAAATGCAACATTAATCACCATCTTCTATCTTCTAAAATCCTGTCCAGATTTTATCCTTTCCTTAATCCTCCCTATACTCAGTCTTCTCTCTCACTTTTACTCCCTGTAACCTCCTGCATACTAGTGGTATTCCCACCTTGCGCTTGGGGTGAATTGATTTAAATACAACATTAATCACCATCTTCTATCTTCTAAAATCCTGTCCAGATTTTATCCTTTTCTTAATACTCCCTATACTCAGTCTTCTCTCTCACTTTTACTCCCTGTAACCTCCTGCATACAAGTGGCATTCCCACCTTGCGCTTGGGGGGAATCGTTTTAAATACAACATTAATCACCATCTTCTATCTTCTAAAATCCTGTCCAGATTTTATCCTTTCCTTAATCCTCCCTATACTCAGTCTTCTCTCTCACTTTTACTCCCTGTAACCTCCTGCATACAAGTGGCATTCCCACCTTGCGCTTGGGGGGAATTGATTTAAATACAACATTAATCACCATCTTCTATCTTCTAAAATCCTGTCCAGATTTTATCCTTTCCTTAATTCTCCTTATACTCAGTCTTCTCTCTGACTTTTACTACCTGTAACCTCCTGCATACTAGTGGCATTCCCACCTTGCGCTTGGGGTGAATTGATTTAAATGCAACATTAATCACCATCTTCTATCTTCTAAAATCCTGTCCAGATTTTATCCTTTCCTTAATCCTCCGTATACTCAGTCTTCTCTCTCACTTTTACTCCCTGTAACCTCCTGCATACTAGTGGTATTCCCACCTTGCGCTTGGGGTGAATTGATTTAAATACAACATTAATCACCATCTTCTATCTTCTAAAATCCTGTCCAGATTTTATCCTTTTCTTAATACTCCCTATACTCAGTCTTCTCTCTCACTTTTACTCCCTGTAACCTCCTGCATACAAGTGGCATTCCCACCTTGCGCTTGGGGGGAATTGATTTAAATACAACATTAATCACCATCTTCTATATTCTTAAATCCTGTCCAGATTTTATCCTTTCCTTAATTCTCCCTATACTCAGTCTTCTCTCTCACTTTTACTCCCTGTAACCTCCTGCATACTAGTGGCATTCCCACCTTGTGCTTGGGGTGAAATGATTTAAATACAACATTAATCACCATCTTCTATCTTCTAAAATCCTGTCCAGATTTTATCCTTTCCTTAATCCTCCCTATACTCAGTCTTCTCTCTCACTTTTACTCCCTGTAACCTCCTGCATACTAGTGGCATTCCCACCTTGCGCTTGGGGTGAATTGATTTAAATACAACATTAATCACCATCTTCTATCTTCTAAAATCCTGTCCAGATTTTATCCTTTCCTTAATTCTCCCTATACTCAGTCTTCTCTCTCACTTTTACTCCCTGTAACCTCCTGCATACTAGTGGCATTCCCACCTTGCGCTTGGGGTGAATTGATTTAAATACAACATTAATCACCATCTTCTATCTTCTAAAATCCTGTCCAGATTTTATCCTTTCATTAATTCTCCTTATACTCAGTCTTCTCTCTCACTTTTACTACCTGTAACCTCCTGCATACTAGTGGCATTCCCACCTTGCGCTTGGGGTGAATTGATTTAAATGCAACATTAATCACCATCTTCTATCTTCTAAAATCCTGTCCAGATTTTATCCTTTCCTTAATCCTCCCTATACTCAGTCTTCTCTCTCACTTTTACTCCCTGTAACCTCCTGCATACTAGTGGTATTCCCACCTTGCGCTTGGGGTGAATTGATTTAAATACAACATTAATCACCATCTTCTATCTTCTAAAATCCTGTCCAGATTTTATCCTTTTCTTAATACTCCCTATACTCAGTCTTCTCTCTCACTTTTACTCCCTGTAACCTCCTGCATACAAGTGGCATTCCCACCTTGCGCTTGGGGGGAATTGATTTAAATACAACATTAATCACCATCTTCTATATTCTTAAATCCTGTCCAGATTTTATACTTTCCTTAATTCTCCCTATACTCAGTCTTCTCTCTCACTTTTACTCCCTGTAACCTCCTGCATACTAGTGGCATTCCCACCTTGTGCTTGGGGTGAAATGATTTAAATACAACATTAATCACCATCTTCTATCTTCTAAAATCCTGTCCAGATTTTATCCTTTCCTTAATCCTCCCTATACTCAGTCTTCTCTCTCACTTTTACTCCCTGTAACCTCCTGCATACTAGTGGCATTCCCACCTTGCGCTTGGGGTGAATTGATTTAAATACAACATTAATCACCATCTTCTATCTTCTAAAATCCTGTCCAGATTTTATCCTTTCCTTAATTCTCCCTATACTCAGTCTTCTCTCTCACTTTTACTCCCTGTAACCTCCTGCATACTAGTGGCATTCCCACCTTGCGCTTGGGGTGAATTGATTTAAATACAACATTAATCACCATCTTCTATCTTCTAAAATCCTGTCCAGATTTTATCCTTTCATTAATTCTCCCTATACTCAGTCTTCTCTCTCACTTTTACTCACTGTAACCTCCTGCATACTAGTGGCATTCCCACCTTCCGCTTGGGGTGAATTGATTTAAATACAACATTAATCACCATCTTCTATCTTCTAAAATCCTGTCCAGATTTTATCCTTTCCTTAATCCTCCCTATACTCAGTCTTTTCTCTCACTTTTACTCCCTGTAAACTCCTGCATACTAGTGGCATTCCCACCTTGCGCTTGGGGTGAATTGATTTAAATGCAACATTAATCACCATCTTCTATCTTCTAAAATCCTGTCCAGATTTTATCCTTGCCTTAATTCTCCCTATACTCAGTCTTCTCTCTCACTTTTACTCCCTGTAACCTCCTGCATACAAGTGGCATTCCCACCTTGCGCTTGGGGGGAATTGATTTAAATACAACATTAATCACCATCTTCTATATTCTTAAATCCTGTCCAGATTTTATCCTTTCCTTAATTCTCCCTATACTCAGTCTTCTCTCTCACTTTTACTCCCTGTAACCTCCTGCATACTAGTGGCATTCCCACCTTGCGCTTGGGGTGAATTGATTTAAATACAACATTAATCACCATCTTCTATCTTCTAAAATCCTGTCCAGATTTTATCCTTTCCTTAATTCTCCCTATACTCAGTCTTCTCTCTCACTTTTACTCCCTGTAACCTCCTGCATACTAGTGGCATTCCCACCTTGCGCTTGGGGTGAATTGATTTAAATACAACATTAATCACCATCTTCTATCTTCTAAAATCCTGTCCAGATTTTATCCTTTCCTTAATCCTCCCTATACTCAGTCTTCTCTCTCACTTTTACTCCCTGTAACCTCCTGCATACAAGTGGCATTCCCACCTTGCGCTTGGGGGTAATTGATTTAAATACAACATTAATCACCATCTTCTATCTTCTAAAATCCTGTCCAGATTTTATCCTTTCCTTAATTCTCCTTATACTCAGTCTTCTCTCTCACTTTTACTCCCTGTAACCTCCTGCATACTAGTGGTATTCCCACCTTGCGCTTGGGGGGAATTGATTTAAATACAACATTAATCACCATCTTCTATCTTCTAAAATCCTGTCCAGATTTTATCCTTTTCTTAATACTCCCTATACTCAGTCTTCTCTCTCACTTTTACTCCCTGTAACCTCCTGCATACAAGTGGCATTCCCACCTTGTGCTTGGGGTGAAATGATTTAAATACAACATTAATCACCATCTTCTATCTTCTAAAATCCTGTCCAGATTTTATCCTTTCCTTAATCCTCCCTATACTCAGTCTTCTCTCTCACTTTTACTCCCTGTAACCTCCTGCATACTAGTGGCATTCCCACCTTGCGCTTGGGGTGAATTGATTTAAATACAACATTAATCACCATCTTCTATCTTCTAAAATCCTGTCCAGATTTTATCCTTTCCTTAATTCTCCCTATACTCAGTCTTCTCTCTCACTTTTACTCCCTGTAACCTCCTGCATACTAGTGGCATTCCCACCTTGCGCTTGGGGTGAATTGATTTAAATACAACATTAATCACCATCTTCTATCTTCTAAAATCCTGTCCAGATTTTATCCTTTCATTAATTCTCCCTATACTCAGTCTTCTCTCTCACTTTTACTCCCTGTAACCTCCTGCATACTAGTGGCATTCCCACCTTCCGCTTGGGGTGAATTGATTTAAATACAACATTAATCACCATCTTCTATCTTCTAAAATCCTGTCCAGATTTTATCCTTTCCTTAATCCTCCCTATACTCAGTCTTTTCTCTCACTTTTACTCCCTGTAAACTCCTGCATACTAGTGGCATTCCCACCTTGCGCTTGGGGTGAATTGATTTAAATGCAACATTAATCACCATCTTCTATCTTCTAAAATCCTGTCCAGATTTTATCCTTGCCTTAATTCTCCCTATACTCAGTCTTCTCTCTCACTTTTACTCCCTGTAACCTCCTGCATACAAGTGGCATTCCCACCTTGCGCTTGGGGGGAATTGATTTAAATACAACATTAATCACCATCTTCTATATTCTTAAATCCTGTCCAGATTTTATCCTTTCCTTAATTCTCCCTATACTCAGTCTTCTCTCTCACTTTTACTCCCTGTAACCTCCTGCATACTAGTGGCATTCCCACCTTGCGCTTGGGGTGAATTGATTTAAATACAACATTAATCACCATCTTCTATCTTCTAAAATCCTGTCCAGATTTTATCCTTTCCTTAATTCTCCCTATACTCAGTCTTCTCTCTCACTTTTACTCCCTGTAACCTCCTGCATACTAGTGGTATTCCCACCTTGCGCTTGGGGGGAATTGATTTAAATACAACATTAATCACCATCTTCTATCTTCTAAAATCCTGTCCAGATTTTATCCTTTTCTTAATACTCCCTATACTCAGTCTTCTCTCTCACTTTTACTCCCTGTAACCTCCTGCATACAAGTGGCATTCCCACCTTGCGCTTGGGGGGAATCGATTTAAATACAACATTAATCACCATCTTCTATCTTCTAAAATCCTGTCCAGATTTTATCCTTTCCTTAATTCTCCCTATACTCAGTCTTTTCTCTCACTTTTACTCCCTGTAAACTCCTGCATACAAGTGGCATTCCCACCTTGCGCTTGGGGGGAATTGATTTAAATACAACATTAATCACCATCTTCTATATTCTTAAATCCTGTCCAGATTTTATCCTTTCCTTAATTCTCCCTATACTCAGTCTTCTCTCTCACTTTTACTCCCTGTAACCTCCTGCATACTAGTGGCATTCCCACCTTGTGCTTGGGGTGAAATGATTTAAATACAACATTAATCACCATCTTCTATCTTCTAAAATCCTGTCCAGATTTTATCCTTTCCTTAATCCTCCCTATACTCAGTCTTCTCTCTCACTTTTACTCCCTGTAACCTCCTGCATACTAGTGGCATTCCCACCTTGCGCTTGGGGTGAATTGATTTAAATACAACATTAATCACCATCTTCTATCTTCTAAAATCCTGTCCAGATTTTATCCTTTCCTTAATTCTCCCTATACTCAGTCTTCTCTCTCACTTTTACTCCCTGTAACCTCCTGCATACTAGTGGCATTCCCACCTTGCGCTTGGGGTGAATTGATTTAAATACAACATTAATCACCATCTTCTATCTTCTAAAATCCTGTCCAGATTTTATCCTTTCCTTAATTCTCCCTATACTCAGTCTTCTCTCTCACTTTTACTCCCTGTAACCTCCTGCATACTAGTGGCATTCCCACCTTCCGCTTGGGGTGAATTGATTTAAATACAACATTAATCACCATCTTCTATCTTCTAAAATCCTGTCCAGATTTTATCCTTTCCTTAATCCTCCCTATACTCAGTCTTTTCTCTCACTTTTACTCCCTGTAAACTCCTGCATACTAGTGGCATTCCCACCTTGCGCTTGGGGTGAATTGATTTAAATGCAACATTAATCACCATCTTCTATCTTCTAAAATCCTGTCCAGATTTTATCCTTGCCTTAATTCTCCCTATACTCAGTCTTCTCTCTCACTTTTACTCCCTGTAACCTCCTGCATACAAGTGGCATTCCCACCTTGCGCTTGGGGGGAATTGATTTAAATACAACATTAATCACCATCTTCTATATTCTTAAATCCTGTCCAGATTTTATCCTTTCCTTAATTCTCCCTATACTCAGTCTTCTCTCTCACTTTTACTCCCTGTAACCTCCTGCATACTAGTGGCATTCCCACCTTGCGCTTGGGGTGAATTGATTTAAATACAACATTAATCACCATCTTCTATCTTCTAAAATCCTGTCCAGATTTTATCCTTTCCTTAATTCTCCCTATACTCAGTCTTCTCTCTCACTTTTACTCCCTGTAACCTCCTGCATACTAGTGGCATTCCCACCTTGCGCTTGGGGTGAATTGATTTAAATACAACATTAATCACCATCTTCTATCTTCTAAAATCCTGTCCAGATTTTATCCTTTCCTTAATCCTCCCTATACTCAGTCTTCTCTCTCACTTTTACTCCCTGTAACCTCCTGCATACTAGTGGCATTCCCACCTTGCGCTTGGGGTGAATTGATTTAAATACAACATTAATCACCATCTTCTATCTTCTAAAATCCTGTCCAGATTTTATCCTTTCCTTAATTCTCCCTATACTCAGTCTTCTCTCTCACTTTTACTCCCTGTAACCTCCTGCATACTAGTGGCATTCCCACCTTGCGCTTGGGGTGAATTGATTTAAATACAACATTAATCACCATCTTCTATCTTCTAAAATCCTGTCCAGATTTTATCCTTTCATTAATTCTCCCTATACTCAGTCTTCTCTCTCACTTTTACTCCCTGTAACCTCCTGCATACTAGTGGCATTCCCACCTTGCGCTTGGGGTGAATTGATTTAAATACAACATTAATCACCATCTTCTATCTTCTAAAATCCTGTCCAGATTTTATCCTTTCCTTAATCCTCCCTATACTCAGTCTTTTCTCTCACTTTTACTCCCTGTAAACTCCTGCATACTAGTGGCATTCCCACCTTGCGCTTGGGGTGAATTGATTTAAATGCAACATTAATCACCATCTTCTATCTTCTAAAATCCTGTCCAGATTTTATCCTTTCCTTAATCCTCCCTATACTCAGTCTTCTCTCTCACTTTTACTCCCTGTAACCTCCTGCATACTAGTGGTATTCCCACCATGCGCTTGGGGTGAATTGATTTAAATACAACATTAATCACCATCTTCTATCTTCTAAAATCCTGTCCAGATTTTATCCTTTTCTTAATACTCCCTATACTCAGTCTTCTCTCTCACTTTTACTCCCTGTAACCTCCTGCATACAAGTGGCATTCCCACAATGCGCTTGGGGGGAATTGATTTAAATACAACATTAATCACCATCTTCTATATTCTTAAATCCTGTCCAGATTTTATCCTTTCATTAATTCTCCCTATACTCAGTCTTCTCTCTCACTTTTACTCCCTGTAACCTCCTGCATACTAGTGGCATTCCCACCTTGTGCTTGGGGTGAAATGATTTAAATACAACATTAATCACCATCTTCTATCTTCTAAAATCCTGTCCAGATTTTATCCTTTCCTTAATCCTCCCTATACTCAGTCTTCTCTCTCACTTTTACTCCCTGTAACCTCCTGCATACTAGTGGCATTCCCACCTTGCGCTTGGGGTGAATTGATTTAAATACAACATTAATCACCATCTTCTATCTTCTAAAATCCTGTCCAGATTTTATCCTTTCCTTAATTCTCCCTATACTCAGTCTTCTCTCTCACTTTTACTCCCTGTAACCTCCTGCATACTAGTGGCATTCCCACCTTGCGCTTGGGGTGAATTGATTTAAATACAACATTAATCACCATCTTCTATCTTCTAAAATCCTGTCCAGATTTTATCCTTTCATTAATTCTCCCTATACTCAGTCTTCTCTCTCACTTTTACTCCCTGTAACCTCCTGCATACTAGTGGCATTCCCACCTTGCGCTTGGGGTGAATTGATTTAAATACAACATTAATCACCATCTTCTATCTTCTAAAGTCCTGTCCAGATTTTATCCTTTCCTTAATCCTCCCTATACTCAGTCTTTTCTCTCACTTTTACTCCCTGTAAACTCCTGCATACTAGTGGCATTCCCACCTTGCGCTTGGGGTGAATTGATTTAAATGCAACATTAATCACCATCTTCTATCTTCTAAAATCCTGTCCAGATTTTATCCTTGCCTTAATTCTCCCTATACTCAGTCTTCTCTCTCACTTTTACTCCCTGTAACCTCCTGCATACAAGTGGCATTCCCACCTTGCGCTTGGGGGGAATTGATTTAAATACAACATTAATCACCATCTTCTATATTCTTAAATCCTGTCCAGATTTTATCCTTTCCTTAATTCTCCCTATACTCAGTCTTCTCTCTCACTTTTACTCCCTGTAACCTCCTGCATACTAGTGGCATTCCCACCTTGCGCTTGGGGTGAATTGATTTAAATACAACATTAATCACCATCTTCTATCTTCTAAAATCCTGTCCAGATTTTATCCTTTCCTTAATTCTCCCTATACTCAGTCTTCTCTCTCACTTTTACTCCCTGTAACCTCCTGCATACTAGTGGCATTCCCACCTTGCGCTTGGGGTGAATTGATTTAAATACAACATTAATCACCATCTTCTATCTTCTAAAATCCTGTCCAGATTTTATCCTTTCCTTAATCCTCCCTATACTCAGTCTTCTCTCTCACTTTTACTCCCTGTAACCTCCTGCATACAAGTGGCATTCCCACCTTGCGCTTGGGGGGAATTGATTTAAATACAACATTAATCACCATCTTCTATCTTCTAAAATCCTGTCCAGATTTTATCCTTTCCTTAATTCTCCTTATACTCAGTCTTCTCTCTCACTTTTACTCCCTGTAACCTCCTGCATACTAGTGGTATTCCCACCTTGCGCTTGGGGGGAATTGATTTAAATACAACATTAATCACCATCTTCTATCTTCTAAAATCCTGTCCAGATTTTATCCTTTTCTTAATACTCCCTATACTCAGTCTTCTCTCTCACTTTTACTCCCTGTAACCTCCTGCATACAAGTGGCATTCCCACCTTGCGCTTGGGGGGAATCGATTTAAATACAACATTAATCACCATCTTCTATCTTCTAAAATCCTGTCCAGATTTTATCCTTTCCTTAATCCTCCCTATACTCAGTCTTCTCTCTCACTTTTACTCCCTGTAATCTCCTGCATACTAGTGGAATTCCCACCTTGCGCTTGGGGTGAATTGATTTAAATGCAACATTAATCACCATCTTCTATCTTCTAAAATCCTGTCCAGATTTTATCCTTTCCTTAATCCTCCCTATACTCAGTCCTCTCTCTCACTTTTACTCCCTGTAACCTCCTGCATACAAGTGGCATTCCCACCTTGTGCTTGGGGTGAAATGATTTAAATACAACATTAATCACCATCTTCTATCTTCTAAAATCCTGTCCAGATTTTATCCTTTCCTTAATCCTCCCTATACTCAGTCTTCTCTCTCACTTTTACTCCCTGTAACCTCCTGCATACTAGTGGCATTCCCACCTTGCGCTTGGGGTGAATTGATTTAAATACAACATTAATCACCATCTTCTATCTTCTAAAATCCTGTCCAGATTTTATCCTTTCATTAATTCTCCCTATACTCAGTCTTCTCTCTCACTTTTACTCCCTGTAACCTCCTGCATACTAGTGGCATTCCCACCTTGCGCTTGGGGTGAATTGATTTAAATACAACATTAATCACCATCTTCTATCTTCTAAAATCCTGTCCAGATTTTATCCTTTCCTTAATCCTCCCTATACTCAGTCTTTTCTCTCACTTTTACTCCCTGTAAACTCCTGCATACTAGTGGCATTCCCACCTTGCGCTTGGGGTGAATTGATTTAAATGCAACATTAATCACCATCTTCTATCTTCTAAAATCCTGTCCAGATTTTATCCTTACCTTAATTCTCCCTATACTCAGTCTTCTCTCTCACTTTTACTCCCTGTAACCTCCTGCATACAAGTGGCATTCCCACCTTGCGCTTGGGGGGAATTGATTTAAATACAACATTAATCACCATCTTCTATATTCTTAAATCCTGTCCAGATTTTATCCTTTCCTTAATTCTCCCTATACTCAGTCTTCTCTCTCACTTTTACTCCCTGTAACCTCCTGCATACTAGTGGCATTCCCACCTTGCGCTTGGGGTGAATTGATTTAAATACAACATTAATCACCATCTTCTATCTTCTAAAATCCTGTCCAGATTTTATCCTTTCCTTAATTCTCCCTATACTCAGTCTTCTCTCTCACTTTTACTCCCTGTAACCTCCTGCATACTAGTGGCATTCCCACCTTGCGCTTGGGGTGAATTGATTTAAATACAACATTAATCACCATCTTCTATCTTCTAAAATCCTGTCCAGATTTTATCCTTTCCTTAATCCTCCCTATACTCAGTCTTCTCTCTCACTTTTACTCCCTGTAACCTCCTGCATACAAGTGGCATTCCCACCTTGCGCTTGGGGGGAATTGATTTAAATACAACATTAATCACCATCTTCTATCTTCTAAAATCCTGTCCAGATTTTATCCTTTCCTTAATTCTCCTTATACTCAGTCTTCTCTCTCACTTTTACTCCCTGTAACCTCCTGCATACTAGTGGTATTCCCACCTTGCGCTTGGGGGGAATTGATTTAAATACAACATTAATCACCATCTTCTATCTTCTAAAATCCTGTCCAGATTTTATCCTTTTCTTAATACTCCCTATACTCAGTCTTCTCTCTCACTTTTACTCCCTGTAACCTCCTGCATACAAGTGGCATTCCCACCTTGCGCTTGGGGGGAATCGATTTAAATACAACATTAATCACCATCTTCTATCTTCTAAAATCCTGTCCAGATTTTATCCTTTCCTTAATTCTCCCTATACTCAGTCTTTTCTCTCACTTTTACTCCCTGTAAACTCCTGCATACAAGTGGCATTCCCACCTTGCGCTTGGGGGGAATTGATTTAAATACAACATTAATCACCATCTTCTATATTCTTAAATCCTGTCCAGATTTTATCCTTTCCTTAATTCTCCCTATACTCAGTCTTCTCTCTCACTTTTACTCCCTGTAACCTCCTGCATACTAGTGGCATTCCCACCTTGTGCTTGGGGTGAAATGATTTAAATACAACATTAATCACCATCTTCTATCTTCTAAAATCCTGTCCAGATTTTATCCTTTCCTTAATCCTCCCTATACTCAGTCTTCTCTCTCACTTTTACTCCCTGTAACCTCCTGCATACTAGTGGCATTCCCACCTTGCGCTTGGGGTGAATTGATTTAAATACAACATTAATCACCATCTTCTATCTTCTAAAATCCTGTCCAGATTTTATCCTTTCCTTAATTCTCCCTATACTCAGTCTTCTCTCTCACTTTTACTCCCTGTAACCTCCTGCATACTAGTGGCATTCCCACCTTCCGCTTGGGGTGAATTGATTTAAATACAACATTAATCACCATCTTCTATCTTCTAAAATCCTGTCCAGATTTTATCCTTTCCTTAATCCTCCCTATACTCAGTCTTTTCTCTCACTTTTACTCCCTGTAAACTCCTGCATACTAGTGGCATTCCCACCTTGCGCTTGGGGTGAATTGATTTAAATGCAACATTCATCACCATCTTCTATCTTCTAAAATCCTGTCCAGATTTTATCCTTGCCTTAATTCTCCCTATACTCAGTCTTCTCTCTCACTTTTACTCCCTGTAACCTCCTGCATACAAGTGGCATTCCCACCTTGCGCTTGGGGGGAATTGATTTAAATACAACATTAATCACCATCTTCTATATTCTTAAATCCTGTCCAGATTTTATCCTTTCCTTAATTCTCCCTATACTCAGTCTTCTCTCTCACTTTTACTCCCTGTAACCTCCTGCATACTAGTGGCATTCCCACCTTGTGCTTGGGGTGAATTGATTTAAATACAACATTAATCACCATCTTCTATCTTCTAAAATCCTGTCCAGATTTTATCCTTTCCTTAATCCTCCCTATACTCAGTCTTCTCTCTCACTTTTACTCCCTGTAACCTCCTGCATACTAGTGGCATTCCCACCTTGCGCTTGGGGTGAATTGATTTAAATACAACATTAATCACCATCTTCTATCTTCTAAAATCCTGTCCAGATTTTATCCTTTCTTTAATCCTCCCTATACTCAGTCTTCTCTCTCACTTTTACTCCCTGTAACCTCCTGCATACAAGTGGCATTCCCACCTTGCGCTTGGGGGGAATTGATTTAAATACAACATTAATCACCATCTTCCATCTTCTAAAATCCTGTCCAGATTTTATCCTTTCCTTAATTCTCCCTATACTCAGTCTTCTCTCTCACTTTTACTCCCTGTAACCTCCTGCATACTAGTGGCATTCCCACCTTGCGCTTGGGGTGAATTGATTTAAATACAACATTAATCACCATCTTCTATCTTCTAAAATCCTGTCCAGATTTTATCCTTTCCTTAATCCTCCCTATACTCAGTCTTTTCTCTCACTTTTACTCCCTGTAAACTCCTGCATACTAGTGGCATTCCCACCTTGCGCTTGGGGTGAATTGATTTAAATGCAACATTAATCACCATCTTCTATCTTCTAAAATCCTGTCCAGATTTTATCCTTTCCTTGATCCTCCCTATACTCAGTCTTCTCTCTCACTTTTACTCCCTGTAACCTCCTGCATACTAGTGGCATTCCCACCTTGCGCTTGGGGTAAAATGATTTAAATGGAACATTAATCACAATCTTCTATCTTCTTGAATCCTGTCCAGATTTTAAAAACAGAGAAATTGACCTTGCTTACCAAAACTTTCGTCTGTGGCTAAAAGGTTAATGCATGTCAGGCTATATGACAGTTCTGTATAGGATACAGGTTTGATTCTTGTCAGAGGATACATATTTTCTATGAAAATTTCTCAGATCTTCAGGCCGGTAAATGTCATTAATATTGTTTTTTATAAACAGAGCATTTACTTAAATATTTGTAACTATGAAAAAGAATGTATAAACATAAAAAAATGTCTTAAAATAACTGTCGGTATTTGTCCATTTCATAATGTATCAATTGTTATCTATACTACATATTGAACAACCAGCACTTAATTCTAACTGCATTCATACAAAAACCTCATTTAGCAACTCTCTACCTTGAGTGGCTCTTGACACTTGTATTAGGTGAACATTTATTAAAAAAATAGAAAAAAAACAATTCACAACTAAACTAGATACCTATTGCCCTATTCATACTCCTCCATAGTCTTTTGAACAGAAGCAAGGTTTATCTGTTGTTCCCTGTTTAGGATGAGGTTTCTGGATCCTTCTAAAGTTTTCTCATTCTCTTTCACTCTCAGTAGCTCCTTGTGTCTTGGTAGCAATATCACCTTGTGGTAAATTCGTAAAAAAAATGTGTAGTATATACAATTCTCTTTTGACCTTATTCTTTTTAGCCCATGGGTATGACATTGCAAGTATTACTCTGTGGCAGAAAATGAGGTCTATAGCTCAGTTCAGAATAACAAGATCAATAAAACTGTGTTTTATAAATTGTAACCACATCAGAAACTTCAGCCTGGCAACAGCATCATTTTTAGTATCTTCACTGACATCCTCATCATATTTGCTTATAACATCTTTTCTTTCTCTTAGTTTTGCTTCTACAATATGAAATTCTCAAGTGAACTTTATTCAACTAGTGACCTGACTCTACATAGCTTTACTTTATTGATTAAACACTGTTTTTTCCAGAAAGAAGACAAAAACTTTTGCCATGAATTAGTTATATTAGTCATAAATTACTTCTGGAATTTGAAGACAGACAATTATCCAAATCGCACAATTTTCTTCTCCAGAAGTAATTTCAAAAAAATCAATTGTCTTTTTTACTTCTTTTTTGTTTTTGCTTCATTTTTAGACAATTTGTTTCAATTGTTTAGTCATTGGAAGCACAGAAAGTTTTTTTTTTTAAACTGTTACAATAACTGATATGCGTATCTTGTTAAAGCCATTTTCTAATCTTACAATGTCGCACTAAAATTTTTGCAATCTTTTACCTCGTCACTTTGCTGACATCAAACTTACCATTAAAATTAAATGATAATTAGATGATAATTAAATGATAATTAGATGACAATTATATGATAATTAGATGATAATCAGATCAGTCCAAGCAAAAGGTTTAAACTTTGAAAAGTATGGCATGAATTATCTATTTTACAGTATTATGAGATCTCGAGATCTCCTCAAATTGTCAATCAAAGATTACCTCTCATAGAAGCCGGAAAATTTGTGGGCGTTTTCTTTACTTAATGACTTCCAGAACATAGAGCATTTTCAAGAAAACCACAAGCAGTTTTAAAATGTTGATAACAAACTTTTCTTTGGATTTCACTCATTCAAGCATTCTTAATCATTCAAATGTTTTCTGTAGATGAACGATCACATTTAAAAATAACCCCAAAAAACTAATACATATTCATTGATAAATATATATCGATACAGAGTCAGTGGAAAAGTCTAGTGACTACCCCACCCACCTGAATTTATAATACACCCCAATCTATGACACCCACGAAATCTACATAAGATGGTATTTATATAAAAATACAAATTTTATTCTAACCTAATTATGTACAATAATGAACCATATGCAATATAGGTGCACAATTCAACTAGAAAAATTGAAAATAAATACAATGTATCTAAATATATATTAGAGTCAATTAATTCTATTATTCAACTTTTCCAAGTTATGAATAATCCTTCTCAGATACAAAGGAAATTCAATCAAAAATTCTCCAAGACTTTTAACTTTCTAAAGTCATCATCAGGGTAGGTAGAGACAAAACTAGTGAGTGTTATGAAATATGCAAAGACATAGGCAAGGTGTGACATGAATATGGGTGGGGTGCATTTTTCATATATATACACTTGAGAATGCAGGCTCTTACATTGTAATTGTTTTTATTTATAGATGGTTGATATTGATATTTACTTTGAGGATCATAAGTCATTTTGCATTATTTGATTTTACTATTAATTTGGTATTAATTGAGTAGTTGCCTAATGTTACTATGGTCCTTATGTTACTTATTAATGTGTAGTCCGATGACACTCTGGTTCAGTAGCTGGCAGGTAAGTCTCCACGAGAGCATGGTTGTGTTTTTTACTTACAACATTTGCCAGAAACACAGAATATACATATATATATATATGTATATATATATATATATATATATATATATATATATATATATATATATATATATATATATATATGAAAATGGACTTTAATGTTAATACACAGCAGCAACAGTATGTTTACATATGCACTATCCTTGATATTGAGTACCTTAAGCCATAAATATAGTACACCTTAAAATATATTTATCATATTATATAAATATAAATATATATATATATATACTATATATATATATATATATATATATATATATACATATATATATATATATATATATATATATATACATATATATATATATATATATATGTATGTATATATATATATTTATATATTAACTCTTATATATATTATTTTAACTGTCCCTCACTAATTATTTACACGCGATTTCCCCTCCCCTCGTTATAAGTATATATACTTATATGTTATTGATTTTAGCATGTTTTCCCCTGTTTTTTGCTCTTCATTTTCATTGTTGTTATTCTTTACGTTTAATTTATCAATTTTTCAAACGATTTTCTCCTGATGAGATGTTGGATGAAAGGGCCTTAGGGACTATTATCATTAATAAATTCCTTGTTTTTAAAACGGTATATATATATATATATATATATATATATATATACAAAAGTACAGATTGGAAATCAAAAATTATACAAACACTGAAAAAAAAAAACATGTGACATTTCATTATATTCACAAATCTTCTGAAATAGTCAAAATGTTTGCATCAAATGATAATCCAATGCATTTAAATGTTTCTAATTATTATTTGGTTATGTTGTTATAGATATGCAGGTAGTGTAGCGATTATTGGTTCTGAATGATCAATCAGTCAGTTTGTTACACTTACTTTTATACAAATACCCTTGAGGAAGATATGAATCCATCTCTCCCAGTTATTTATTTCAGAGCAGATTGGCCTCTCCAGTTGTGGTTGATAACCAGTCCAGGAGAAGGAAGTCTCTGAATTCAAAACCCAGTCACCTGGATTATTGATTGAGAGATTTTTTTTTTTATAGCTTATGAATCTGTTGCAGGTTATTTAAATCAGATTATATTAGGTTGGTGCAAAAATAATGACGTAATAATGTCGTTTTTGACATATTTTTTAACATCAAAAAACGACATTATTACATCATTATTTTTGCACCAACCTAATATTTTTAGATTGTAAAAATGTTTTGGAAATAATGATTTTTACTGATACACATTTTATTAATTAACCCATAGCTGGGGGGAGAAGAAGTGTATTCATACTTTTTGCTAGGGTATTTGCATGTAAGTGAATATAACAAACCTGACATGGTTCTCTAATTTCTCATCACATCACTCACACATCGAAGTTTTAAGTACTGACCAGGCTTGACATTGCTTAACTTTCATGATTGTATGAGAACCAGTGTTTCAATGTCATATCATTGTATGCCATAAATCACACAGATTTGTGAAGAGATGGGATACTATGCCTTTAAAACAAAAACACAAAAGATTTCAACTAATACAGATGACCCCCGCTGAAGGGAAATTGGTCAGAATGTTGTTGACACCAAAGGGCATTGCACCTGAGGAAGGATAGGGTAAGTTTTATATCTGTTTTCTTGTATATTTTTTAAATGATTATGCTTTGTGAATAAAAAAGCATTTTATCTTTTTTTATCAGAATATAAATAGTTAACTCAATTTCATTTTACTTATGCGTTTCTCCATATCTGTTCACTCCAAAGCTCAGACTCATCTGGCTTCTTTGATCTAATAGAGAAACTTTATCGATCCACAAAATCTGTCTGGTGAATACCTCCAAACAGACTCATTTCAAACATTTGAGAAGTGTGAAAAGCGAGAGATGAGAATCCCAATCTGTTCAATGTTTCCCCAATCAATGCAACTTTAACCTGTTCAAATACAAAGTTAACTGTTATCTTCCCCTCCTATCCATATAAACTACTCCTTCCTTGAGTGGCTCCAGGGCCTTGTACAGGGTGAG
This sequence comes from Acanthosepion lycidas, assembly GCA_963932145.1. Lineage (NCBI taxonomy): Eukaryota > Metazoa > Mollusca > Cephalopoda > Sepiida > Sepiidae > Acanthosepion > Acanthosepion lycidas. Next base: position 92,201,090 of record OZ010598.1, on the reverse strand, counting down.
CCTTACGATAAAAAAAAAAAAAATCTAAACTAGAAATAGGCTGAGATCATTGATGTAGCTAGAGGTAGGATGAGGGGATGGTCCATACTGGACAGTACACACTGAGCGATATGCATCAGGTGTTCTGCACCAGCTTGCACTTTTATGGGAGGGTGGCACTTTTCTATCTGCTGTAAGCTATAAGCCAGTAAGACTGTACTGAATTAAAAGTGGTTTTAATGTCAGGACAGTACCTCACAGTTGAGGGATCTTTTTGATTTCAAGTAACTTAAACTAAGGTATATATTGGTCAATTGACTGTCTATTGAATGGATAGATGAAATAGTTTTCAAGAATGTCGTTAAAGAATTTGCCATCAAAAAAGCAAGAAAAGTTACTTTGTAGAAAGTTGCAATTTTCATTTCAGAAATAAAGATGGGCCTAATTTCTTACATTTTGTCCCTAAATGCCATTTTTGCTTTTTAACTGTTACTGATAAATTTTAAGTATGCTTGGTGTGTATTCAAAGCATACTAGTATATTTGACTCTGTGAAAGTAATATTATAATGATACACAAACTAGTTTTATAACTTTAAGAAATATGTATTTTTTGTGCAATATGTATTTTTTTGTTGGGCTGGCAAACTCAAGGGCTACCCCAGACAGCACACCCTGATTGAGATCATTTTAATCTTTTAGGCTAAACACAGAATGAAATAGAAAACAGCCCTCTAGCTTTCATTGCAGAGGCTAGTGTAATGACAATGAAAGGAGTGCGAGATATGCTGATGACATAGGTATTTTCTGTTGGTATAAGAATGATCTGGTATAAAAAAAAATCAAATTCATGACAAACACACCAAGAAGTACAATTTAAATCTTTCTAAAACAGAAATTATGATCTGGAATTTGGATCGGAGTAGTGATGGCTGCTATCATTTCAAATATGGAATTAATAAATTCTAAACACATATAAGGCCAGATATAATGAATTTAGTATCTGAGATAAGGAAATTGAACATAGAATATGTTGTTGCACTAGTGATACTTTTGTTCAACACTGCAAAAAGCTACAAAACCAAAATATCAACCTGAAAACTCAATTCATGTTCTTAAATAGCTTTGTCAGATCAAGACTTTCATGTGGATGTCATGCACGGTATGCAACCTGTTTAGAAGACATCTAAATTGTTAACTGTCTAAAAGCATTTTCTTAGATCAATGACTAAAAATTGTTTCAAGCAAATGATTCCTCTTAGTGTTAACAATGACAATCCATTGTCTGTTTCCATAGACAGCTGCTACAGATTGACAAAGAGCTTTACTAAATAACAAAAAACACACCATTGGAACATTTCCAATCTCAGCAACAAGCAAAATGGATAGCACATGTATTTAGAAGAAATAATAACAATGATATAATTATGATATTGACTTTCCACACTATCATAAACAAAAGATTAGCAAAGAAACTCAAATCATTACTATAAAGAGAAGTCTAATTTCTTGAAAAACTGTTTTAAGAGAAAGATTTTATAAATTTCAACTGAAAGTAACACAAACTGATTGATCAATGAATTCCGAATGTCTCCTGTAAGGAGATGAGTAACTTCACCATTACCATTACACTTATTGATTTTATTGAACTATCTTCATTCATCCATTGCTATCTCTGTTCATATCTGTTTATCTCTTTATCATGTATCACCCTCAGTCTGTTTGTATTTGTCTTTACAAACAACAGGAAAGGAGGTTAGATTATCACCAAAACATGGCTGTCAGGGAAAGATACAGAAGCATAAATATACAAACTGGCTGTGTACATCCATATCTACAGGAATTTACAAACACACACACATATATATATATATATATATATATATATATATATATATATATATATATTTGTGTGTGTGTGTGTGTAAAAATATATAGAAAATAGGAAACAGCTCATTAAGTAAATAATCCAAAGTTCTTTAGTATTTTTGTTATTATTTTTTTTTAAAATAGTGCTCGATACAAAAGTAGAGCATAAATATAATTATTTATTTAAAAATATGATTCCATCGCTACATAAAAGTTCTCATGTTTCAAAACAAGAGCCAAAAACTTCAATATGATTATTTGAATTAAATTGAATTAAAGTACCAATCTCTGTTCCATCTTCAAGCAAAGTTTTTTTTGGAATAACTAATTCCTGAAATTTATGCGTTTTATAAGCATATTCATTATTAAAATTAAAATTACTATGGTAATGGCTAGAGCAATTATTTAAGAAAAGGGATGTAAGCATTAATAATTTGTATCAATATCTCAGTTACATTCAAAGACATCAAGTCAGGGTAAGGTTGGGGTGTCTAAAGTGGAAGATTACATCATCTAGTCTGGTTAAGTGTCTATGGAGATTTATTTCTATATATATATATATATATATATATATATATATATATATATATATATATATATATATATGCATGTTTCATTAAAAACAACACACAAGGAACTATGGTTAAGCATTTCATTTAATTTTTCTTGTGTTCGAACAAAAGCTTTCTTTTCTGAACAAAGTGTGTGTAAAAACTGTCCAAATGTTTTATAGTTCCAAGTGCTTTCGGCTATACCTTTATCCATTATCAAGGATGATTCAATTTTTCAGCTTAATTGACTGTGTGCATTATGTGTATGTTTTAGTGTGTTGTAGAGATGTTTTTTTATACAAAAACACACACACATACATATATATATATATATTTAAATATGTTTTTAACGGTACAAAAACGTATTATGGCATTAAAGGCAAGAAATTTTTTACTATAGGCCAGGATAAATTTTAAAACAAAAACACAAGTCAACCGGTTTTGTCCCCTCTCATGAGAACTGTAAATGGGGAAACAAATTATGAGAAGAAAGTCTGTCGCGGATGACGTGAATGAATGAACAGGGAAAAAATATAATAATAAAAATTATAACACCAAAGATGCTAGCGACAAAACACCACAAGCCCAAGCAAACAGTCTCTTTGTTTACAAAGAACGAGTCACCTGGACCTGATGAACAGCATCTCCAACACCTTCAGATAGAATAACGAGTGTGCTCTGGCCAGAACAGAGAAGCAGCTCACACATAGCACAGGTCAGATTATTTATCAAGTGATCCGCTATAGAAGACCCATATGTATTTCAAATGGTATCATGTTAAGTATTTTAGCAGGCACATGCTGTTTAATCCTAACATCTAAATGTTGTCTCGTTCTACCTATGTAGTCGAGTCCACAGCTATATTTAAAAGACAAGAGGGGACAAAACCGGTCAACTTTTGTTTGTGTTTTTGTTTTAAAATTTATCATGGCCTATAGTAAAAAAATTTCTTGCCTTTAATGCCATAATATATATATATATATATATATATATATATACATCATCTAGTCAAGTATGTAGGCATGGTACAGATGTATACCTACATATACCACCATAGACTCACATGTCTATAATTATATATTTACACATATGTCTCTTATTAAAAAGAATAGAGATTTTATGTCTATTAGATTTATTGATTTTTTTTAGCATGTGAATAACATTTCGCAAATGTGGTTGTCATTTATGTAAACATCATTTGTCTTATGTCATTGTTTTGTTTGAATCATTTCACCCCAAGCAAGGCAATAAAGCCACTGAGATGCAAATAGTTACTCTGTGTGAAGGAATATGAGAAAATGGAAAACATTATTAAGGAGAGAGAACAATAAAAGAACAGAAATTAAGAAGACAGAATATAACAATTGACATTGCATTTAAATTTTTGAAGATGAAAGTTAATTGGAAAGCAAGAAGCCAAATGAGAGTTATACAAGCGAGAAGTGTGAGAGAAGAAATGCTTAACAAAGAACTTACAGTTATAGGTTGAGTGATATTATTTAATATAAATCTTAGATGGACAATAATGCCATCAATATATTTTATTCAAATTAAATTAAATCATATAAAATGGATGAATTCACAAAAAAAAACATAATCCATATACACATCAAATATGTTGATGAAATTAGATTTTAAAATTGGCCTTTATTATTGTTAGCTCAAATATAGTGGAATAAAAACATCCTCTCTCCCCAAATTTATAGAAAAATCCTACAGATGCATGCTGGGATTTGTTCCTAAACAATAAAAATCGCCCACTTCACGATCTGCTATATTTTTGTTCTTTCTTGTTTTGAACTCTGAATGCTATAATCACTTGACTGTATCCCTTTTGCATGTATAAACACAATTCTTTGTGGACTTATTGCTTTATTACTGTTATTTTGCCTACTTTTGACTTGCATATACAGTGTAACCCGGATATAAGAGACCCAGATATAAGAGAAACCCTGATATAAGATACTTTTTCTTCGGGCCCCGACAACTCTCTTATATCCGGGTTACACTGTATATTGTTTGTTTAGTATTATTTTGACCTGTTCTTTTCCTTCCTTTGTTATTGGTTATTGAGAAATGTTGTCAATTCAATCTCTTGAGTATTTTGGCAATTAAACTTAACTCCTCAATCTAAATAAATTTCAAAAGTAATAATTTTATAGTGATGAATAATTTTCAATTCATTAACCCCCTATATAAGGATTAATGTTGTTTACATAATAAACAACTACATTTCAAAAATGTTATTAGCACATAAGAAAAAACATCAGCAAATTTAATAGACAAAAAATGTTTATTCATTTGTGAATATGAAATAAAAATAACTTTCTTTTCTCCACTGTTTTCAAATTCATGTGCAGAAGAAAAAAAAACACAAAGTTTAATGAGCCTATGAGAAAATTTATGTTGGCCCATGTAAAAGGGAGTAGCTTACAAAATAAGAAAACAGTGACGAGCCAATGTGAAATCACTTTTTGATATAAATAGGCAGAGAAAGTTGAATCAAGAGAGAGAGAGAGAGAGTCTGAATAACACTGGTGTTAAATTACATGCTGATATATTATCAACCTCTAATGAAAGCAGGGCAATTTCAAAGAACTCTATTCAACTCCAACGCTAAATACCTTAAGATATATCTTGTTATTCATGTTGAATACAACCATATAACTTTTATGTGAAAAACGAACTCTCTCAATTTGTTTTAAACATTTTGGAATATTACTTTGTGTCCAATGATTTAATATGAACATTTTCTCTTCTTGACAATTCATTGAAACAATGAACATTAAATATTTGATTCCTTTTCCTGAAACAAGCTACTGACAACAATGTGTAAATTTGTAAATAAATTCCTTATCTTGTTTTGTTAAATATAACACATGTTTTTCCTCATCATTATCCCTAAATACTTCACTTTGTAGTAAGATATGTTTTCAAGAGGAATTGCTGGCCAAATTTAAGCAAGTGTATTTGTACTTTTCTTTGATATAATGTTTGTAAATTTTATTTTTGCCAATACCAGGGAGATAACAGATAGTGCCAAGTGGCAGCGTCTTTGCTATAACAATGGTAGACTGATTATCAAAATTAATTATTTGAAGAATACATCTTTGTAAAATCCTGAAAAGACAAAAAATAGCTGTAGATTCAAGGATATTGGTGTAGGGATATATACATGGGTTATCGTGAATAAATTGGAAAAATATATTTGAAGACTTCCTCAGCTTCTAATAATAAGGACTTGGCAAAATATGCTGTCATTTTTGACAGTATAAGTAACTAGTATTAATATGAGATCCTGCCAAGCATATATAGAGGATCCTTTTTTTTTTATTGATATTAAAAAATAAATTGATCCTTTCAAAATTGCTATATAATATAATATATGATAAGCAGAAAAAATATGTTTAAAAACTTAGCTATGAAAAACTCTTAATAATAGTTAGGACTTAACAAAATATTCTGTTATTTTTTATAGGATGGATAAACAATTTTTGATATATGAATAGTTGGCTACTACTCACTTCTGAGAACAACCACCTGCCAGGGAAACTAGCCAAATCCTATTACAGGTGAGACTGCTTAAAGCACAGAGTCCACCTGTGCTCTATACTACAACTATTCTGAGCAGACCTTAGTTACGGTTTCTGGGTAAGAGTGTATAATATGGTTTGATCACATCTTTAACTAAAGCTATTTTGTAATGTCAGCAAGCACTTGTTGCCACTTTTGTAATGTCAATGAATACTTGTTATCACTTTCGAAATGCTCATTGTAGTAGAGACTTTGTAATCACAAATACAACTATAGTACATTGTTGAACAATGCTGATGTCAGATACCTTCATACAATACTTGCAATAAGAGTACTTGCTTGATAATAGTCGCTCGAAATGTAACCACCAAATAGTAATTTGTATAGTAATAGAGGATAGTATAGAAATAATGATCGATAGAGGATAGAGTAGAAATAGTGAACCTTTAGATGTCATGCTAATTCCCACATATATATTTCATTTACTATCACGTGATCTACTTATTCAAAATGGGATTGCCTGTGTTTGCTCTCTGGTAATCTGTGTTCAAACCCCAGTGTTGGCAGCAACACTTTATTCCTATATAACAAGCTACTACTCTCTAACCCTTCATTAAAATGTTTTGTGTGCCTTTGTGAAAGCAAAATCATCGATAGATTCCAAGCAGTTTTGTCAACTCAATTTCATTCACATGCCTTGCAAATATCAGTCATATGGTTTTCAGACACTTTTCAAACGTGCCACACATTGATATTGCCTTGCCAGGTCAATAACATCAAAAAGTAGCCTCACTGGCAAATTGGCCATGGTTAGATTCAAGTCTACGTCTCAGGGTTATTGGATTCATCATGGGTACCAGACAAGAGAGTGGGTTCTAAACACACTTGTGCACAGCCATATACACATTTTATATATAAACATATATAGATACATGCACATACACTTACATGATCATGCGTGTGTGTGTGTGTATGGAATCCCTTTTTGAAACAAACTTCCAGTGATATAGATAAATCCATCAAAATATTCCAAGACAGAATTTAAATGATCTATATATCAATAACTATATATATATATATATAGATATGAACAGACTGCTATAGATAGATAAATAGATAGATAGATATGAACAGACTGGGATAAACAGACAGATATAAACAGACTGAGATAGATAAATTAATATATATTAATTTGCAATTTATAAAGAATAAAATGGTTTGTGTAATTATAGAAGTCTTTTCAAAGTCTCCGTAAATGAATTTTTTTTTTTTTTTAAAATCAGACAACCTCTCCTTATTCTTTTCTCTCCCAATCCTTTTCTCTTCCTTTTCTTTTTTCTGCCCCATCCTTCTCTCAACCTTTTCTTTTATTTGTTCCCTTTTACTCCCTCTCCCTTGTTTTCGGTTCTTCTTTTCTCTCCTTGTCCTTTACTCTCCTTGTTCATTTTTCTTTCTCTCTTTTTCTCTTCTTGTTCTCTTCTCACTCTCTTCTTTTCTGTCCATCTTTATCCTCTCTCTCCCTGTCCTTTTCTCTTTCTATTCTATTCTCCAGGAACTGATATTTGAAACTATTATATTTATCACTGACAAAGTGCAATTGATTTTGATACTCAGCAATTCACTCAGGTGTTTGATTTCGTCAGCAAGTCAATGAAACTCATGGATTTTATTTGCTTAAATGTTGCCAAGCATTGCTTCATGCAGGAAAAGGGAAAGGAGGAGGAAGAGTAGTAGTAGTAGTAGTAGTAGTAGTAGTAGTAGAGGTGAGTAGGAAAAGTGTTCAGCAGCATGGATCAGGAGAAGCAACCAATGCTTTTAAAGCAGGCTTAAAAATAAAATAAAAATGTGTAAAGCAGTTAGTCATCAAAATATAATTGAGAATGTAATAAAAGAAAAAAAATCACTGAGAAGTACAATGTGGTATCAACTTCTACAGTTCTTCTCAAAAAAATGTCTATCATGTAAGTGTCAACTAAGATGTTTCAAACATTTCTTTTAACTTTGATAATTACAGCTTAGAACACAAGGAAATAGACCTCAAAATATTCCACTTCAGGTTCATTGCTGAAAGGGTTAGTTGTTTGCTGAGCGCTGTATCAAAGTATATTCATGGAAAGTACACCCAACGAGAGTTATGGGAAGAGAGCTGACTTACCAGTTGTCCAGAAGACAACCATTGACACCATCCTTACAGATGCAGTAAATCATGCATCATTTCTGAAAGTGTTAGTAGTTCATTAAGTGCTGTATCAAAGTATATTCATGGAAAGTTGCCTGGAAGAGTGTAATAGGATTGATTTAGCTAATAGATAATTAGCATAAACAGAGCTACAATTATAGCTCATAGGCAACTTTGAGTCAGTGTACATAGAATATCTATGGCTACTAAATTTGATCATTATAACAAAATGTTGTCGACAGATGGAGCTCTGTTGAACTCATAGACGCTGAAAATGTACAGATTTGGATAAGCAGATTGTAAGTTCAAGATGTGGTTCTGTTACATCATACGACGCGATAAACCGGAGTATTACAACAGAACCAAATGTCTTGATGCAATATAACGTGTTGCGACTTGTTTGAAATGTAATTTTGTTGAGTGTGGGTTGATTCATTTTAATATAGATGGTATAGCAATCTTCTATATCAAAATAACAAAATATTATATTTGACGGTGGATACTTTTGTTTCATGTCTGAATAACGACTGTGGATGGCTCATTTGAACCGAAATCTTAGAAACATATTAATAAAAAAATAAAATAACTGACTTAATAAAAAAATATCCAAATGTTGGGCATTTCGTGTCTTTATTTTCACCAGAAATTAAAGCAAACATTCGAACAGCTCATGATCAAACATAATAGACATTCATTGTCTGCTATATTTTATAATATATGTTTAAATATACACACATATATATATATATATATATATATATATATATATATATATATATATTTGGTTGGATTGATGTGAGTTTGTGACCCTGGGTTTCACGCTTTTGCGATCGTCAGACAAACTGATTCATTTTTTAACAATTTTGGGTTTATGTAGATTGCATATATTGGTGTTATTATGGAAGTGGTGGGGGAAACGTCGTTGTGGTGTCATCATACTAACGCAAACATCGATGTATGTTCATACACCCAATGAAGTACGAAGACGCATATAGATACTTGCTCGTCCATCGGGACTCATACATATATAAACATATGTGGGCAGTTTCAGATATGACATATGTATGTATACGGGTGGTGTTGTGTCTATACATATGCATTTGTATGTTGAAATTCAAAGATTGGAAGTGTAGCGAAGATTTCTCGTGAATGTCACGTGAATGTATACATGTCATTTTTCTATTTTTCCACCGAATAATATTTCCTCGCATGTATGTATATACGTGTGGTCGGGTTTGTGTAAAATTATGATAGGTAAAAATTATTATTATTTTTATTTATTTTTAAATTTTTGAAAAAAAGGGGGTTTATTTGTTATATTTAAAGCTGGTTATTTGTTTGTTTTTGATATATTCTAAAGAATTAATGCATTTTAATTTTAAAGTTTTTTTTTTTTTTTGCAATAAGGTTCACCTGTAGTAGGCCCAGAGGCCACACAAGGTAGAGGGTTACATTAAGTGGTAGTTTATATGGATAAGAGCAGAAGATAATGGCTAACTCTAAACTTGAACAGTCTATGATAGTAATGTTTAGGCAAACATCCTCTTGGGAGTCTATTACACAGGCCAGCATGGGAAGAAGCTGTTTGAGTGGAACTTACTTCTCACCAATCAAATATGGAGGGAAGGTGGGTGACATGATTGGTCCTAGCCATGATGGTTAGACTCGGCAGAACCAATGAATGTAGTTTGTCTGAGCACTTTCCATGGTAGTAGTGACAGAGTAGTGAGAGGCTAATCACATCCCACCTGTGAGAGAAATCTTTTTAAACAATAAAATATTAGAAGAGAATATCATTTGTTTAATGCCAAATGTGGAAAAAAAAAAAAAAGATTTGTTTCTCATATATCTTAGGTTTCCATTCAGCAATCTTTGCATACACATTTGAATGCCATCAGTTTTTGGTTTTTTCACTGACAAAATCTAATAATAAAAGCAGAACTGATATTTCTGTTAAGAACTTGTCATTTGTATGAAATGTAATTTCATACAAAAGATAAAGAAAAAAGATTGACATCTCAAACTATCAAAATTAAATAATATTCTAAACTTGTGAATATAAATGTCTTAACTTCCCTTTTGAAAAATGATTTCTTAAATTTTAATAAAATTATTTTGTTGTTGTATATTGGCATAGTCATTTGAAATTCAGGTTCTTGAGACATGGTACCAACAAAACTCCTCACAAGTTAAGAACTGTTTTGGAGACTCCACTTAGAATAAAAGATAGCAAATCTCAATTTCAATTTTCCCTAAGTGCTCTTTCAAATTTTCCAGAGGGTATTCCAAGTGCCTCTTATTACTACAGAAATTCAACAGTCATGTGACATAGCTTTTTTAATTCCCTAGCCTTGATCCTGGTATTTTCCATTCTTTTCAATTTCTTTGATGTTTACTCTTGTAGCATAAGGAACAACAAATTCAATAATTTGATGCTTGCTACTCTCCTCATCTATATCAAAAATGTTAGGTATTCATGCTCCAATGACATGATCTGTCTGGGTTGAGAAATCCCATATTAATGCATGACTGTGATTTTCTAACATGGCCTCTGGCTAATATTCATACTATATTATTATTAAACTTTCTTATTCCACATGTTTTTTGTTTTTAAACAGATTTTTCTTTATATGCGTTCTTCATCAGGCCATATGAACTCTAATATATAAAACCTTTTGCAGAATATTTGCACTGTCAAGTTTAGATATAGATTTATGATGTGATGGGATATTAGGCTTTCTTCCAATTCTCTCAATGTAGGAGTTTAAGATCAATTGTATAGACCCAATGATAACTTGGACAACAGTGATCTGAATGTCCTAAATTATGGCAATTTCAACCCAGAGCTTGGTGTATTTCTGCATATAGAAATAGCAAGTAGACAATCATGAGATCAATGTAATTAGAAAGCTGTGCAATTAAAAACAGATCTGAGTGGTGGATTTTACAATCATTTTTAACATTGGTAATACACACACATATAGTCACCAAATAAACCTGCATATATATATATATATATATATATATATATATATATATATAATAGTAATGAGTGGCAGTCCTTCAATCAGCTTCTAGGAGTCAAACCAAGCAGTTGCTTCTTTAAGCATGGACAAGTTCCTGACCATGCCAAGATGGAGGCTAAATTTTGCACTCTCGCACAGCTCTCATGGAAGGAGGCAGCTTACAAGCCCATGGTTCCGTTTCGTTTTGGGAATATAGAAAGAAACTATCTCTAGTTCATAGTCTTCCTATTGGGACAAACCCAAGACTAAACATTTCTTTGTATGTGTAATATGTTCTCACTAGAAATTTAATAAAGCAATCTAGCCTGCTCAAATCTGGAATCATAAATATGGCTTCTCCAGAACCACAAAAGAATCTCCAGAATATCTTCATATTATATTTAAGACCCTATCTTTTCATTCTCCTTTCACTTGTGTTTCACTTCTTGTTGTACACATATTATATGCAAATATGTATATATATAATTTATATATAATATATGACTTAGCTGCAATAAACTTTCTCTGAGGACAAAGCATGTTTGTCATTCATTTTCTTTTCAGTCATTCTGTTCTGTCCATGAAATAAGGTGTCATTATATCATGGATATAACAATACCCATAAACACAAACAGGAGAATAAAATTTTCTTCCAAATCTCACCCATTATCTGGGTCAACGCAATGTGATATGATATTATTACCATCCATTACATCAACATATTTCATGTCCAGCAAAAATTAAAAGAAGAAGCATTCTTGGAATTCACTTTTAGGTAATCAATAATTATTTCTTTTATTCAATCATTTCTCTTACTATAATTGTATTTTTTATATGTAGATTCTTTATAGTAAAATGCACACACACACACACAAACATATGTGTGTGTGCGTGTGTGTGTATGTATATCTACAAATATGTCCAAGTCAATAGTTTGATTTCATTCAACACATAGTGTTCATCTTTTCTTCCAAGCTGCAATTCCTCCAAGGGTAGGTAATCCCTCCTTTCCTCCATGATTGAAGTAACCAAGATAACAACATTGCAACTCTCCTGTAAAGTTAAGTTGAAAAGTAACTGATTTATTCATTTCTCAGTTTTGACGTTTCAGGTCCTTCTGAAAAAGTTGTTAAAGAATCTGCCATCATATGAAATCATTTTTTTTTTATACCGCATCAAGAAAAATATTTCAAATTCTCTACTCACAGTTCTTTTGAAATTACACTCTGCCAACAAAATATTCAAGGAATCAATTCAACACATTTCCCATTTTTTCTGCAAGGTACAACTGCTCCATGTTTAGATAATCTCACCTATTCTCCAAGACATAAGTGACCAAAATGTTAAAATAGGAAAGGAAACTCTAAATTCAAACCCGAGGAGGGTAATTTGGAAACTTCATTGCACACTGTAAAATAATTTGGGTATTGGAGGAGCTTAAAAGTATTTTCATGTGTATTTCTGATCATCTTCTAAATATTGATGGCTATACATTCAGAAGCTCTTAAATAGAATGTGATAATTATTCTGGATTGTATTTTGATATTATGGTAAGAATAGAAATTTATGAAAAAATTTTTATTAAAAGATTTACAATAGTCATTTAATAGAGCATTATCTAGGTTATTATTTTCCATGACCATAGTGAGAATCCATTTAATATGTGCTGCCCATCTTTACCTCTAACCCTAACCCTGCTCAACAGCCAACTGTCTCAAGAGCAGGTAATCTCTCCTTTTATCCAAGATGGAAGTAACCAAAATACCAATATAGCAGCTCTCCTGTAAATTTGTTAATGTTGAAAAATAACCAATTTAAAAATGCTCAGTTTTGAAGTTTCAAGTCCTATTGATAATCTCCATGTCCTTGTGGGTGACAAATTATTCTCCACTCTATAACACTTTTCCCACAGACAAAAGCTTCTTGCTGCTCTATTGCTGATTCCATGGACAGTGTTCAGATAAATTAGTTCCACCAGTTCTAATCTTCATGGTTAAAACCCACCATGTCCTCCACATTTTAGCAAACTACCCTCATTCCCTTCGTATTCCATTAGTGAGATGTAAGTTTCACTCAAGCAGCTTATTCCCATGAACCGATGATGTATGGAACCAACTCCCATGTGGGTGTTTCTCTGAACACTACACCATTATCTTTCCCACATATCCATATAAACTGTACCCCTTACTCTGTAACCCTTTACCTCCAGTGGCTCTACAGTGTGAACACCATTTAAAAAATAAATCTGGATTAGATGTGCTCAATCCTCCATTTCTATTTTTGTTTGATAGAGTTCAAAGTCGTTTCCACAGTCTTGTGAGGAAATATTTATTTTCCATTCTGCAGCCTCTTTCTCCACAAAAACAATTCAAAACCTATCACTACTCTATTGCTATATTTGTGTCAAATCTTTAAATGAGCACCATTCTTTAGTTCCAATAGTTAAGGCATTTACAGCTAGGATACATAGGGTTAACACCAGGGATTCAAATCATTTTAATTTCCTCAGTATACAAGCCATTTCCCAGGAACCACTGCTTTGTAGAAAAAACTCATCTGTGGAAGCCTCTCTGAACTCTGCTCTCGAAAAGACCTCCAATCAGTGATTAACTGGGGCAAGAAATGACTTGTAATTTGAAAATCTCCTTTTCTTTAATAACCACAGATAACCTTTTTTATCTGCCATCAGCATGGCTGATGCTAAACTTGAGGAGAGCAACTCACCCACGCCTTCTTGGGCTCACATCTTTCCACATGACATTTTTCTCATCAGAATCTGTCTTGCACATTTATAAATCTACCTTTCGTCTATGCATTGAATATTGCTGCCATATCTGGTCTGGTGCTTCTGTTATATATCTCAAGGTTCTGGACAAAATTCAGAGAAGGGTCTTTATTTCAAGTAATTTCTCACTGACTTGATGTGGCTTCTCTCTGTCCTTTCTACAAATATTTTCATGGAAACTCTTCTGATGAGCTTTTTTCCCTGGTGCCTTGACTGAATGAATTTAATCATGCTACTAGATTGGCAACTAGGTCTCACCATTTGAATTAGCTTCATGCAACCACCGCAACTATTTTAATGGTTTCTTCTCACCTGTGCAACTCCTTTCTGAGTTCTTGTTTCACTGCCACTTACAATCTTCAAATACAGAATCACCACTTTTGCAGTGAGGTGTGGACGTTTTTTCAGGAAATATTTTATGACTCTGAGTACATTCATCCCATAAACATTATTGTCAGACTTGTGTGAAATAAGAAACACAAAAAAACATGTAAATTTAAACAAACAAGTATTAATAAATATATTAAACGAATATGCTACAAAAAGAAAAATGAGAAATGAAGTAAAAGTTATTAAGAGTTCAAAGCAACCTCCAATATGTGTCTCCAAGGTACATACATGCCGACAGAACAATAAGGGAATGTCTTGCCACTGCCAAAGTCAAAATGGAAAGAGAAAGAGGCTTTCAAATCTTGCACTACCTGTGATCATCATCAGGGGGCAGTAAACTAATATCCTGAAAAACCTGTGATTATCATCAGTGGGTGATAATCCAACAAATCTAGACTATACTCCTAAGTGAAGAGACGTTTTTATTTTAAATATGATGCAAAAACAATTTTGACGGTGTAATAGAAGATTTTGTGAATTTGATACTATTCTTAAAGAACAAAAATATATATTTCCCCTTAATCTTAATATTTCTATGCATCATGTCCTTTCAAGATGTAGGCAGTCTGCAATTTCCTTTGTAGCTCATAATAAATTTTGTCTTTTTGTTATCTCCCCTAAACCTTGCTCCATCATCAATTTACTCAAGTTCACTAAGTGTGGGTTATGCATCGTTTAACTCTGTCCCTCTTGGTCCCAACAATTTTGGATAAAGGAAACTTGACCTGTATTAATAAATCTATCAAACAGACATGTCACAAAATGGAAAATGAGAAATGAAGTTAAAGTTGTGATGAGTTCAAAGCAACCATCAATATGTGTCTCTGAGATACTTACATGCTGACAGGATAATGTCTTGTCACTACTAATGTCAAAAAGAGGAAGAAGCTTTCAAATCTCGCACCACCTGTGATTATCGTCAGGGTGCAGTAAATCACTATCTCGCACCACCTGTGATTATCACCTGGGAATAGTAATCCAACACTTCTTCTCACTAAAGTCTTCTCATTTTCTTTCACTCCCTGTAGTTCCCTGCATCCTAGTGACATTATCAACTTGCTGGGGATGAAATGATTAAAAAATCTTCAAGATCTGGATCAGACCAAAAATGGGGAATTGCTACCACATCTGGGCCAGATCTAACTCAACCCCATTCCTTTCATATTCCATTGGTAAGGCGGGAGTTCCAATCAGATGACTTCTTCCTCAGAACTGTTTCAGTATAGAATGGACTCCTGAAGGGATGCTTTCCTGATCACTACAGCCTTAATAATTGCATTAGAATAATAGTAAAAAAGAAAAATCTTAACCTCTTTCAGTCAAGAGTTAATTGTTATCTATCCACATTATCCTCCTAATCTCATAATGTTTAATTCCTAACACATAACTCTTTCATTTATATCCCACCTAATTTATTATTATAGTTTTAATAAAAACTTTCTATCTAGATGGCTCTCGAGCCTTGTATTATATAAAAACAATAAAGGAATTAATTTGTGTGTCACTGCTTAGTTGCATAATTAGCTGCTTCAGTTTCTTTTTTGCTATAATCATGTATATATTATTTGTTTTGTATATATCATGTTCTTAAACTCAGCTGACAAGTATATGCAATAGTGCTTCCAGCAAAGTCTTTCTCAGATGATGACCCCACAGTCAAACAGGGGGTTTTCTGCTGAAATATTATCACTAACCTAGAATTTGCAGTTTAGAATATCATTCTAGCAAGCAACTACATGCTGTTTCAGCTGAGATTTAGCTCTTTACAACAAATTTCCTTCTCTTTGAATTCCTCAATTCAAGGAACTACAGATATTTTGAGGTGGAAACATAACACCCAAAATTTAACAGAAACCATATTACAAAGCCAGCCATTTTCTTCACATGTGTATTTTAAATCCTTTTTATATTCTAAATTTTCTCCCTTGCTTTTTCTCACCACTTCACTGGCACATAAACATAGACAGTCACTAGTTACTTTTTTAGGTATATGCTTCTAATACTGTTCTATAAGCCCTCTTTCATAATCTGTAATCATGCTGTTATTATGGCATCATACAATTCTTTGAGATTTGGTGCCTTTGCATCCAGGATTTGAATCTCCTTTGCCACCACATTCCAAAGGTGCTCTATGAGATTGAGTTAGAGCAACTGTGGAGACCAATTGAACACAGAATACTCATTGCTGTATTTTTTTTATTTCATCCAAAGTAAAGCAACAAAGCCACTAAGATGCTGAAGGTTACTGAGCATGAAAGAACATAAGAAAGAGAAAAACATTATTAATGATTCGAGAACAAAAAAAAATCAGAAATTAAGAAGACAGATGACAATTGACATTGCATTTAAATTTTTGAAGATCAAAGATGACTGAGAAGCAAGAAGCTGGAAAAGAGTTCCACAAGTGAGAAGTGCGATAAAAGAAACTGTCAGCATAGTACTTACGGTTACATCTTGCAGCAATATCAACAGTAAAATTAGGAGACCTTGTCACCAATCTAGTACTGCATTTAAATTCATAAAATCTAAACAACAAAGAGGAAAGTTCATCCATTACCATGAAATTACTTATAGAAAAGTCACAGAGAAGCTATGTTATGGTGATGGTAAAGGGACTGAAGCCAATATGCCAGGCCAGGGCCAATGATATTGCAGATTCTTCTTTGTATTTTATTAAGGATCTCTAACCATGAACTGATCTATCATTATTTTTGATCTGTAATAAGAAGCAATGCCAATCAATCTATATCTATATATATGCTTCCAGATAAATCATTTAAACTTGTAGTGAACAAAACAAGATCTAGATTTAAAATTCAAATGCTAAGCACTGACTCATTGATTTTGTTAGAAATTAAAAAGACTTGAAATTACAAATTTTGCTTAACACACACACACACAAAAGCGAATCCAAAACAAAAATTATGAAATTTCACAAGTTTTGTTTTGGATTCGCTTTTGCGTATGTGTTAAGCAAATTTTGTAATTTCAAGTCTTTTTAATCTCTAACAAAATCAATGAGTCAGTGCTTAGCATTTGAATTTTAAATCTAGATCTTGTTTTGTTCACTACAAACTCAACACTAATTTTTTTTTATTGTTTTCTCTTTCACCTGGATGCTACTTTTTTTAATCACAACATTATTAGACAATAAAGATTTTGGCTTGAATCAGAACCAAAGACTTAACCTTTGATAAGAATTGAACTCACTTCCTTTATCCTGAATCAGAATCATAGAAAAGAATAAGAAAATTAAATAAAAACTAAGGGCAGAAGATTAACAAAGAAAATAATTTATTACTGAATTGAAATCATTTAAGTTAATTTTACTACTTAGATCTTGCAGCAATATACAAAGAGAAAACTACCCATTTTTTTCTCCAATCTTGAAATATTGTGCATGGTTTAGCTTGTATGCAGGCGGTATTCTATTCAGCACTATAAAAGTAATAGACATGAATTTGCATCCACTTCTTTTTGCTTACTCACGAATGAAATGCAGTAACATACCCATTCTGTTTACCTCCAAAACTTGACTACTTAACTTCAAACAAACCACATGGACATCACTCTCTCTCTCTTTCTCACACACACTCTGCCTCTCTCTTTCTCTAGCTAAAAGTGCATAAATGTTTTCATTCCTTTCTATTTTAAGATATTTTTTATGTTTACACATTCTTTTTATAGATACAAATATTTAAGTAAATTCTCTGTTTATAATAACTGAAACACTCTTCTGTGGCTCAATTGGTAAAAGCACGTCAGGCTATATGACGGTTCCGTATAGGATACAGGTTCAATTGCTGTCGGAGGATGTATATTTTCTATGAAAATTTCTCAGACATTCAGGCCAGTAAATGTTTAATACTGTTTATTATAAACAGAGCATTTACTTAAATATTTGTATCTCTAAAAAGAATGTATAAACATAAAAAATGGCTTAAAATAATTATCGAACTTTGTCCATTTCATAATGTGTGACATCATCCCTTTCTATCTGTAAACATATTTTACTTTCTTTTCTTTTCTTAGTTTATATTTTGTTCTTTACATAAATATTTATTTCAGATAAAAATGTATAACAAAGGGAAAAAAGTTTTGTGTGATGAATTTTGAGCTTTAGGACTTCATTGGATGTTTACATTGATGTAATGATGAGGGTGGGCAGAAATGTTCATAGGCTGACTATGATGGACTGATGCTAGTGCTGGGAAATCTTGCATGCATTATTTTCAACTCTTCTTATTAATAGCGGCATTGTTTCTTTCCAGGTAAAAATATATAATGAAAAAGAGATGATAATGTAATGGTCTTTAAAATTTAGAACAAAATAGATATGAAAAATAAAAGAAAGAATATATATGGTAATATCCTTTAGAATAGTATATATAATACTTTGTATCAATATATACAATAGAGAAAGTTCCTTCTTTATTTGTTCTTTATATGAGGATGGTCTGAAAAATTCATAGGCTGACTATGAAGGACTGATACTAGAGCAATGAAGACTTGCATGTATTATTTTCATCTTTTCTTCTTAATAACTGCATTGTTTCTTTTCAGGTAAACTGACATCTGACTGTTCAAATAAGACTTCAAAAGTTACTAGTAGCAAATTCTCTTGAAAATGGACAAAATTTGTCATTGTGGTGTTATCAAGTACCTGCAGAAAAATGGTTCAGCAGCTAAAGATATTCATGCCAATATGGTTGTTACATGAATGATGATGCTTCAGATTTATCAACAGTGTAAAAGTGGGCAGCTGAATTTAGGAGAGGGAAGTAATGTCTTGAAGGTGAACCAAGCTCTGGACATCCTGCAACTGGGTAAATGGAATTATTTCAGAAGCCATCAATGGTTGTGCTAGCATGAAGTCAAAAGTCATCATGACTGAGGGAGTGAGAGTGCTGACCTTGTTCAAACTGTTTATCATGCTAGATTATGTACTCCATCCAAGAAAATTTAATTAATGTCTACTGTAGTGGTGTAGCTAGTGTTTTTGCCACCCGGGGTAGCCATCAAGTTTGCCCTCCCTCAGAAGGAATACAATATTATAATGCTCATTAATCCCTTAAAGTATATATATATATATTTATACACATATACAGTAAACAACAAAATTATTCATATACTCATCAATTTTTAATATTTTTATCCATTTATCAGAATCTAATGATGGTTTTTTTTCTGCCATTTCTGTTATCATGGTATTTATAACTCCTCACTGATAAATTATGAAATAAAAGTAGAATTACGTTTATTTATTTTTTTTTAAATGGAACTGGTGATATGCAAAAAGACGAAGATGTTACTTCTTTTTTTCTAAATCAGGAAAACTTTTAACAATATTAAAAGAAAGGTAACTTTGTTTTTGTTTATATGCCCTCTGTTTCATTTAAAAAGAAAAACAAAAGAAAACATTGTACGTTTAATTCATAATTTATCAGTTTTTTAACCTTTGTTTCAATTCTAACAAGTGAAGAGTCATAAAATAAATGCCCCGTTAAACAGAAACATGATTCATTTTCTTTTAACACTGTAAAAAATGCAATGTCTTTTTAAATTATTTTGTTTTATGTAGTTGAAGTTATTATTAGCAAAGTAGTAGACTAGGAATTAAAAGTCTGATAAAATTAATTTCGCTTTTAAAAACTGAAATAAATGTTATCATGCTTTTAATTTTTTGCTTAATAAAACTTCAACTAAACAAAAAATAAAACATTGCACTGTTTTACTGCCATGAAAACTTGGAAAATGAAAAATTGAAAAAAAAAGCCCATTTTTAGACTTTAAATAAAGTCTCTGAACTTGAATATATGTTAATTTTCAATTTTCTTTAAAAATTCCGTTTGACATTTCTGGAAAAAACTGGAATGCATCCTTAAAGCATTGTAATTATTTCAATTTATTTATTTATCTATTTTATAATTTATCAAAAGTAATGATTTTATATCCATATTGAATCTAGCCCCATGACAAAATAAAAAAAAAACAATTGGTTCACTTATTTATTTAATTTTTTTTCACTAACATTTCACAAACATGAAAAATCAAAATCAAAGAACTAACACCAAAGTCTGGACTTCTCACATAGATGTGAAAAAACTGTGGATTCACTAAATTCACTTAATCCAACCCCACCACATTAAAAAGGTTCACACCTTTTGCTCATGTCTTATAAGTGGGGTTTATCCCCATCAGCTGACAGCACGTTTTGGAGACAATTTTTTTTATTGCTGGCTGGCTGGTTTTGAGCCAAATAGCTTCATTTGAACTCTATCTTCTTATTGCTGCTTTTTTTGCAAAATTATTGAAATTATGCTATTGTTTTTTCTTTTCTAAAAACTCACCACAGACTGTATCCTCCACCCCCAACTATGTCTCTGTTCTGGGAAGTGTTGAAAAATCACAATCTTTTCTTATACAACTATTCACATGAGTTTGTTGAATACAAAGATTTATAGATAAGTAATTATATGTACTGCATAGGTGTTGCAACTTTATAGCGCTGAAAAAGGTATTTTAGATTTGGTTTATATACAATCTCTGAGGCAACATCAGTGAATTCAATCAAAATCTTTTTTTTTTCCAGAAGTCTCAAAGATTGTCTTCTTTAAAATCATTTTTTACAAAATATTTCCTAAAGATACGCTTGATTTTTGATTTTTTTTTAAGAATACATTCAAAAAATAATTTCAGATGAATTTTTACTATTCATTCTAAACTGAATCACCTTTGTAACAAGATATTAAGATTTAAACAGCTTTTTGGATTCTTTTCAAAATAGACAAAATATTTGTACATGTATTTCTTGCAGTCACCTTCAAATACAGAAAGCATACAGAATTACATTTATACATACAGACATACATATATACATATATACATATATATATATATATATATATATATATATATATATATATATGCGTGTGTGTGTGTGTGTGTGTGTATATATATATATATATATATGTGTGTGTGTGTGTGTATATATATATATAAACAAACTCTCTAGTCTTGGTGAACTGATTTAAAATCCAACAAACAGCAACTGCTCTAATATATATATATATATATATATATATATATATATATATATAACAAATAAACAAACAGACAGACAGAAAATTTCTGGTGTCTGGTCATTTAATGTGATAAGGTAATTTGATTTATCCTCCCCTGTTATTCCCAAAAATCCCAATGCATTTTCCCTTGCACGCAGTTTGGTCTTTCATTCTAACCTAAAGAAGCCAAATGAAGAAGACACTCTTGCAGTAGAGAGTAGATACATGTGCGTGTGCGTGTGTGTGTGTGTGTGTAAATTAAAATAAAAGTGCAGAGGAATTATGAGACTTGCCATCTGGTTCCTATTAGAGAAGCAAGATGTCCATCAAAATAGTCAATGTGAATGCAGTGGTAGGCAGACAGCTTTCTTGATGAATATTTTAATTAAGATGGAGAAGACAGTAAAGACAACAAAGCATGAAAAAAATTGTTTTTCATTTATTATTATTTGTCTCTTTCCCTTTATTACGTTTGTGCTTTTATGTCTGACATGCTTACCTTCTCTTTCTTCTATTTGGCTCTTTCTCCTTGAAAAGTCATATACTGAGAAGAAAAGAGATTATTTTTAAAAAAGTAATTTTTTTTTCTTCAGGAAGTGGATGATAGTCGTTCTCCACAACTTCCTATCCTTTGTAGCTCTTAGCCAAGTTAATCTTTTAACCATCTCTCTCATTTCTTGTTCTATTATCCATAACGTCTCATTATGTAGGTTACTTTCTGCTTTACTCCATACCTCTTGATTTCTGAGTGTCCTTTGAGTGGCAAATTCTCCTCCTCACTTTCCTCATTATATGTCTCATGAATTTCAACTCTCTTTCTGATTACAAGTACAAGAGTCTTTTTGGTTTCCATTTTCCTCAAAACTTCCTTGTTACTCTCATGTTCAGTCTGTGGTATTCCCAGCATCTTTCTGTACAACTACATTTCTATTGCCTCAAGTCACTTTTTTTATCTGTGAGGAGATTTTCCAGCATTCAGTACAATATAGGAGGACCAATATTACATATAGGTTTATATTTTGGAAGACATTTTTTGCTGTCCCAATATGGCATCAAATTTTGCTGTTACATTTTGTGTCTTTTCTTAAAACACTTCTCAAATATTTAAATTTTCATATTTACTTGATTTCAACATCTCTAATCCATAGTTTGCATCTTGGACTGTTTCTCTTGCTGACAACCATAAATGCTGTCTTTTTATATTCAGTGTTTAGTCCTTTCTTCTCACTTTGCTTTAACACTTTCTCTTGGAATTCCTGCAGTTTTCCTTGTGTTACTGCTATGAAAACTGTGTTATCTACATTTCATATGTTGTTAAGATTGTGCCCATCAGCAATAAATCCTGATAGGACTTCTAATACTCTCAGGATCACCTTGCGGTAAAGGTTGAATAAATCTGATGAGAAAACATATTTTTCTTACACTCCTTTCAATTTCTGGATACTTATTCATTTTGTGTTTGTATAAGTTCTTAAATATTTTAATATCCTTCAAAAATAAATCAAGCTTCCCTAGCTGTTCAAATAGTTCTTTGTGATGTACTTTGTCAAATACTGCTGCATAATAAAATATAATTATGTATCATTTTGCATTTGTATTGCTCTTTCAAATATCATTATGAGCATAGATTTTGACTAAAACCAAATCTGAATAGAGTTTTATATTTTTTCCTTCTCATGTTCAAGGAAAGAGATAATTTTTCTTTGAATTTGAAAAAAATTGTTTAGAACTTTTAATTTTTTCTTTTGAAATGATCTAAGTGATGAAATGTATAATTTTGTTTCTTATTAATTTATGCTTTTCCTTATTGGTGCCATTTCTTTATTGGTGCCATTTCCCATGAAAAAAAAATCAGTCATTGATGTATCCACACACAGAGAGACATATGTAGATAGGTAGGTAGATAAATAATGTGGAAATAGATAAAATTCAACACTGCATGTTGACTGTCAGATTCATATCTGCAGAAATCAGAAATCTTCAGACTCTGTGACACTTTGCTTTACATATAGGTCACTGGGTGCATATGAGAAGTGGAGGCAACCACCCCCTTCCCATTTATCTTATTCCAGGCTATTTGTTGTCATGATGTCTAGTTTGTCTATTATATTTAAATTCTGTCTTTAAATCTTATATTAAATTCCGACTTTAAAATCTTTCTCATAGTGCTTCAGTCTAGTCAAAAGGCCTCCCACTATATAATAAATATCATCAATCTTATTGACTGTATTGTTCTCACTATCTATATATACAGGTCAGTGATGCATTATGGGTAGTCTGTCGTATTGCATTGTGGGTAGTCTATTGTATTATTATAATGGTGTTTTGGTGGCCATTAATGGTTAAGTTTTGAATTATTCTAGGAGCTACTGAGTGGAAATAATTGTGGATCCGAATGTAATTTTTTAGCTATTTAAAGTGTTTTTAGTTAACTTCTTTTATTTATTATTGATTATTTTTATTTATTATTGATAATTTTATAGTTGGTTGTCTGTAAAAATGTAGTCATAACAACCAACAATAAATGATCAATAATAAATAAAAATCGTAGCCTTAAAAATATGTAAGTTACATTATGGAATAAAAAATTGTCAATGAACCTGCTTTCCTAGCCGCAGACCTAGCAACTGATTCAATATAATTTTTCCACTTTATATCAGCAGAAAATGTTAGTCTGAGAAAGCTCAATAAGTCACTCTCCTGGAGGTTAGCATCAGCCATGCTGATAGAAGGCAAAAAGGGTTGTTTCAGACGATTATAAGAGAGCAGTTTCAATTTCAATTTGGAGCCATTTCTTGCACCAGTTAACAACAGACTGTAGGTAATTTTTAAATCAGCTGCCAATTTGAGATTATCTAATGAATCAGATTTACTATTAAGACAAGAATAAATATTTGTATCATCAGCATAGATACTGAATTGAGAATTGATGACATAAGGAAGAGCATTGACAAAAATTAGGGACAATGTAGATCTAAGGATAGAGTCCTGGGTGGGGGTGACCTGCATTAATGCAAAAAGATCTAGAAGAGTGGCCATTCTAAATAACTTTCATTTCGGGATTTAAGAAAAAAGACTGAATCGATTCAAAAATTCATCTGGAAAAACCATAACTTTTCAAGACCAGAGTGCCAAACACTGTCAAATGTCTTTGAGATAACTAAGGCAAGAGTCTGATCCTCACCATTCTTATCTAAATCTTGATAGACTCTTTAAACAATGAAAGTTAAGACATCAACAGTTGGCCTACAGAATTGAAAGGCATATTGCTTATCTAAGAGAAGTTTCTGTAAAGTGAGATGCTTAACCAACTCAGTGTTAGTAAGGGCTTCTAGTACATTAAAGGTAGAAAGCTAATAGAAGCATCAGTTTGCCTGAGTTCTTAAAGACTTGAAAAATAGAAGACAATTTCCAAAAAACAAGAAATCAAGAAGTAGCATCCTGGGTGCCATCAAAGCCATCAGTGCCATCATGTCATGTGTTTGGGATCTTCCAAAACTAAAGCTTATAAAAACATCCATGACTCAAGACAGATTAAATTCTTTGGCTATTTTTGCAATACAAAATGATCTTGTAAAGAAGATCAGTGCAGAAAATGCCATGCAAAGATTTGCACATCTAAAAGCTAGAAAAAATGTTTTAGGTCAGATAATGATTGTTTTTTTAGCTTGTATTAAGTTGTATATTGTAATAAACTTGTTATTCTACACATTCAGTTTTTCTCCTGGTGAAAATCTTTTTTAAATTATACTTGTAATTGTAAAGTCACCAAAGTTCAGCTTGCCTAGGGTGTCAGAAACCCTAGGGCTGTCACTATTTGTAAGGATCCAGTTTAGAAATGATAGCAGAAGCCATGGATGGAGTTACATGCATACGACTCAATAGAGACTCAGTTGTAAGTGGAAAGTCAGGCAGAGCTACTCCAGATGAGACAAAAGTAGAATTTAAAGAGAATTTATGAGCAAAACATTCTGCTTTATCACTAGAAGATGTTAACACCTCAAATAGAATAAGGAGATGAAGAATAGATAACACTATTTAGATTATTTGGACTATTGTCCCCATCTTTGTTGCCATATTTATCACAACGTTTCAGCCATTGTATGCTCCAGCCTTCTTCAGGTGGTTGGAATGTCGAAGTGAACCCTTTATTTTGCTCACTTGGGTAGACTGTTCTAGTTCCACATGCCATGTCTAATGGATGTCAGTTATCAGTTATCTCCTGTTAATTCATATCTCCAAGTTCTTCACTGCCTTAACCAGCACAAATGGCACAGTGGATAAAGGTGTTCGTTACCTCCAGTGAGAGGACCCAAAGAGTTGTGAGTTCAATACCTGGCAACAAATATAAGGACAATAGTTCTAATAATGTGAATAGTGTACATGATACCTCATCTCAGAAATATAGACAGATACTGAAGAATAGATGACTTGATAACTTGAGAACTTGTTACATGTTATACAGTGCCTCACTCTAACAGCAAACAAACACCTAGCGTCTTTGAGGACATGTTTACAATTATTGCAAGCAGACGCAAATAGGTGTCTGTTGTGATTAGAACTATCACATTGATACACCCAGAAAAAGTGGCTGAACAGGTCATTGTGGATCAAGAAGAATATTGTGGTTTCACCTGGTATTTACAAGGAGGCACAAAGGCATGAACAAAACTCAGTGACACATTTCTCAATAGGAAGATTAAGTTTATTCATCCAAGGGGGCATCTTGAATAAAGTCACAAAATGAATTCCAGTAAGTACGTTGGTAACAGAAAGAATGAATAGGTGGTTCCTTTTTAAATACATGACTCAAAAGAAATATTAATAGGTACTACAGTATGTTCCGAATGCTAAGAGGACAGAGTTTTGATGCCCTACAAGAGTTAAGAGAGGAGGTAAGGAACAAATCAAGTAAAGAAGAAGAAAAGAAACAAGTAGAAAAATCCACTATTTCATTGGAGTTATCTCCTCCTTAATTCCCTAATTGTTCACTAGGGATCACTCTCCCTACACAATAAATACTGGGTGACTTATCACCTCGTTCTCTTTTTTCCCTTCTTCATTTCAGCAACTACAATGTAAGCTCTCTTAGAAGATCTGTATCTTCCCATTTGTGGGAAGAGGCAGATCTTCTAAGTGGATTACATACACACACGGATGTACATATGAACATTCACCATAATACAAACTCTTTATGTTCACGCACAAACACAAATGTTGATATCCTTGTCACTTGTAAAATTGTTGTTTAATACATATATTTGTTTGTATAAATATATATATATATATATATATATATGTGTGTGTGTGTGTGTGTGTGTGTGTGTGTGTGTGTAAGCAAATATATGGATATAGATCCGACAGTATGAAGAAAAATATACGGAAAAAACAAACAAAAATTAACATTATCAATTCAACATGACTTTGTTCATAATGTTAATTATATTTTATGAATATGTCCTGAAGATGATTTATTAGACCGAAACGTCCGACGGTGACATTATATTAACATTAAAACAGCATAATTGCATATAAGGATTTTTGTTTGTTTTTTCCGTATATTTTTCTTCATATATATATATATATATATATATATATATCGATCCTGTTTGTTTTCTTTACATTTCTTTATGGGGGATTCGAATTTCTAAATCCACCAAGTTCTATTAGTGGACCTTCTAGTAGAAATAAACAACATGTGTTTCTAATTCAACAACACGTAAACCCCCACGGTCCTCTACAATTTAACTGAGAGACTAAGCAACAAAAAAATCAAAATATTGGTAACATCAGTAGCATTAGAATGATTAATGACCAGTTTCTATCGTCTATAGAAATACAAACTGGCCAGAAGGTGACTAAGACTAAAGCATAATATGACTTAAGGGCTCCACTGGAAATACAAGCAGGGACACCTAAACATGCACAATATGGCACTGCAAATAACTCGATATTATGCAACTATTGATCAGAGCAGCCTCTCTAAGTGCTAACAAATATTTCAGGCTCCTTACTACCAGTCAGAAACAGCAACCAGAAAATTGCCAACCCAGAACACTCATAATGAAAAGATGAAGTCACTGATCTGTCAGATCAGCAAAACGTCGAGACATTTAAATCATTATGGCCATGGAAGAAAAATACAGTAAACCATATCCTAAATAGTAAACAAGAGATAAACCTCTACTCATGTTCAAAATATCTATCCCTATCTATCTATCTATCTATCTATCTCTCTCTCTCTCTCTCTCTCTCTCTCTCTCTCTCTCTCTCTCTCTCTCTCTCTCCATATATATATATATATATATATATATATATCAAATATGTGGTGCAGTTCAATTTATATTACAATGAATCATTCATACAAAAAAGTAGATTAGTAAAGTTAATGATATAAATGGCAAAAAACATCTTTGCAAACAAATTTATTAAAGTTACATTAACCTACGAACCACTCGATGAATGTTATGATCCTTGTTTTTAATAACTTCAAGTTGTATAAGGTCTTTTTTTTTATTTTACTAGTACTTTCAGCTGTTCTTACAACCATCCTCAGGCATGGAAATTAATTTGTTTTTTTTTTTTAATCTTTCATGTCCTGCTACTACCTGGATTTACTAAAAAACAAATTAATTTCCAAAAGTCAGATCCAAAAATGGATGTCAGCTTAATGATTAAAAATGGCTTTGAGCAAGTTAAGCATTGTAGGGTATTAATGAGGAACATCCTTCTTGAAACCTCATGAATTACAAAATCACAAAGAACTGTACTCAAAGAGAAAATTATACCATAAACAAGCAAGATGTTGATGTCCCCCACGACTTTGAACAAAAAGTTAGTAAGGAAACTCCCCATCAATATTGGAAAGAGTGAACTTGAATAAGCATAACAGTGAACTTGAGAAACCTATTTTCCTGAAAAATTGTTTTACAAGAAAGATTTTATAAATTTCAACCGACTGCTTCATCAGTGAATGCTAAATGTTTTCTTTTATGGGAACAGTTAATATTACAATTGCTATTACAGATGAGAACAGATACTTCGCTTTGATCCCACCCCTTAGTCAATGAATGCTAAATGTTTCCTTATAATGAAACAGTTACCATTAAAATTAAAGAGATGGAAAACAGATAGTACACTTTGATCCTTGCCAAATAACCAGGGCATGAAGACAAACATTCCTCAAGTTACACAAATGCCAAATGTTTCCTTATAAGGAGACGATAAATATTATGATTACCACCATTCTCTTTAAAAGTTTTTTAGATATATCTAAAAAAGTCTAGAATCCTTATATTTGTTGTTTATATCATAATGCTTATGCTAGAAGCTTTCTTGCCTTCTTCTTGTAAATATCCAGATATTTCTTTTAGATGACCATATTGTTCACCCACCCCTTGAGTTAAACTAATTGATCTATTGGATTGATAATATTCATTCATTTCAGAATTTTTGAAGTAGAATAATCTTATTGTGAGGCATTTGAAAAACCAGACGAAGAGATGTTTTCAGAAGAATTCAGTCTCTAAAGTTATGTTTTTCTATATTGCAGGCTTACCAAACCAACTTGCCAAAGTATGAACTTTGCATTAGGTAAGACTTAAATATTAAATTCAGACATTTTTGTATTGATCATCTGAGATCATAATCACACATGTTTAAACATCTTTTATTTCCTAGATATTCAATTCAGAAATTTTGTCTATTAGTAATCCCACATGTTTAAGCACCAAAGATATATTTTTAACATAAACTGATAATATAATTTTTTATAGAACAAACTTTTTAGTATTGTCCATTGTCTCAGTCAAGTTTAATTTTGAATTTGTCATTAATGTGTTCATGTCAAGAGGTTACCAGTGTGGTTACATGGTGCTGGTAGTATTTTCATTACTGGAAATTTTGGAAATAAAATGAACTGGAAGCTGGGCAAATCATATATATTTTTATTGATTTTCTTTAGAGTGATTTGTTTGATATTTGGTGTAGCAAACAGTTTATTAATAAGGCAAATATTGGTAGAAGTCTGGAGAAATGTCCACTTGTGGTAATTTTGAAATCAGATCATGATAGAGATAGTAGTAATCTTAGAAATACGTCAGTGTCAATCTACTGTATTTTTCTCAGCCCGAAGCAGGGCAAAAATATAATTAGTAGCTGACTTCTTAACTCCATCTTTATGCATCAGGGTTCACTTCGACATTCCAACCAACTGAAGAAGGTCGGAGCATAAAACGGCCAAAATGTTGTGATAAATATGGCAACAAAAATGAAGACAATAGTCTGAACCATGTAAATAGTGCACGTAATAGCTCATCTCAGAAATATAGACAAAAAATATCAACTAATCATAAAATCAACAATCAGTATTATCATACATCATGTATTTTTTCATGCTTAATATTCTAAACAAAATTTGTGTTGAGTTAAGCATTACAAAACTAACATGATTCTTCCTGCCTGAACAATTGAATCCAAGCCAGTAAACAAAAAAGAATTATTTTACACTCTTTCACCAATGTATACTGCTTTCATTGTTTTCAAATATTAGAAGACTCTGAAATATATTTTATTCTTTTTCTTAACAACTCCTATTTTTGGTAAGACATCACAGTTTTAAATCTTAGTTTATCAAAAAATGTATTTTTGTTGACCAAATATTATGTAGTTTTTTTATCAAGAGACGCTTAATTCAATATCTGTGATAAACTCTCAGGATGAAAAACAATAACCTAGACAGTGCAAATTTGAGATGAAGCATGTTTGAAGTATTAGAGATAAGACATTCTCTTATAACTTATATGTTTGTCATGGCTGATGTAACAGGATAACTGTTCTCTGTAGTTATTTTCAAATCATCATGACAACATCAGAGAAAAAGTAGAGCTCTAGAGAAATGAAGATGAATTGAATTGAACTTACAATTACTATGTCACCAATGTAGGCTGGGTGGTATGTACTCGAACTCAGGGAAAACAGGGTGAGCAATAACTATATTATTTACATTATTCAGACTGTTGTTCTCATCTTTGTTGTTCTGTTCACAATGTTTTGGCTATTGTATGCTCTTCAGGTGATTGGGATTTCAAACCAAACTCTTTATGTCATTCACCAGGGTAGATTGTTCTAGTTCCATGTACCATGCCTCTTCTAGATATCTCAGTTTCGTTTATTTCCCTTTAGTAATTCAACTCTCCAAGTTTTTATTCATCTCTGCTGTGACCAGGTATTGAACTCACAACTCTTTGGGTCAAGTCGCTGGATTAATTCAATCAATGCTTTTATCTGCTGGGCTATGAAGAAGGCCGAAGCATACAATGGCCAAGACATTGTGAATATAACTTCAAAGATGAGGACAACAGTTCAAACAATGTAAATAAAATAAATAGTTAAATATCTCATCTTGATAGAAAGACAGACAATAACGATGATATTTCAGCTGTTGTGTGTTCAGGCCTTCTTCAGCTGAAACATGCCCCAGTGGATAAAAGCATTGGTTGACACAAGAATTCCACACAGAGACCTTCTTCACCCAGAATTGTTACATTGTCAAACATGCTCCTGAGGGAATGCTTCCTCAACCACTACAATCTTTGTTTATCTATCCTATATGTCCACATAATCTTCATGTTTTATTTCCTTCCTTTACGCCCTTACAAAAACCTCATTGAGTAGTCCCCTACCTTAAATGGCTCTTGGGCCTTGTACTGGTTAAACAATAGTATAAAAAATTTATGCACAACAAATCTAAAAACCTAGTGTTGTTCACTGGCAGAACCTGCTGCCGAGTATTGGGGCACTCAGCAACATTTCTTTCTGCATGAAATGAGTCTTATTTTGGCTCTGAAGAGATATCTGCAGCCACCACATGGTAAGTTAGGAGGGTTCAGGGGACAGAGTTCTGGCTTTTCTTTTGGGCTCTCTTCATCTCTTCTCTTTGTCTTTTGATGTTTTTGAAGGATGTTATTTTTTCATGGACTGCTTTCCTCCAATTGGTTCTTTCTGCAAATTTCATCTCTCACTTTCTGTCCTCAATAAGGTGTTTTTGACTTGAGAAGATGATTTTAGGGGGTAGCCAAATGTCTGGTATATTTGTAAGGTGTCTGGCCCATCAAAGTCAGTAGTGAGTCATGATGGTTTCTTGGCTCCTCATCTTTGTATGAAGGAAAACTTCATTGTTTGTGATCTAGTCCTGCCATGTGTTCTCCAGGATTTGACAAAGTTTTATTTGATGGAATTTTTCAAGATATCTCTTCAGTAGAGTACTCAGGTCTCACAGGCATACAGGGGTGTCAATATTACAATAGCACAGTAGACCATGAGCTTCATACCAGTAGGTAATCAATAATTGTTTAAAATATAAAACTATTTGATTGATTACTTAAACTTTGATATTCATTCGCATCAATTTTAGAGAAAAATTAAGTAAATATTAATTAATCAAATATTAATTAATTACAAGTAATTTTTCTGTTTTAACTTCTGTGCTGCTTTATTCAAGACTGAAAATAAATTTCTCTTTCAAATATGTGTATCTCTCTGTGTAAGTGTGCATTTGCATGTGTGTGTAAATAGCTCCTACATTTATTCTTGTACCTACGCTCACTCTTGTTGCCACTAGAATCCTGAAATGCAAAAAGACAGGACACATCTTGAATAAATCAGTAGATCACAAATGGAATATTGCTGCCATATATGGTCTGGTGCCCCTTCCGTTTGATAAAATCCAGATATGCAATGTAATTGGCCCTGATCTGGCATCTCATCTGCAGTCACTCTCTCACAGACGTGTCGTCGCCTCCCTCTGTCTTTTTTACAAATACTTTCATGGTAATTGCTCCGATGAACTGCTTTCATTGGTTCCCAGACTTCATGAAATTAAGTGTTCTACTAGGCTGGTATGTCGCTCACACCTTTTCACTGTCGAAACTGTTAAATGTGGCCGTCTCTTCTACTCCAGTAGCTTCATGTCTCGCACCTCTCGCCTGTGGAACTCCCTCCCCTTTTCCTCCTCTTTTCCTGTTTCCCTGATAGCTATAATCCCCAACTATTCAAATGTAATGTCAATCGACATCTCCAGATGCCTTGATCTATCCCCTATCCTTCTGTTCATCCTATTTGCTCTTGCTCCAACTCTCTGTAACCCCTTGCGTGCTAATCTCTTGAAAGAGTCATGAAAAATTTATGTGAACAATACAGGGTGCAGTGGGTAAATTGTTGCCATTTTATATTTTTTAATTTCACTTTTTTTATTTTGTTGACTGCACATTTTAGTAGGGTCAGTTGGACACAGTCTGTGAAAAAAGGAGTACCATGTTGCAATTCACCCGACTAGAAATTTGTAAACCACATGATGTACTGTTTGGCATTCATGCCAGAAGCTCCAATACAAACATTTCAGTGTTTGGGTTTCAATCTGAGGACAGTGCAGAGGATTCAGAAACAGTTGAATAAGACTAATGGAGACCATGAAGATGATTGGAGTAATCACTAGTGATGGCAATATTGTAGATATATAGCAAAAAAGTAGAGGGTACTAATAATTGTAATTTGTATCTTGATTTCTTGCTATGAGCAACCCCCCTTTATCAACTGCTTGTCATTGTTAACACTATAAAACACTTACAAAACACTACTTAATCAAGTAGAGATTTCTAAACTATCAACTTTTTTCATTTAACTTTCTATACACAGTTTGGATGAATTTCATAGCTTTATTGTTTACATCATTGACTGCAAGTTTTCATGTTAAGAATAAAAAATATCTCATGATTTACCAAATAAAATAATAATGTTTTTAATTCTAAAACAAAGAAAAATATATCATATATACTTGCGGACAGGTCACACTTTTTTGTCAAAAATTTTACAAAATATAAGGAGTGCAACCTATCGACTTGACATAAATGTAGAACAACACTACCTTGTCATTTATGATTTCTGAGAAATCAGAAATGATACCTATAAATGACTAAAGCTGTGGTTTTTCTCCATATAGAATCAATTTATCTATCACATATACTGATTCACTGCTTTAAACTTACGTCATGCAGCTAGATTCACATATCCATCAAAATAACTAAAATAGAATTATCAAATATTCATTGATCCATCAGTAACCGTTCAGTTGGGGCCCTTGCACTAGATTGATATAGAAACCCTGAACATGCATACATAAGTTAAGGAACCATGTGTAGATGTTTATTGAAAATGAAAAAAAATAGTCCGATGATTCATTCTGCAAAATATACATATTTTGTCAAAAATACATTGGAAAATATGACTTAAAGAAATGAAATATATTCTTTATGAGATAATTTTCTTTAATGGTTGTTTTATATAACATTAAAAGACATTCTTAAGTATTATTTACAAATAATAAAGTGCATGAATCTAGTACCCAAAATGTTTGCACTATTTTGTATTTTAACTGCAAAAGTGTATTAATAATTGAAATTTGAAATAAAGGTAGATATCCTGATAATTCTTATGCTTTAAAAAGGCTACCCAGATTATAGTGCGATCTATCTGTGATTCAACAGTAAATTATCATTTATTAAGTCATAAAATAGGGGCACAACCTATCTGGTGGGGTGACCTATTCGCAAGTATATACGGTAATAAACATAGAATATTGAAGAAATTTATGTGAGAGACTCATGCTATATGAGTTCGGTAATAACAGTACATACAAGAAATGCTCTAAGAAATATCAACCACATTAAAAATATAAAGATAAGTAATATTGTACCATTTTTTTTTCGTAGTATTCTATTTATTTATTTTTTAGATGCCATCTCCTAATTACGGAAGTATCAAAGGTATAAAGTAATTGTCTAACTCACGGTATGTTAAGATCTCACAAAGACAAAGAAAAAAGTAGACCAGAAGAGGAAAGTGGAAATGTGACTGGCCTGAGAAAAGAACAGCATAACAAAAAAAAACAAAAAAAAACAGACAAAAACTGTATAAAACATTTTAAATTAACAAACAAGTAAAATTTATTCAGATGAATAACAATGAGTTTATATTGTGGAAATTTTCTCAGTGTATTCAGAAAATGATGAACAGAATATTTTCTCAAGGAGTTCATAGAAACCAGTTCTCTCTTTTTATAGAAGTCCTGTGGTTTAAGGAATGGTAAAATTATATAGTTACTTTTTCATTACAGTGGGAATTTACAAAAAGGTTAAGTCTGGGTTATTCCTTGACTACTAGCCATAATATTCAAGTAGAGGAAATGGTCACTATGATTTAGATGTAAATATAGTAAGAGTTTGTACTCACTTTTTCTATATCATTTTTATGGCTAAACTCAAAGGTTCATAGAGCCATACAGTGACATCTGATCTTAGCAAGGACACACTCAAAAGAGGGAAGTTTTTTTTTAATTCTAGGATCAAATGTCAGGTAATTAAGGACTTTTCAGTTTCTGTTTTTTGTTTTTTATTATTATTTTCTCTCACTGTTACATCCACTCAGGATATAGGCAATCATAACTCTCCACAGATTTTGTTTCTTTATTATCTGTGAAATGCCATGATTTCTTGGGAAAGATAGTGGAGTAGTTTTTTGTCTTCACTATCCAAAATTGGTTGCAATTCAAAGCTTGAGAACCAGTCTACTCTGCTATTTGATCTGCAGTTGGTGGAGGGAGATGGATTTCAGTCTTTACCCGAGGGTATTGGTGCAAATTGAACCCAACACTCTTGAGGCTTTCCTACATATATATCTTTCATCACTGAGAGCTGGATGAACTAAACTTTGTATTAAAAGCAAAATTCTTGTAAGCTTTTTTGTAATTTTATCTCATATTCTTAGACATATCTTTAATTTAAACATTTTTTTTTTCTGCACAAAAACATTTCTTTCAGGTTTTTCTATTTAAAGAACTTCGCTAATTTGGTTTCATTTTACATATGATGATCTGTAACATAAGGAAATAAAGAAAATGTTAAATTTCAACATTTCAAATGCATAGATAGATTATTTTACATCTGTCTCTATTACTGAGATAAGGTATTGTAAATATTTATACTATTTACATTGTACAAACTCTTGTCCTTATCTTTATTGTCATAAAATTTCGGCCATTGTATGCTCCGGCCTTCTTCAAGTGACTTACGTTGGAAGTTCAAACAGAACAATTTAGTCCCTTTATTTAGAGTGGTGAGTTCAATACCTAGCCACAGCAGAGGGAACAAAAACTTAGAAAGTTCAGTTACTAAAGGGAATTAACTGAAACTGAGATATCCCAAAAATAAGGCATGGCATGTGGAACTAGAACATTCTACCCCTGTGGAATAAATGAAGGGTTCAGTCTAAAATTGCAATGTATATCACCTGAAGAAGGCTGGAGCATGCAACAGCCGAAATGTCATGAATATGATAATAAAGATGCAGACAACTCCAACTGATGTAAATAGTGTAAATAACCTTTAAGGATTTAAAATATCAATTTCAAATGTATTTCTCTTTGTTTAACCATTTCACCCCCAGCAACACAATAAAGCCACTAAGATGCAAGGGGTTACTGAGTGTGAAAGAATATGAGAAAAAAGAAAAATACTATTAAGGGGCAAGAACAATGAAAGAACAGGAATTAAGAAAACAGAAGATAACAATTGATATTACATTGAAATTTTTGAAGATCAAAGGCAATAAAGCCACTAAGATGCGAGAGGTTACTGAGTGTGAAAGAACAGGGGAAAAAAAGAAAAATACTATTAAGGAGCAAGAACAATGAAAGAAGGCAGAAGATAACAGTTGACATTACATTTAAGTTTTTGAAGATCGCAGTTGATTGGTAACAGAAATCATTCTTGTAAATAGGAGGTTCAACAGATATATTTACTATTTACACTATTCACATTGTGTAGACTTTGTTCTTATCTTTATTGAAATATTCATGATATTTCAGCTGTCATACACATTGGCCTTCTTCAGGTGATATTTGTGGGAATTTCAAACTGAACACTTTATTTGACCCATGTAGGTAGATTGTTCTAATTCCATATGCCATGCCTTTGTATATCACAGTCTTAGTTAATTTCCCTTTATAACTCAACTCTCTAATATTTTGTTTTCTCTGTTATGGCCAGGGATTGAACTCACAACTCTTTGGATCTAGTCACTTTTTGAATCAATTAACCAATGCTTTGATCCATAAATTTCTCATTGCATATTGATCTTTTTCCTTCAGCCAAAGATCCATCATTCAGAGCCGATGGCCACGCTATCACAGCTGACACTGAAGTACCACAGACTTTATAATGCTGGATTGACTACATTTGAGGATGACAATGCCACTCATATACATTTGTCAACAGATACCCAATATACAGCAGTGAAACCACTGCAGCCTTTC
The DNA here is from genome assembly GCA_963932145.1 of Acanthosepion lycidas. Taxonomy (NCBI): domain Eukaryota; kingdom Metazoa; phylum Mollusca; class Cephalopoda; order Sepiida; family Sepiidae; genus Acanthosepion; species Acanthosepion lycidas. Next base: position 92,164,369 of record OZ010598.1, on the reverse strand, counting down.
CATGTATCTCTGGTAAGTGATGCAAGTTTTTCATGCAGACAACAAAGAAGACGAAACACAAGTATTGTAAGCGTGATCTTAATCAAAATTCCATGATGAGACCATAAATGTCTATCAAATATTTTAAAAGCTTTACTGGCTTTCTTGATTTATAGCTTATGGTCATATCATACTAAAACATTGGTTCTTGTGCATTTACTGGTTAAGTAAATTCAAGGCAGGTCAGTACGTAGATGGATAACCACTTAAGAATACCAGATGCTGTAAGCTTGTATATATGCAATTCTCACCTGTGGAACTCCCTTCTGATTTCTTGCTTCCCTGCAAATCACTTTCTTCTGTCTTCCTGAATCCTGTTCCTCCACCCCACTAAAATCTTCTCATTCCTTTTCACTTTCTTTAAGCCCATGCATCCTAGTGGCATTATTACCTTGCTTGGGGTGAAATGATTTTAAAAAATGGATAACGGCTCAGAATTGGAAGTCGGTCTGAGTTCAAAATGCAGTCTGGTTTATTATATTCACTTGTGCAGAAAAAATCTTGGGAAAGGCATGAACCCACCTCTTCTCCTCCCAGCTATGGGTTAATTAGTAGGACTTGTATAAGTAAATCATTACTATCTCCTCAAAATTATAACAATCTGAAAATATTTTCTGGCTTTAAATAACCTGCAAAATGTTGATAAACTGTAAAAAAATCAATCAGTCAATCAATCAATCTTGATTTGGAAGAAGATTTAATCATTCAGAGTATTTGTCAGAGTATATATATATATATATATATATATATATATATATATATATATATATATATATATATATATATATATGTATGTATGTATGTATTTAGAGAGATAAATAGATGGATAGATATAGTAGCCAGTTGCTGGCTTTCCAAGTACACCCATTTGTTGTTGGGATAGGTAGCTAATCCCTGTTTGCTCAGTCACATTTCTTCAACATCTGCAGAACCAGTTCGTGCAAATCTGCTCACCAGATATTAGCTACATTTCCTGGGTACCGTGTATGGTCTCTGGCTTCTTTCAACAGTGCTGTATACTGGGATCCTTTCCTCAGGTTGATATTATCAAAAAAATGACTTCCTTGACAAACTGACCATGGTGAGATTTGAACCCAGCTTTCAAGCTCGGAACACTAAAATTCTTGGGAAAGGTACAACTCGATATCTCCCCCATCAGTTATGGCTTAAATAGCATGACAGACTGTTCTCTCTAGCCTTGGTTGGCAACCAGTCTAGAAGGAGAACAACTCTAATTTCAAACCTGAGTAGAGTTGTTTGGAAGCTTCATGGCACACTGTGCAGTATTTTTTTGTTATCAGTTCTTTCAAAACATTTGATTGGTTTTACACAAGCCTTCACCATTATAATCAAATCCTATGCATGGGTAGCCTGGCAGTTCCATTCTGCAAGACTGGTACTTATATATTAAAAGTTAAAAATGCTACTTAGTTTCCTGCTAGGCATGATCATCAGACATTGTATCAACTATTTCTTGTTCACATGCCACAGCTTATAAGTATCTACAAATTCTCTCGAGCTAATTATTATCCTCATTTAATGAACTGTCAGTTGTGGATGCAAACCACAGAAAAGATGCTTATTTTGTGTTGGTTTTCCAATATTACTTCAGACATTGTATTAAGAAGTAGTTTCTCTTCTTTAAACTCCAGAATATACAGTTTTTCTTCCAGGCCTTATATACACCTTCTCAACCGTATTCTACACATGTGTGCTCTTTGCAATCTTCCCCACTTGACCTCCAGGATACGTCTAGCTTGTTCTCTCAATTCCTATGCATATTTAGACAGCATGATGTTGTTCATGTTCTTAGTAAAAAAAAGTTTTATGGTTATTAGATCTTTGATTCTATGGTTCTTCTCTCTTACCAAAGTAACACAAATCCAATTCACTCCTACTGTTCACAGTTGTTTGGTATGCTATATTTGATATTTGGTGTGCTATATTTGATGTGAAACTAGTTTCTTCATAAATGATAATTACTTTTGTTCCCGCAATTAGGATAGGTTGGTATTGGCATTCCCAGCAGAGAGAACTTTGCAATTATGTTTCCTTCAATGTTGAATAGAAGCATTTTCATTTGGATTTTACATTGACTTACAATATTTTACTAAATCATAACTTTACCAGTTCAGCCTTGAGCACTTTTTTCTATACCAGTTCAGTAGTGTATTGGACACCATTTGGTTGTAGTAGCTTATGAGCAGGAGAACCTAGTGGAGCAACGATTAGTGGCTCGGATTGAGGAATCGGAGAGCCGAGTTCGAATTCCAATCGAATCCATTACATTCACTTATGTGCTAATACCCTTGGGAACGGTATGAATCATCTTCTTCTCCCCCCCCCAGCTATGGGTAAATAGCAGAACAGAACAGGGTCTATAGCCTTGGATGGCAAATGGTCTACCACAGAAAGAAATGGCAATATACTGCAGGAAAAAACCTGCCTTGTCAGTCATGTATCGAAAGATACATGATCGCATATGCACATATCATGTATGGCACATAACTGACTGAGCCTATGAATAGTAGGTACCACTAATATTATAGTAATATTTTTTTTTCCATTACATATATATCAATCTGTTCACACTTCTCCCTGGTCTTTTGAACAGGAGTAGAAATTTATCCCTTATTCCCTATTTAAGATAGGGTTTACAGTTCCTTCTAAAGTCTTTTCATTCACTTTCACATTCAATAGTCCCTTAGATCTCATTATCATCTTGCATGGAGTGAACTAATATATATATTAGTTTGGTGCAAAAATAATGACGTTAACGTCAAAAAACGACATTATTACGTCATTATTTTTGCACCAACCTAATATATATATATATATATATATATATACATAAGGATAAAAAATATAATTTTACAGTATGCTAAATTTATGGTCAAAAGTAGTCAATATCAGGTATAGAGTGTATGTAAATATAAAAGTGAACTCTGAGGTTAATACTGAGTGGCAACAGTCTGTTTCATTCTTGAACAAAATCTTCAGGCCTGAACATTGTGTTCAAGAATGAAACAGACTGTCGCCACTCACAAAGATGTCATAGTATATTCCAGCATGAAAATAAAAAAAAAAAACTTCAAATTCTTGAGGTGCTCTATATATAAAAAATGAAACCAACACTAAATAAAATTAATTATGATTATAGTAACAATGTTTTAAAATGTCTATAAAAGTAATGTTTTGAGATGCTTGAAGTGTAAAAAAAATTTTTTTTTAAACTTGCTGGTTGAGCCTTTAAATACTAATAGAAGTAATAATAATAGAAAATATAAATTAAACTCCCTTACATATTCTTAACATTAATTTTTAAATTGACTATAACATTGTGTTTCATGCACATTTACAAAAAAACTCACGACTATCAAATGTGTGTGTGTGTGTGTGTATATATATATTTAGGCATATATATATATATATATATATATATATATATATATATATATATATATATATATATATATCATGGACTCCCCTGTCGTTTTCGATTTATGAGTGTCTTTCAGTTCAGTTTTTAATCCTGTATCTGTCACCATCACCTTAACTCTCTCGCTCCAGTGGACTTGTTGCTCAAGTCGAATAACAAAGAAGGAACACAGAACTGAACTGCAGACTATCCACACAAGAGATTTGTTTCAAGTGGTGAACGCTTGTGTAGAACCAGCCACACTTATTGGAAGTGCTGATAGCAAGGAGTTGGTGCAAATATGGTTTTATTATCACGGGGTTTACCTCTCTGGGATGACCAGTGCACAGAGGAGTGCAGCGCCTTTCAATATAAATATACATATCTCATTAAATAGTAATAATAAATTGGTTTTAATTTCTCATATATATATATATATATATATATATATATGAGAAATTATCCCCATACCTTCACCTAAATTTCCACGCACCAAACCCTGTTAACCACTTCAGCAGGTGGGTTAATCATGTGAAAAAAAAAAAAAAAAATATATATATATATATATATATATATATATATATATATATAATTAGTAGCTAAGCATCAGGATTATAAATAACCTAAAGAAAAGAAATGAGAAAGGCTGATTTTCCCTTTCCCATACTTCCCATAAGCAGCCACATAGAGCCCACAAAAGGAGCAATGTGACACATGGGTCCAAAAATGGCTTCAGACATGAAAGTGATAGTCTCTATGCAGTATTGACTTATATATCCACACTATATCTACAAACACTATATTTCTGATATTGTGCACTCTTCACACTAAATATAGGAAATTGTAACTATATAATCGAAGATATGTGAATGGCACACAAAAGTGTCAGTCACCAGGCAGTGTTGATTTCTATGTCTACATTATCAGTCTGTCTATCAGTCTGTCCATATGTATCTATCTATGTGTTCATCCATATCTCTAAATATGTATGTTTCATTAAACATAGCTTACAGGGTATGCCAGTTAAATTTTTATTGTGTGCAAAGGAGAGGTTTCTTTTTACGATTCATTTAATGTGCTTCTGACTAATCTATTGACCACTTTCAACGATTTTACACAACTAACACACCATTTACATTAGCACAAAACAAATCCATGAATATGGCTGACAGATTAGCTAGAAGCACTTGAAATGAATGATCCCTTGGACAATTTCTACACACACTAAGTCCCAAAAAAAGAAATCTCTTGCACACAAGAAAAATTATAAAAAGTTAAACAGACATATCATGTGAGACATTTTTAATGAAATATGCATATATATATATATATATATATATATATATATATATATTAATGAGAGAAAAAGTTACCAAGTACATTATTTGGACTATTGTCCTCATCTTTGTCAACATATTTATTACAACGTTTTGGCCTTCTTCAGGTGGTTGGAACTTAACCCTTTATTTCGCTCACTGGGGTTGACTTCTAGTTCCATGTGCCATGTTTTAATGGATGTCAGTCATCAGTTATCTCCTGTTAATTTCCCTCTGAAAGTACACTACTGCCATAACTGGGTATTGAACTCACACTCCTTGGGTCCTGTCACTGGATCTAACTAACGCCTTTATCCACTGTGCCATGTGTCCTTGAGGAGCGTATGATGGCCGGAACATTGTAATAAATATGGCAGTGAAGATGAGGACAATAGTCCAAATAATGTAAATAATGTACATAATACTTCATCTCAGAAATATAGACATATACTAAAGTTACAAAGGTTTTTGATTATAATGTGGATTTTTTAAATACTTTATTCTATATATTTTGCTACACACGTTTCAGGTCTTGTGACCTTCATCAGGCAAAGAATGGTTATATCCACATATTATTTAATGGAATTGATTTTTTTTTTCCTATCTTATGTCTTTTGACTATTATCTTTAGTGTATAGTAGTAGTCATCTAAATCCATCTTGGTCTGGCCAAAAAATGTTCTTTTGCTTAAGGGTTAATAAAGGACATTTTGTAAAATAACACATCAAATGCATAGGTTATCCACTGTAATGAGACTGACATAAAATATCCTTCTATAATCGAAAGAGAAAATGATTCACTGCAACGTAAATGTCTAGACATTGCCTCAATCGCAAAGTCATCTATAGTAAATTTGCATCTGGGCTCTTACAATATATCAGCATTCCTGACAGATCTTCTAATATAATAGTGTGGAATACCTACTTACAAAAGTGATGGAAAGAAAAAGAAAAAAACTCTAAATTAAGTTGACTGAAAAAACAAAACATTCTAAAATTCCCAGCACCCCTCTGTAGTGCACATATGTAGTCATACCAAAATAACAAATTTGATCCGATAAAGTCCTGAAGGATGAAATGTGTCACAAGTAAACTTTTTACACTTTGTCATAAAATTTCCCCAATACTGTTTTTGATATATAAAAATATATATCGTTATCTCATCGAATAAAGTCTATAAAAAAATCCACGTTATAATTGAAAACATTTGTGGCTTTTTCTCTCTTTGGAACAACTATAATCTCTCCTTTATATATATATATATATATATATATATATATATATATATATATATATATATATATGTGTGTGTGTATATATATATATATATATATATATATATCAGAAGTACCTTGTCAGTCATTTTAATTGAACATATATATATGTGTGTGTGTATGTGTATGTGTGTGTGTGTACAAATGTGTCGGTGTCGGTGTGCTTAAATATTAGAGTTTGACGGTAGATTCAGAATGCCATTTCAACTTTCCAGCTCCAGCTGTGCTAATGTTAACTGCTCAGCCTCCTGATTTTGTCATTTGGTGAGTTAATTTGAAAATGTCCATGACATTGAATTAATATTTCCTTTAGAAGACAGAGTTTATGAATGTCATTGAGGAAAGTATAAAGATCTTTGGGAAGAATGCATAAGAAAGGGCCAGAACAACTAAAATCTATTTCCTATTGATGTGTGATGTTGAGCTTCCATCACTAACTCAACTTGATCACAACTAATGAAATTCAGAAACAAGAAAGAGGATTCCAGTTTTTGGACAGAAGCAATATACGAGGGTCTGATCAAAAATTAGTGGGAATGGTGCTATAAAAAGAAAACTACAAAACACTTGACATTTAATCTCCTTCAAAGTAGTCCCCTTTATCCAGTATCATTTCTATTGAAGCTGAAACTCATCTTTTGGTATTGGGAGCAATTACCTTGTCGCCTTCTCTTGGATTTCCTCAAAATTTTGAAATCTTATTTCTTTTAAGTGGGATTCGATTTTTGAAGAGGAAAAAAGCTAGGAGTAAGATCTAGGCAATATGGAGGTTGTTGAACCTGGGGAATAATGTCCTTGGCAAAATCTGTTATGGAAGGCTTAGTCACTGATAGAACCTCTATGGTGTGATAAGATGATCACACTCTACACATGCTCCTTTCAAACATTGCTATAAACACTGGAAGTGAGCAAGAATGCTATAACTTAGTATGTATGTGGAACAGAATTCAAGGTCAATCTATGCCAAGTGGTTTCACTCTGAATACTTTAGCTCCATTACCATAGAAATAGTCTTGATAATTTTTGATCAGACCTCATATTATGTTAAAAAATCAACAAATCCTGGTAAAATCATGAATTGTTTATTCTAGTAACATTCATTCAACAACACCCAAACCTTGTTTGATCCTAAAGGCATCCTCTGTTAAAGATTTATAAGGGACGCTACTGTTGTTTTTAGAGAACATTAGGCTAGTCTAGAACTTATGCTGAAAGCAAACTGCCTGCACAGGAATAGAAAATAAACTCAATAAATTCATAAAAATAGAAATGGGTGTAACATAAGGACATGTCTTCTCCTGAGACTTATTCAAACTTTACAGCAAGGGAATCTTAAAAGAGCTAGAAGTCCTACCAGGATTTATTGTTGGTAGACACAATAATAAGAATATAAGATATTCAGATGACACAATGTTGATAGCAGGAACAGAAAGGAAACTACATGAAACCTTATAGAAGTTAACAAAGGAATGTGAGAACTAAATTTCAATTGTAAGTATGCTGAGGATATCACAGACTGAGCATGTGAACAAGAATAAAGTCTTAGAGAAGATGCAAACAAGGAGGAGGCTTATACTTAATATCAGGAAGAGACAGCTGAAATTTCTAGGATACATAATGAGGAAGGAGGGCCTGGAGAATCTGATACTCATGGGTCAAATAGAAGGAAAACAATGTATGACATACCTGGCAGGCTTATGCAAGTGAATGACAGATCATGGTCTGGGGGAGGAAGCAGAGGGAAGGAACTTGTTGAGAGCTGCAAGGGATAGAGAGAGGTGGAGAGACATGATCACCTACGTCCTGAAAGGACATGGCACATAAAAAGAAAAGAAAAAGAAGATAGAATGTAGCGAAGGAATTACCAAAATCAAACAACCACAAAATTTTTTAAATCCAGCAAACGTTTTAACAGAGCACAGAAAATGTGATAACAAAATCAGACAGTATATTAGAATAGGAAAAAATAACTTCTTAAAGCTAAATAAAATATTAAGAAATGAGAAAATATTGTTAGAAACTGAATGTGATGGACTGAACATGTGAGTAATAAGGAAGTTTTAAGGAAAATGGAAACAAAAATGATGCTTATACTTAGAATCAGAAGGAGACTGTTGAAATTTCAAGGATTAAGAATGAGGTCTTGAAGAATTTAACACTCAAAAGGGACATAATGAAGCCAAGAGAGTCAGAGTAACCAGACTGAAAAAGCTTGTGTCAATGAATGACAGAACAGAACCATAATCCAATTCACCAGACCTACAAATTCAATTTCTGAATTTTGAATATATATATATATATATATATATATATATATATATATATATATATATATATATTCAGTTTTTGAATTTGTAGTTCTGATGCATTGGATCATGTTACAATTTCAATGTAATAAATTATAACCATGGAATATTAGTGTTTGAGCCTTTTATATTATATTCTTACTCTGTCTTGTACATTGCTCTCCTCCTGGATTCTATCCTCTTGAAAAAAAATATATATATATATATATATATATATATATATATATTGACCACTAATATTATCAATATGTGTGTATATATATATATATATATATATATATATATATATATATATACAAATAAGAGAAAAAATAAATAGAGTAAAAATCCACAGTTCATAGCATTACACTCAATACAATGTAAAATATTATAAAAAAATAATATTGTGTATATATATATATATATATATATATATATATATATATATATATATGTCACATTTGAATACATACATATTTGTCTACCCATAACAATACTACATTGAAAAAGATGATGTGCCTGTAGTTAGATCTTCTATCTTGTGGCCACCTTGAAGTCTCCACAGGGTGTGACAAGAGAAATTCTCTGATTAATCTGATATACAAATAGAAAGCTGTGAAAAGGACACCTTGACTTGGGCAGATAAATACAAATAAACAAAATGCAGGCTTAACTGGAGGCAAAGCAGCAGAATGTTTAGCTCTAAAAGAATAGCATGTAGGTGTTCTTAACCAGAAAACTCTCCATCTGTTGGTCTGTCACTTTCTATGGGTTTATGAAAATATTGTCTTTAGGAGATAGCAGGTTCTTATAATTAAAGAGTTTCTGTCCTCTAAAATTGGCTTAGGGTTTTATTTGTTTTTCATTTCTGAAGAGTTCTACAAAGAAAAAAAGAAAGAATGTTTTCAACAGCAAAGTTTTATGAAAGATTGAGAAAGAGAAAAAAACTGAGGTTATGAGAATGAAGAATAGACAAAAGAAGGAAGTTAAAGAATAAATTCCTTTGAGAAAATATGCAAATAAAGGAGAAATTAAAAGAAATCTGAGAAAAAGAGAAAAAGAAGGAATAAATAAACAGCAGCAAAAAATTTTAAAATTAAGATTGAGAGACAGAAATAAAATATGTTGTTGGCATGTTTGAAGGATCTTAAATGCCATTCTAGATTGCATTTTTCTAAAATCAGAATTTGTTGTAAATTTTGGTACATTTTATAAATTATTTCTATCTGATTTTTCTAGGATGTTTTTCAGTTGAGTTAGCTTGGACATTCATGAGCCTATCATGCCAGCCATCACAGTCCTGTATCAAGTTTGGAAGGTCATTAGGGAGACATTCTGTGCTATAAAATGGCAGGACAAAGTAGGCGATTTCTGGGTGACCAATCCACCTTGCACCATGACCAGATTGTCCAGATCAAAGCAGTGGCACCATACATTAATATTCTCCTTTACAGTGGCTCAAAAGAATCTCTGTTTGAAGTTGTATGGTAGATTGCATTTACAGTTTACATCCATTTTATTCAAGGCAGCCCAGGCTTTATCTATTCAAAATTTCACATCCTTTTCAGGAGAATTTATCTTGCTTCCAGGATATGTAAAAGATTCCACAGATTTTATTGATCCACTTGAGACAATTTGTATTGAGCCTTGCTGGTTGAAGCCTATGAATTCAGTCTTAAAGGCATTAACATAGAATCCAACATTGTCGGCAGCAATTTCTAGATGATAACATTTAGACGATTGTCTTCACCTTTACTATTATTATCATAATATTTACACTTCTTCACCTGATTGTCGAATTCAGGTAACTTTCAGGGACAATAGCCTAGTATGATGGTTCTCAACCTTTTTTTTACCTATGGACCACTTTTAATCTTAATTTTGTTTGGTGGACCCTATAACTATTCAATAAAAAAAGCTTATTCTGTTTTTTACTAATAGATAAGTTTAGAAATTTTATTATAGAAATAGTAAATATATTGTATATGCTTTATTTTAAAGTATAACTAATTTATTCTAAATTCTATGGAAAATTTAAGTACACTAATAAAAATAACTTATAATAAACCATTTTAAAATACATGAGTAATTAATAATTTTTAAAATACATGAGTAATTAATAATTTTTAAAATACATGAGTAATTAATAATTTTTAAAATACATCAGTAATTAATAATTTTTAAAATACATCAGTAATTAATAATTTTTAAAATATATGAGTAAATAATTTTTAAAATACATGAGTAATTAATAATTTTTAAAATACATGAGTAATTAATAATTTTTAAAATACATGAGTAATTAATAATTTTTTTTAAAAGTGTAATTGCACTATGGACTACTAAAATATTACAATGATCCCCAATTTGCTATTTTTTGTGTGGACCCCCAGAAATGTTACATGGGCACTTGGTGTCCCTATGGACCCTGGTTTAGAACCACTGGCCAAGTGGATTAAAGTGTTGGGTCCTGAGTTCCATCCCTGGGTTGGGTAGTGTCGGATAAGGCAGAGCAGAAAAAAAGGAAGTAATAACTGAGCAGTACTAAGTACAAGGTAAGATATCCCTAGACGTGAGGAGAAAAATGAGAACAAACTACCCCTGTAAATATTTCATTTTGAAATTCCATTAAGGTTACTTAGATCAACAAGAATCTGAAGAAGGCTGGAGAGAACAATGGCTGAAATGTTATATTAACAACAAAGATTGTAATTTATCCTAGAAATCATTTTTTACAAAAACCAGATTCAAACTTTGGAAAAAGACTAAAAAAGAAATAAGTCAATAATAGAAACTAAAAAAAGAGTGCAAAAGAAAGAAAGAAAGAAAGAAAGAAAGAAAGAGAAAAGAAAAGAAAGAAGGAAAGAGAAAAGAAAAAGAAAGAAAGAAATGAAAGAGAGAGGTAAATGAAAAGTGGAATTAATACACACTATAGTAAAAGTTGGAAAGTGATAAAGGAAGCATGTAAAAAAGAGAAGAAAAGAAAGAAAACAAGAAAGGGAGGCAAATGAAGATTGGAATTAATATATTCTCTAGAAAAAGTTGGCAAAAGAAAGAGAGCAAAAGAAAGAGAGTATGAAAAAAAAAGGAAAGAGTGCAAAAGAAAGAGAAGCAAGGAAAGAAAAACAAAGAAAAACAAACGAAAAGTGGAAAAGAAAGTGTTGAAAAGTAAGAGAATAAAAGAGAGAGAGAGAGATAAATAAAAAATGGAATTAATGTAGAGTATAGAAAAGAAAGAAGACAAGAGAAAGGAAGTAAAAGAAAGAGAAAAAGAAAAAAAACAAAAGAAAGAAAAGAAAAGAAAGAGAAGAGAAGATGTAAAGTGAATATAATACATAATACAGGGAATTTGGAAAAAGAAAGCAAGCAAAAGAAAGCAATAAATAAAAAGAGTGAGGTAAATATGAAAAAACTTACCTAAAAATATGAAATCAATAGTTTTATGTCCGGCATTAAGTTACCAATAAGAAATTCCTTTTTTTAAGGATGTCACTAAAATTTGCGATTTGTTTGCTGAAAATAATGACTGAGATTATTTCAAGAATGGAAACAGCAATTCAGCTTTAGAAACCATTTTGTTTCTATTTTAACAAAAACAATAATACACACACACAAATACACACGCACATACACACACACACACATATATATATGTGTATATATATATATATATATATATATATATATATATATATATATATATACATACACATATATATATATATACATATATATATATATATATATATATATATATATATATATGTGTGTGTGTGTGTGTGTGTATGTGCGTGTGTATTTGTGTGTGATTTGTAAACATATATCCCTATGTCAGAAGTAACATAAATCTTTTGAATTTATTAGCAGATATCTTATATATATATATATATATATATATATAGAACACCAGATTATATATCTTACAGTTCTTTCTTTTTATTTATATATATATATATATATATATATATATATATATATATATATAAAAAGAAAGAACAGTAAGATATATAATCCGGTGTTCTTATAGATATTTTTTTTACAAAATAGTGCTCAATGTAAATTTACAGAGCATTATATATATATATATATATATATATATATATATATATATATATATATATATATATATATTCCTGTATTTGTGTGGATGCCTATCTCTGTTAAACATAATATATTTCAGAAGCAATCCTAGACATGTTTTATTCAATCAAAAAGGAAAGGAATGCCTGTTAAGGTCTTCCATAATTTTCTTCTGGTGTTAAATAATTTGTGTGAAATTGGCTGTATCTTGTGAAAAAAACAACCAAAATGACACGTAAGGTTTCATGTCCTTTTAACTGTCAGTGGTCATTTTCAAGAAATACGGATTCATTTTATTTGAGCAACAGTTTCTATTTATGAAAGTGTGATTGAAAATTAAGTTCTTTGCCAAAAAATTTTTTTTAAGTTTTCAAAAGTTTGAACTGGAGAAAACTTAAATAAAAAACAAAAACTTTTCATTGGTAAAAAACGAGATAATGGCAGTCAATTGCTAAAACCTTCTGAACAATTGCAAAAAGTTAATCTAATGAAAATCTAGAGTTGAGGAGGTGATTATAACATCAATTCCCTTAATAAGTAATTTACCTCGAGCTCCTTGATAAAATCCAAAGAAAAAATCAGCAATATTATTGTTCCTGATCTGGCAGCTCAGCTTCAGTAATTTTCCCACCACCATGCAGTTACCTCTCTGAGTTATTTTTATAAATACTTTCATGGTAATTGCTTAAATGAGCTTTTGCTATGATACTTATACTTTTTGAATTTAAGCACAGTACTCGACTGGCATCAAGATCTCATCAATTTACAGTTGAGCTGGCTAGATGTAGCTGTAAGTTCTATGCTAGTAGTTTCTTTTCTTATGGAACTCTCATTTGGTTTCATGCTTTCCAACCAACTTTAATCTGCAAAAAAATGCAATGTCAATTGTTATCTGCTGTCCTCCTAATTACTCTTTTCTCTTTCCACTTATTAATGTTCCTTGTTCTTTTGAACCCAGAAACCAGATGGGTCTTAGCGGCTTTCCTGCCTTGCATGGGGTGAAATTGATTAAGAAGAAAGTGATAAATTTTATTTTTATTAATCATATATATACATATGTGTGTGAGTGTGTGTGTGTGTGTGTGTGTGTGTGCATAAAGTACTGGTAGAATATATCTGTAAAAGTGCAATATGAATAAAGAGGAAAGGAAAACTTATTTTAGCCAACACATTTCATCCTCTGCCTGGACTTCAGAAATTTTTCATGACCTCCATATATATATATATATATATATATATATATATATATATATATATATGTATATGTATATGTATATATATATATATATATATATATATATATATATATATATATATATATATATATGTATATGTATATATAAATATATATGTAGCATGTTGGAATCATATTTTTAAATAAATAATTATATATACATATATATATATTACGAAATGGACAAAGTCTGACAATTTATTTATTAAAGACATTTTTATATTTTAACGTTCTTTTTATAGATACAAGTATTTAAGTAAATGCTCTGTTTATAATAAACAGTATTAAATAACATTTACCGGCCTGAATGTCCGAGAAATTTTCATAGAAAATATTCGTCCTTGGACAGGAATCGAACCTACATCCTATACGGAAATGTCATTTACGCTGACGTGCCTTGACCGCTCGGCCACCAAGGATCGTTCGGTAGGCAAGGTCGAATTTAAGTATATATATAGTATATATATATAATATAATATATCACACATATAATGCTGGTGTTAATAAAACAGTGCTCGATGTAATACAACCGAGCTATTAAGTATATATTAATAAATATACATATTATCCCTCACCTCTAGAAGATTGTGTCATGCATCATGTATGAAACTCAGAGTTGCACTAGTAGTTAAGGATAATATGTATATTTATCAACATATATATATATATATATATATATATATATATATAATTTTTTATCTGCAGTACTTAGTTGAAAGTACTCAATATCTATGATAGAGCTAACATATTCAGTTATAGTTTGTCTGATGATTGCAAAAGCATGAAACTCAGGGTTACAAACTAATATCCATACAACTGAATACATGCACACACACACACACACATATATATATATATATATATATATATATGAAGAAATATATTTTTAAGATGTGCTATATTTATGGGATAAAGTGCTTGCTATCAAAGATAGAGAGTATATAAATATAAATATAAAAGTGAACATTGAAGTCAACACTCAGAGGCGACAGGCTGTTTCATGTAGCATGAAACAGCCTGTCACTTCTGAGTGTTGACTTCAATGTTCACTTATATATATATATATATATATATATATATATATATATATATATATAGTTATCCACATAGAAGACTGTTTTGCTGTATCACAGCTCATCAGTGTGGCTAGATGTCTGATAGCTTCAAGCCAGGATTGAAAACTGACCAATTTGGCATCAGCCAGAAATCCTACCCCTAAACTATCGATGCAGTGAAAGGGACATTATTACATATTATGTATGTGACGTATTCAAACACCAGTAGCCAAATGGACTCAATTCATAATTGAAGAGCGAATCGTTAATAGCAGCAGCAGCCACTGTTTGTAAAATTACCCTTTCTCTATAGTGCTCAATTGGGTAACGTGAGCATAAATAGTCATCCACATACAAGCCTATTTCACTGTATCACAGCTCATCAGTGTGGATGGATGAATAAAGACAAAAGGAAATCTCTTTCTTAAAAGAAATACTCCTTTCCCAAGTCACAATACATAATTAGAATTTATTTTTTAAATAAAAGAAAATGTTTAAATTCTGGACATTTTATTATTTAAAATATAAATTAATTGCAAACTAAAATACGTAAGAATTACATTATAAAAAATAAAAATTCGACAACAATGAAAAACATTTTCTTGCTTTTGTTTATTAGACATTAAATTATATCATATAGCATCTTCCATAATTTACCTTGACTTTTACTTAACCTGAAATATATTTCTGAGCATTCTTAAATTTAAAAAACTAATTACATTTTTCCTTCTGCTTTTAAGTACACAAAATAAAATCCTTTTATTTGTGTTGAATGAGAGAAGTCTTCCTTTTGTTTTTATTCAACTTATATATATATATATATATATATATATATATATATATATATATATATATATATATATACATATATTATAATAAAAAGAAAGAACAGTTATATAATCCGGTGTTCTTATTGATATTTTTATTTTTACAAAACAGTGCTCAATGTAAATTTACAGAGCATAAATATTATAAATTAACTGATTTAAAATAAGTAACTCATAACTGATACAATAATAGTTAATAAAAATGAACACACTACAGCCCCTGTCTAAATGATTGGATTTATCTGTATCCTTGCAAACAAAAAATTATGAATTGTATGTGCGTTTAAAACTCAGTAAACTTAAAAATAAGTTATTCCAAAATATGCTTGATGATGAAACAGAACTAATGCTTTTAATTTAATTATATAATTAAATTTGAAGTTTTTAGCTTTGTTTTTTGAAACATGGTAATTCCTGTGTAGCAAAGAAACCATATTTTAAATCATTTAATTTATAATATATATATATATATATATATATATATATGTAAGCAAATATATGGATCCGACAGTATGAAGAAAAATATACAGAAAAAACAAACAAAAATCCTTATATGCGATTATGCTGTTTTAATGTTAATATAAACGGAACGCTGATCATATAAAACTTTCAGTTATCTGTTTGGATAAGTCTTGTTCTTATGTCCATCGTCTTTGTCATGTTCAATTGATAATGTTAATTATATTTTATGAATATGTCCTGAAGATGGTTTAATCGACCGAAACGTCCGACGTTGACATATTAGCATTAAAACAGCATAATTGCATATAAGGATTTTTGTTTGTTTTTTCCGTATATTTTTCTTCATATATATATATATATATATATATATATGTATGTATAATTACACAGTTTTGCCAGTGTGTAGCATAAAAGTTACTTTTGAGCCTAGTCAAGAATTTACTATTTTTGCCACAAACACGGCAGACAGTAAATTGATAATGATATAAAGAAATAGACAAGAGATGATAAGTTCATTTGTCTATTAATAAGTGAAACAAATGGATTTTTATTGTGTCTCTTCATTTACACAAAGTTGGCACTTATCTTAAGTAGAACATTTAACTGGAAATATGAAAATTTTATACTTGATAATTTTTATAATAATCTTATATATATATATATATATATATATATATATATATATATATATATATATATATATATATATATATGCACACATCATATATATATATATATATATATATATATATATATATATATATATATATATATATATATATATTATTTTATGTTATAAGTTTGTTAACAGATTTTTTTAGAGTCTCCATGTTGTTATTATTTAATCTTGTAAATTTAGACCAATCATCAATGAAGTTTTGGAATTTTTTATCACAATATTAATTTAATTTTAATTGTTTTTAAATGCTTTTGTGACAGTTTTGTTGCAATCTAGGGGAGGTTACTGAATAGAATAATCCCACGAAGATTAGTAATAAACAATAATACTTAGGACAAGAACAACACATATAAGATTCACTAACGGCACATAGGAGTAGTCAACTGCTAGAAGTGAATCAAGTGAATTCCACAATGAATCTCCAACTGCAGGATATCTACCAACTGCCCCATGTGATCAGATGTGTCACAAGGCTGGATTTAATGTGGGGTATCCAAGCCATGAGGCTCAGCCAAAAATTCCTCATAGACCACATATAAAACAGGGTTGGGTAGCTATTACCTGAAATAAGACTCTGCCCTTCAGTATAGCCTCATCTAGGGATCTTCTCTACACAGAGTACAGTATTTACTACTTGCATGGAGTGCGATCTTTTAGATATTCTACCTTGAGAAAACTCTCAGGTTTTATTAATTTATCAGTGTCCAGTTGGATAATGACTGATGTAGGATTTTGATTTCAGCCTTCTTTGCGAGGGTGTCAAATTTAGGCCGAAGATGGCAATTTGGTCCTAGATTTAGGAATTCTTTCTGGTCATCTGTTAATTTATGACTGGATATTTTATATATTTATCAATGTTGTTGGGAAATCAAATATTTCCTTGTTATAAGTGGCAATGCTTTTTCATAATTATTTGTCTGTGTTTAAATTCGTCATCATTAATACTTAGGTTGATATCGTATAGTGCTTCATTATATTCGGGTTTGCTCAAGGTGTTTTTAGTATTGCATTATGTTTTTAGATCTCATTATTTAAATGTTGGATTTCATTTCTACCTGTTGCTATTTGTCATAAAACAAAGTCTTATTCTGAATGGTGTAGTGTTACTTTACTTAGTGACCTCCAGGTCATGTCATTTAAGAATTGCGTATTTCGACAACAATCTATATTTTATACAAGTTTCATAAAAAACAACTGACAAGTTACTGCGGTTAAGTTTTTTTATCCTTTTGTCAAGTAGTTGATGAAAAATATGCAGTGGTGGGAGGGTCAAGTTTGCTTCCTTTTCCTGGCAGGACAAAAACAGACCCTACTGTCCTTAAAATTGGTGGGGAGGTCAGGCTCAATACTGAAAAATATAGAAAGGACAATGGACAAAGTTATTAAAATTTGAGAAAAATAATAGAAAGAGTTGTGAATTGTTGTGTTCCTCTATGGCAGTGAATGCTGGACAATGTTCTCATGGATGAAGAAGAAACTTGAAGCAGCGGAAATGTGATTCTACAGAAAGATGCTGAGAATACCAGGGACTGAACATGTGAGCAATGAAGTTAAAGAGAAAATGGAAACAAATGGACACTTATACTTAACATCAGAAAGAGACAATTGAAATTTCTAGGGAAACTTTTTGAAATTTGATATTCACAGGACAGAAGGCAAGAGGGAGAGAGGAAAATGACTCATAATCTTCCTAGTGTGCTTGAGTAAATGAATGGCAGAACAGGGTTTAGGAGAGATAACAAAAAGACAAAATTTATTAATAGCTACAAAAGACACAAAATTGCGAGGAACCATAAAGAAGAGACTTGAATCAACAGAAATGTGCTTTTACAGGATGCTAAGAATATCATGGATGAAACATGCAAGCAACAGCAAAATTTTAGAAAAAATGTAAACAAAAAAGAGATTTATATTTAACATCAGAAAAAGATAGTTGAACTTTCTAGGACACATAATGAGGAAAAAAGGGCTTTGAAAATTTGATATTCACAAAACAGACTGAAGGCAAGCATGCCAGAGGAAAACAACATATAACCTAGAAAAGAGCTTAGGAAACATAACAAAAAGACAAAATTTATTGTGGAGATCCATGTTTGCCAACATCCTGAAGAGACATGGCTCATAGAAGAAGATGGGTTATAAAAATGGCCCCCTGCTGGCCAAAGAAAAGCAAGTCATGTTTAAGAACACTGTTATACAAGTTCCAATTGAGAAGCCTGGAAAATTAGTGGATGTTTTTTCGGTTACAAGATACTGTAATATTATTGAGTAGTAGGAACAACATTGGAAATTGCAGAAAAGTTGGACAGAATAAGGAGAACAATAAGAAAAAGGAAACTTAGGCAAAATAATGACAAGAAAAACCATCTTTAAGAATTTCACAAAAACAAATTTGAGAAAAAGTAACAGTAATAAGCAAGAAAATATTTTTTTGCAAAGGTAAAGAGAGAGAGAGATGCAGAATATTAATGACATTGCCTAAAGACATGAAAGCAATCAAACTACCACCTTTAAATATCATAAAAAGAAATATAATATGTGAAGATTGGTTCCTCAAAAGTGATGAAACTAGAGCTACTTTGAATGGACCTGATTTTGTCATGTAAATAGTCAACCAACATGACTTAGAAAACAACATATTCAGTCTGAAAAAAGGTATGAATTCCATTGGTCAGAAATCATCAAAATTAGTATTGTAGAACTGTATCTTGGGCATTGTGACTCACAACACCATACTGGGTCTACACAGTTGTTTTCTGGGTAGTTGGCCTTGAGCTATGGCAAAACGTGGTACCTCAGAACCCTGTAGTAGACATTCCCAACAGAAGCACAATACATGACATGTCCATGACCATGACATGTTGTTCCTGAAGGTGCTGCCGTTGATATCAACTTTTGAATTCATGAAGTACCAATTGATTTCATAGTTCTAAACAGCATCCAATGTGAAAATTTACTTACAAAAAATTGTAGACTTATCATTTTTGAGGTACCTGAGAACTTTTTGGAACCTTTCTCATCTCTTGGAATTCATGACCTCCAAGAGTAAGTGCCTTGTCATTCTGGTGTATAAGGTCCAGGTTGTCAGGCATGGCCATTTTGACAATCTTGGGATCCACATTTCACTCAGAAGCTATTTTACACATGCATTTTCTTAATTCTTATACAGTTTTTCTCTTGAAGGCATTGATGAAGTCCCAATTCTATTTTTTGTTTACCCTACTGCTACCTGCCAGAGAAACCGGGATACTATTATCTATGTCTATAATCATTTTGACATTTTAGACAATGCAAAAGGACGCACCAACTAAGTTGAGAATGATTTTGAGGTCAATATATGTATAAATATGTCTGATAACCTGTTATATAGAATACCTATGAACACTATAATGGGTATGTCTCAATCCTCATGAATACATTGGGCACTTTTGTAAGTCAGAGTAATATGCTGTCTAAGTAGTCCACCATTAGTAGTGGTTTATCGACTTCATGCTGCTAGCGCGTATTGTATTTTGTTGATGTTATAAAGATTACCATTTTATCTTCGACATCCATTTTGGTTATTTCTCATTCAGTAACCCTTTCTAGGTTACAACATACCCTGAACTGTATGTCCTTCTATGAAACCATTTTCAACAATATTGCTGAAAAATAGTTGTGCATTAATAGTTAACAGCAGGCTTTTTGTTCTATATTTGGCGTCACATGATTTAGTGTAGTAGTTGGTGGGGTAAATTTTAATTGAAATTTTACAGTAAGTTTTGTGTCCTCACCCTGTACACACATACATATATTGACAGCTTCTTTCCTATCATGCATCGAGAGAGAAAAAAAATGAATGCACATATTCAGTTCTATATATTATATATTTTTTAATCATATTACCCCAAGCAAGGCAATAAAGCCACTAAGACACAAGAGGTTACTGAGTGTGAAAGAATAAGAAAAATAAAATTGTTATTAAGGACTAAGAAAAATAAAAGAAGAGGAATCTAGAAGACAGAAGATAACGATTGACATTGCATATAAATTTTTGAAGATCAGAGTTTGCTGGGAAGCAAGAAGCCAGAACTGAGTTCCACAGGCAAGAAGTGCAAAAGAAGAAACTCTTAGCATAGAACTTAGTTAAATCTAGCCAATTCAACTGTGAAATGATGAGAACTTTTTGCCAATCTAGTATTGTGTTTAAATTGATAAAGTCTAGGAAACCATAGAACAAAGGTTATCAGAACAATTACCATAAAAGTATTTATAGAAAACGTACAGGGGAAACTATATCATGGTGGTGGAAAATTGACTAATGCCTGGATGCCAGGTCAGGAACAATAACATTGCAGATTCTTCTTTGGATATTGTGTCAAATTATAAATGCTTCATAACCTGAAATAATATAAAAATGGATATACATGTTTATATACAAATACATATTTATATTTATATATATTTCTATATATGTGCACATACACTTACACATGAATATAATCAGTAAATACACATATGCACATACACTTATAATCTCATCACAGGTTTGCACAAATCTTATAAACATATTTTAGTTGTACCATTTTTGATTTTTTTACTTTTCTTCATTAAGCTTTTTCTTTACTGAGGTCAACCGGGTGCTCTGACCTACAATGCAACAATGACTACATAGATATACACCAGATAAGAAGGTAGGTATAAAGTGTTGTATGCTCGTAAATGTTGAGCTTTTGCCAAGTGCAGAAACAGTGACTGCTGTGCTGATTGAATTATTCTAGGAATAAAAAATGGAAAAAATTAATTCAGAAAGATATGACATTAAGAGTTAATATTTCTAAATAGAAACTTGATCTTTTTCAGATTTAGAATCAAAGAAATAAATATTTCTTATACACAGGCAGTAATTACAGACATAGTGAAAATAAATCATCTGTATCTATTTTTCTCTAAATGATCTGAAGACAATTTCTTTTTCTTCAGAATGAAGTATTCCCTTCTGAAAAAATTTTTTCAATCATTTTACTCTAAGCAAGGTTATAAAGCCTCTAAGATGCAAGGGGTTAAATATTCCCCTTTGAAAAAAATTTTCAATCATTTTACTCCAAGCTAGGTTATAAAGCCTGTAAGATGCAAGGGGTTAAGTATTCTCTTTCAAAAAAAAATTTCAATCATTTTACTCCAAGCAATGTTATAAAGCCTCTATGACGCAAGGGATTACTGAGTTTGAAAGAAGATGAGAAAATGATAAAGAGAAAGAGAGCTTTAAAAGTGCAATACTCAAGGAGACAGATGATGATTGATATTGCATTTAAATTTTTTAAGGTAAAGTTGAGAGGAAAGTGAGTTCCACAGGCAAGAAATGCAAGAAAAAAAAAATCTATTAGAATAGAAGTTATGATTACATTTACAAATTTCACCAGTAAAATGATGAAAGCTAGCCAACAAAGGAAAGCCCAATAGAACAATTTCCATGAAAGTCTTTATAGAAAACTATCAGATGTCCAGAAATTGCTGTCGCTTTCTGTCAGCAATATGTCTCGTCTCGCCGAAGCCTAGAAGAGCCGTGCTCTCCCACGTCCACTCGCCTGGTTTTTAATGGTAGCGTTGTTCTCTTATGCAAATAAGTCTGCTGCATAAAAATGGCAGTAGGCGTACGCACGCGCGACCGACTCTCAGAGAATGGTTCGACACGCGAGGCAGTGAATTCGCTTTGCTCCTGGTAAGTCACGATCACTTCTATTACACTCTCCCCTGATCGTATGATCACATAAGTGACAGTGAGGGGCTGGTCGTTTCACCCTTGCACTCCTTCGCGGTGGTATAACCATGTCTTCCTCCCCGGCTGAATCGTCAGATGTGTCCTGGTCTGAATCATATTCCGGGGGATCAATAAGCGTCAAGTCTACCTCTTTCTCGCTTTCAGATGGGGTGTCGCTGCTGCTTGTACTGGAGCTTGGTTCTTGCCATTCATGACTCCCTGACGTTGTGTCACTGCCATCATCCGCTGGTAACAATGAAGTGAGCCGTGGACGTACATCTCCCACGTGCCGGGGTAGCCCATCGATGGCTACCGACTGTGGACTGTTTATCCCCGTGACACGACCTTTCACAAACTTTGACGTGCAGCGTCCGTGCGGATTTTTTACCCAAACTGCGTCTCCTTCTTTATACCGAGTCGAAGTCGCCTGGTTAGGCGAGGGCACAACGTCAATTCCTTTTATTCGAATTTTGTACGAATGCAACAGATTGGCGGGCGCAGAAGAGGCAGACACATCAATAGACGGCCTCCATAATAGAGCAGCTCTTTCGCGCAGCAATCCGTTTGATTGTCCGATGACACCTCTCTACAATACCATTTCCAGATGGTTTGTACGTGCAGCGCGGTCGGAATCGGACGCCCCATTCTTCTGTGAATTGTTTGAATTGCTGACTGCGGAATGTAGTGTCATTATCAGCCAGGATCTCCACTGGGGCACCACGTTCGAAAAACACCGATTCCAATTGCCGGATTACGTGTGCAGCGTCTTGCCGAACTAGCGGCCGCCGGATCGAAAACCGTGTGCGGCCGCAATCGATCAGAGTCAAAAAATGGCGACCTTTATAGTGTGTGATGTCCATTCCCAGACTGCTCCAAGTTTCACGCACACTGAGCTCTCCCTTCTGCCATCGCACAGAAGCTGGATCTATTGACTGACACTGTTCACAACTCCGAACGACCGATCTCACTGCTGCTTTCGACACGGACGGGTTGATCCTACGTGCGAAATATAGTGTTCGTTTAACTCCAGGGTGCCCGCTGTGTCGATGAATCTCAGTTAACTGAGCAGGGCTCGGGTTTCCTACGGCAAAAGCACATACTGGTTGAACAGGTTCGAGTTCCTTCACATTGTTGAACCACCTCTGGGGAACTCTAGTCAGTAAGTCAGCTCGGTCCTGGTCGGATCTAACTAGCACTATGTCAACCGAAAGGTTATACTCTTTCACAAGAGAAGTTAGAGTTTCAAGTTGTCGTATTATGAGTATTTCGCTAGCGGCCTTGGTGTTCAGCCGAGACTTTCCTGTAAGGGCATCAGTCACCCAATGGTACACGCAGAGGGAGTCTGTGTTCACGTGTATTACCGTAGCCTGCCATTTTAGCGCGAGGTTGATTCCCTTCAGCACAGCATCCAGTTCAGCCACATTGATATGTTGGGTGTTTTTTATCGACCGTAGCCAGCATGCGTCCTCGATGATGGCTCCCTTAGCCTCGAGCGCTACTCCTACAGCCAGCGAACTCGCGTCCACCCACACGTCTAGCTCCTTCGTATTCACACACCATTCTCCCTGTGCAGGATCCAGTTGCCGAGCCCGGGTGAGGGTGTCCGTTATCATACGTTCCAGGGGAGCATCACAAATTTTGTCGTCCCAGTTTTGCGTTACGGCAGTGACTCGACGTTTGATGACGCCTGTCGCCACTCGCAACCATCCACACACGGGGAAGTGTCCCACCAGCCGGCCACACATGGAGAAAATACCTCTCCGTGTCATAGTCATAGGGCCGTTTACCATTCTACTTCCTCGTCGCCATCGCAGTCGACCCTGTTCCTTCCATACTTCTAGCCCCAGCACTCTGGCTCCGTCCTGTAACTTCTCTGGATCCTTGCTCGTCAGTCCGTAGAGCTCGAGATGTTTCCTCACAGATTCCGCCGACGCCACATCCTTGTTGATATTTATATCGTCAATATATGCTGACGTTGCTCTATTTATAGTTTCATTCTGTGCTAACACAGTCTTGAGCACAGCTCGCATTATCAGGGGCGCCACATTCAGGCCGAACCCCAGCCTGGTCAAACAATATCGCTTCCCTTTAAACATAACTGTTTGATATGGCCACAGGGATTTTTCAACACGGATCTGTAGATATGCTTTCCTGAGGTCCAGAATGGACACGTTCGCACCCTGCTGTCTCCAGTCTCGCAGTTTTTCTGCGCAACCATCCGCGGCACCTGTGAATGTTTCAACGTAGGTATTCAGTTCCCGATAGTCCATCACAGGACGCACCTTATGCTTGTTGGTCTGCAGCACGGCCATCAGTGGTATCAGTCCCTTGGGCGGGCCAAACTCCTTGTCACTGTACGGCACCAACCAACCATTGTCCATCCATGTTTGCAATTCATGCTCGTACTCCTCTCTCATCTCACTGGATACCGGATATTCAGAGATCCGATTCTGGAGTTTCCCTGGTGCATGACCTGCCGACCACTTCCAGGCTACGACCCGTTCATTGAATTTCGCACTGAAATCGGCTTCGCTGATACGAATCGCTGCACAGACGGACCGTGGTTTTTCAAACTTCATGCTACTTGATGCGAACTCCACCGAGTGCCTTAATGGCGTCGATGCCAAGCAACGGGTCGAAATCCAGGGGCTTCCCTTGCATAACCAGCACATTGATTGTAGCAGTATTACCGGTTGCTGTGCGAATTCTGACGGTGCCCCCCTTCCACAGCAAGCCTGCGTAGCTCCGGTTAATGTAGATACCGCCATACCCTTCTTCGACCAAGACCGACATAAACTCGCGATCAAGATTGACCGTGAGCACCCAGAGTCAAGGAGGGCCGAACATGGTGTGCCGTCAACACACACAGTAATGATGGTTAGCACCGAGTTTACTTGCTGTTTGGGGAGTGGACCGGCGCTGAAGTCTCGTCCACGCTTCCGTTTCCCGGACAATTTTTGGCCAGTCTTGTTGCATCGATAGCAACGCGTGTTAGTTGCCCTTCGCCTCTTCACGCAGTCCCTCGCGAGGTGATTGGGCCCATTACATTCATAGCATGTGACAAGTGGACCCATGTCTGAGGAAGATCGAGGAGTCTGGGAGGGCTGCACCGCAGTGACACGCATGCCATCGCACTGTCTAGCACTCCTCCAAAAAGGACGGACAGCTTCCGTAGATCGGCCAAATATACATCTACGGTCTCACCCGGACGCAATACACGTGCCTCGAATTGTTCGTACGCCGTGAATTTATCAGGTGCAAATTCTGTCATCAATGCTCCCTTGATTCGAGCCACGTCCGATTTCTCTTCCGAAGATAGTTGCTGGTAAACCGCGAATGCTACCCTAGTTAAGCGAAGAGGGATGACACCATCAAGCCGTTTCACTCCCGATAGGTCGCGCACCAATTCCAACTTCTCGAGCCATTCAACCACAGATCCAGTCCCGTCAAACACGGGAATGATTTTTAAATCAAACCGGCCGTCCATATTCGCCGAAATAGCTTGTCAGATGTCCAGAAATTGCTGTCGCTTTCTGTCAGCAATACATCTCGTCTCGCCGAAGCCTAGAAGAGCCGTGCTCTCCCACGTCCACTCGCCTGGTTTTTAACGGTAGCGTTGTTCTCTTATGCAAATAAGTCTGCTGCATAAAAATGGCAGTAGGCATACGCACGCGCGACCGACTCTCAGAGAATGGTTCGACACGCGAGGCAGCGAATTCGCTTTGCTCCTGGTAAGTCACTGTCACTTCTATTACAAAAACGTACAGAAATGCTACATTATGATGGTGAGAGAGTGACTGATGCCAGGATGTAGGTCAGGACTGATAAATTTGCAGATTTGTGCTGTTTCTTATTTTACTTTCCACACACACATACACACAATAAAAATTAATTCACACCACGTGTATCCAAAAAATACAATTGCGCGGGAACTCTCTCCTTACCATACCCTGTGGGGTCAAAAACAAGGACGGCGCACCCAAAAGTGCGGACGTAGTGGAAAGGACACCACGTGATCAAAAATATGATTTATTGACCAATCAGGGCTCGACATAAGAAACCCATTTCTTAATCTCCCCGGAGCCTCATCATTCAGATATAAGGAAGATAGAAACTCTCATCGAACCAGAGGGAGTACAGCGACAAGCTGACATCACGGCTTTACGGACAATTCCATTATGTACACAAAAATAATTCTTATATATTTTTTTTACAAAAATAAACAAAAGTTTATTTTACTTTATTTGTAGTGTATTTTCTTTTTATTATTTGTTTGAGGGATTTCTTTGCACCCTCTACAGATTCTTCTTTGATTTCTGTCAAGAATCTGTAGATATATAGTACAAGCACCAGACCAGAAATGGTAGACTTGTGAAGAAACACAAGAGAGTCTTAGTAATATTTATTAGAAACTTTAAAATAAAGGAACAGTATCAAAGATATAAACAGATAATATATTTTTATTTAATAGACTTTAATTTGGGTTAGTCCTTTGTAAATTGAGTTGGCAAAAGTTTATTTGGTTGGGTAGTTGTTAGTTTACAAGCCAGACTTTAGAAGTAGTTATTATATTGTTGGCAGCTGGTCAAGTGTGTGATTACTTTGGAATCAGGCAATCAAAACGAGGCAGAAAAATGTCTTAAGCAGATGACCACTTAGTTTTTCACATGACACACACTTAGGCTGGTTTCTGGTCGTCTCCTCATACTGCTATGTCTGCTGTTAGTTATCTCTTTATATAGAATTTTCAAAGGCTCCAGATTACTTGGCATAAAGCTTGGTTTCTTCTAACATCAAAAGTATATTTGTTCTTTTGATTATCCAAAAATCCAATATTTATTTTCCGGCATTTCCTTCTTTTGCTTTTTTATTGCAGAAATTATGCATAGAGTCTCTCTTATTTCAATAGTGTTTCTAATCACAAAACTAGACCCTAGACTAGTGAACTACCATTTCACAGCAGTTGGTCAGTCTTTTCTTCTTCTTTTTAGTTAAGAGTTGCCTTCTCATTAGTTGAGAGAGACATATAGAGAGCAAAAGGTAGAGACAGAGAGAGAGAGAGAAAGAGAGAGAGAGAGATAAAAAGAGAGAGAAAGATTTGGGTTTTTAAGAAAAGCAAATGTATTCTTCTAATTTTCATTTTTTTTTTTTTTAATATTTTATTTTTACATTCTGGCACACCACAGACTTTTAGCGGTATAAGACAGATTTTGGTGAAGACAATTGGCTAGCATGACGGCAAATTCTTGCAAAATTGCACAACGGGAATGTGGATAGATAGTAGATATTCTTGGTATTTCATTGCCGGAAACATAGAATATAAAACGAAGTGAAGCAAAGGTATATGCAAATATAATATATTTTTATTTATTTTCTTTACAATGATGAGTGAGTCCTTTGGTATTCAGTGTAGCAAAGTGTTTGCTTATAAGGCGGATATTGTTAGCAGTCAGGAGAAATATCCATTTATGATAGTTTTGAAGTTAGAAGTTGATAATAGCTGCAGACATCTTAGAAATAGGGTCAGTTTCAAACAGGGCAGAAATATCATTAGCAGATGACCTCTTCTTCTTCTTCACGTGTCATGCATGGCTGGTTTTTGCTCAGTAGCATGTCCGTTCGTCACTTTTGCCACCTCTTCTGCTTCTAGTTCAGAGATGTCAATTTATATCTGTTTTGACCAGGCTTCAAGATTCTAGTGCAAATATTGGTTTTGGCTAACATCAAAAGTCTCTTTGTGTCAATTTTTTTTGTTTTGCCCAAATTTTATTTTCCGGTGTTCTTTTCTTTATCATTTTTGTTTTATAATGGAAGTTATGTGTGGAGCCTCCCTGATTTTTGTTATTTTTTAGTCACAAATAAGTAAGCTCTGATCCGGCAAACTTCTGACATCTTTTGACCAAGTTCAGTTTTTTCTTCTTCTTCTTCTTCTTCTTCTTCTTCTTCTTCTTCTTCTTCTTTTAATTTGAGAATTGCCATCTCTTTAGTTGAGAGAGAAGGATAGAAAGAAAAGTTTAGAGAAAGTGAAAGATAGAGATAAGGAGTTTAAAAGGTAAGTGAAATGCCTTATTTTAATTTCAATTCTTTCTATTTTTGCTTATATATTTATTTTTAGATTTTTTTTTTTATCGGGACTCACTACGAGAATAAGAACAAAAGCTCTAATCTTTACATTTAATCATATATCTCTTTTCTCGGATGAATGACTTGAAACAAAAGCAAAGAGTGGAGTTTGAAAAAGAAAAAGGCATGATATCCTTATTTACTAACTGCAATCTTGCCTTGAATAACTTTTTACTCAAACTGATTTTCAAATTTGTGAATTCGGCATTCTGTTTATTTTCCTATATACTTTGGCTCTTCTTAAAATTTCTAATTCCCTTTACCTCTTGGAAAGAATAAAATCCTCCTCCTCATCATCTTCCTCATCATCTTCCTCATCATCCTCCTCATCATCCTCCTCATCAGTTATTGGGCCTGGTAAAGACCTACTCAAACTCCTTCCTAATGTGACTGTTCTATTTTCTGTCATTTCTTAATTGCAACTCCCTATCTTTTCTCCGATCTTTTCTTATTGTGTTTGTTATTGTTTGAACACTATTCAAGCAACCTCTTACTCCATCTGTTATCCTTTCTTCTTGCTATATGTTCTACCCACTTCAGTTTTTATTGTTTAATCACATCTGTATCTCTTAGCTTTGTTTGGCTCATGTTGGCATCATTCTATCCAATGTTCTTGAAATGTTTCCCAATTTCCTTCTGTGCTGATATTATATACTTTAAATTTTAAGCATATTGGCAGACAGATATTCAGTATCATTTCTATTTTTACTAAGTGTTTTTTGACTAATCATTATTTTATAGAACAGTAGTTAGATTACACAAAATCTCTGCTTTAAAAGGAAGGAACTGAGTACAAAATAATTGCTTAAAACTGTATTACATTTCCAATATGTCAGTGTTATAACACTCAGTGCATTTTCCACTCTCTCTCTCTTGCTCTATCTCTCTCTTGATAATTCCCCCCTCTTTATTCCACTTTTCACTCTTTATGTCTACCTCTTCTCTCTCTCCTTAAATTTTTCCCTTTATCTCTCTCTCTCTCTTCTCTATCTCTTCTTTTTGTCTCTCTCTCTCTCGCTTGCTTCTCCTTCTCCTTTATCTTTTCTCCCTTACTTTTATCTCTTCTCATTCTTTCTATCTGTTTCTTTCTTTTCTCCTTCCCTCTCTTCCTTTCTTCACTCCCTGCTCCCTTTCTCTCTCTCTTTGCCCTCCTTTTAATTTATTCTCTTTTCTCTCTCTCTCTCTACTCCTTCTCTCTTTCTCTTCCATTTATCACTTTCCTCACTTTTCTCTGTACCTCCTCCTCCTCTCACTTCCATTTATATTTCTCTCTCTACCCAGTGTCTTTTTCTCTTCTCTTTATCCTTTCTCTTTATATTTCTCTCTTTTTCCTTTACTCTCTCCTTTCCCTATATCTCTTTTCTACCTCATCCATCTCTCTCTTCTCTTTGTGTTTTTTCTCTCTCTTTCTCACCCTACATCTTCCGTCTCTCTCTCTATTTCATTTATCTCTTCTCTCACTCTCTCTTTATCTTTTCTTTCTGTATATCTCTATTCAATATATTATGCATAACATATTTTTGGAATATAACCTTCTGGCTTTAAAAGGCAGACAAAATGTTCAGGTTTCAAAAGTAGCCTACATAAAAGTAAGTAACAAATAAGTCAGTAATAATATGGTTGAGATTGACTGATATCTTTGCTGACTTTCTTTTCACTTCAATCCAGTTTATGTGGCTGATATATTTGTTTGGTTTTTTTACCCACACCATACAAAAACGTCTTCAAGCCTTAGACATTCAATTCAAATACCACTTCATCCCCAATCTACAGAACACAATTTTCATAAACCGATGAGAAATATCAGGAATGGGTTTTTGTACTGTTTATGAAAAGATTGTTTTCTTCTAAGATTATCAACATTTAATTTTCCTTCTTTGGTAATAAATCCTTTTTGAATTGTACAGCAGCAGATGTAATTAGTTTTTCAGACTTCCAGTTTTTTTTCTTTCTTTTGAACTAATAAGGCCCATTTCACACAAGCTCTACCTCATCTTCTCTGAGCTTTCCTTCTCTGTCTTTTATATTCTGAGATCAAATTTTGATGGACATCACTCTTTATAACATTTCATACTCAATCACATAGCTTGAGTGTGTGCTGCCCAGGGCAGCCCTTGAGCTTGCTACTCCTCTCCCTACAACATGCTACCTACCCCATATAACATATTATGTGTGTGTATATATATATATATATATATATATATATATATATATATATATATATATATACCCAAGTATAAGATTGATGTATACGGAATATATATATATATATATATATATATATATATATATATATATATATATATATATATATATATGTATGTATTGTCCAGTATGAAACAGCCTGTCACCTCTGAGTGTTGACCTCAATGTTCACATTTATATTTATATTTACACATGCTCTATCCCTGATATTAAGCACTTTATCCCATAAATATAGCACACCTTAAAACTATATTTCTTCATATGTATATATATATTAGGCTGGTGCAAAAATAATGACGTAATAATGTCGTTTTTTGACGTATTTTTTAAGTCAAAAAACGACATTATTACGTCATTATTTTTGCACCAACCTAATATATATATATATATATATATATATATATATATATATATATATATATATATATATATATACAAGGGTTACATGAAAGGTTCACAGGCTGACCAAGATATACAACAGTTGGTCCATCAGCTGTTGTATTCTGGTATACTTATATATCTTTTATCTTTGCCAACTGGTATGTCTACTTATATTTATGTCTTGGTCAGCCTATGAACTTTTCAACTGATATATATATATATATATATATATATATATATATATATATATATATATACATATATATATAATAAGTTGTATGTATATGAGTTTGTGACCCTGGTTTCACACTTTTGTGATCATCAGACAAATTCTGATGATCACAAAAGTGTGAAACCCAGGGTCACAAACTCATATACATACAACTTATTATGTTAGCTCTATCACTGATATTGAGCACTTTATAATAAGTAGCACACATAAAATACACACACACACACACGCACATATATATATATATATATATATATATATATATATATATATATATATATATATATATATATATATATATATATTATGAATTGGACAAAGTCCGACAATTATTTTAAGACATGTTTTATGTTTATACGTTCTTTTTATAGATACAAATATTTAAGTAATTGCCCTGTTAATAATAAACAGTATTAATAACATTTACCGGCCTGAATGTCCAAGAAATTTTCATAGAAAATATGCGTCCTCCGACAGGAATCGAACCTGCATCCTATACGGAACCGTCATATAGCCTGACGTGCTTTACCAATTGACTGTATAGGATGCAGGTTCGATTCCTGTCAGAGGACTCATATTTACTATGAAAATTTCTAGGATATTCAGGCCGGTAAATGTTGTTAATACTGTTTATTATAAACAGAGCATTTACTTAAATATTTGTATCCATAAAAAGAATGTATAAACATAAAAAATGTCTTAAAATATACATATATATATATACATACATATACATATATATATACATATATATATATATATACATATATATATATATATATATATGTATATATATGCATCTATATATATATATATATATATATATATATATATATAATTTTTAATGAGGTGAATTTCAACAGCAAAGTTCTTTCAAACATGTTTGGTTAAATAATATCATATTAAATAATATTTGCTAGTATATTTGAGTGTGTGAAAATAATATTATAATGGTACATAAATTAGTTAATATCTACATGTACTTGGTACAATGTGTAAATTGTCGCCATTTTATATTTTTAGTTTAACACATTTTTGATTTTGCTGATTGCACTCTATAGTAGAGTCAGTTGGGCGCCATCTGTGAGAAAAAGAGAATTATGATGCATTTCATTCTTTCAGTTTCAATATGAATATTTTAGAGTTTTTAAACATCAATCTGTGGATCATGCAGAGGATTCAGAAAGAGTTTGATGAGTCTAATGGTGATTACAAAGGTATGGCAGCTTGGAAAACTCAATCTGATTGTTCTGATAAGAAAATAACTCCTGAATGTGTTGGTGAGGCCCTCAGACTTAACACAAAGGCCTACATTAAATGCCTTGAACATGTAATGGTGCCATGGGTCAAGAGGGTGGCTGCTGGAAGACCCTATCTCTGACAACTGGACTCTGCACCATGCTACACATGCCAATCATGGCTGTCAGTCAATTTCTGTAACTATATCACCCCTAACATCTGGCCACCTAACTCCCCAGACTTAAACCCCTTTGATTATTATGTGTGGGGTGGAGTTGAGCAAGAGACCAACAAAAATTCTTGTAATGCCAAAGATGAACCAAAGACAAAGAATTAAGGCAGCATTCACCAACTTAAATAAGCAGACCATCCAGAAGAGTTACAGGAGATTCCAAAGTCATCTGGAGGCCGAGGTTGAAGCCAATAGTGATTTTATTGAATAAATTTACACTTTAGTATTTCAAGATATTTTGTGTAATTTTGGTAAATATATCTGTTAAAATGAGATGTCAGTGTTATTTTAATTTTTGCATAATTTAGATGACAATTTATCCATCGCATCCCTCTCAGTCTCTCTCTCTCTCTCTCTCTCTCTCTCTCTCTCTCTATATATATATATATATATATATATATATATATATATATATATATAAAATGTTTGGTTAAATAATATTGACAAGTTCTGTTTGACAGTTTTTCAAATTTCTAAATTAGCTGTTTGATATTTTTTTTTTATTTTCAATAAAAATAAATATGAACTTTGGCAAATTTACCAATAATATAAAACAGCAAATTCAGACATTTGAAAAATATAATAAAAAAATTTGATTTCAGAAAAATCCCTATATCTTGAGGGACCATGGATCTGCCCCCCACCCACCAGCAAGTTATACCCTCAGCTGCTGATATTGGTACAGGATCTGTTATGGCTGTACAGGCCCATACAGGAATGACAGTCTTGATTACAATGAATGCATGTGAAAACACTCTCCCCTAATGTTGCCTTCTTTTATTTCCAAGCCTCTGTTTCTTCTCTTCTCAGTCTGGCCTTCAAAGTAAATCGCGTCTCCAGCATGAGTGATTATTAGCGACATCTTCCCGCATCTCAATGTTCATGTCCATCACCCTCATGTCCCTTTTGCTGACATACTTGAAGTTAAGATGAAGTTGCAAGTGGCCAGTTTGGACTACCTCCCATTAGTAGACAGTTGCTTCCCTTTTTTTGGCATCATGATGTCCTCGCCATGGAGCAATCCTGGGTAAGGTTTTATGAGAGATTCCACAGTTACCCATTCAGCACATCTCCCCTTTTCATGTCACCGATGTTGTCCAAGGGAAAGGTAGAGTCCAATACAGCTTGGCACTGTCATCATCACAGGAATTGCTAGAAGTAAATTAAACTTAACATCAGATTGTCTTAGGGATACCGGCTCCAGATTTGTCCTCACACTTTACTCATGAAGACTTTTACATTTTGTGTCTATGGCCACATGGCAGCTGAGGTTTAAAATTAGAGTTTTCCTTCTCTCAAAAAAAGATTCTAAAAAATCCCTATAGAAAATATTAATGTGTATATATCTTATATGTACATTTAATATTCAGAAAAATGATTTTACTTAATGTTTTTTTTATGTTTTAATTTACTTCATTGATGAATTGATACACGCATAATGAAGAAAATCTTAATTTTTTAGATTTTAGGAATTTCATTAAAGAAAATATTTCAAAAACATTCTTTTTTCTTGCAGATTTTCTCTGCAATTGCTTTAACTCTCATATCTTGAATTCTAAAATTATCAATAATTCTTGCTTGTGACAAATTTTAACCTTGGCTGAAATTTAGCTTAGAGTCTTTACTTTATATCATTAAATTACATATATAGAATTTTCTTATCATAATGGAATTATTTTTTTAAATGTCATGTCCCTGAAGGAGGTAAGATGATCATGGCTCTCAATGGGTTTCTTGTCTTTATTATAGTGAAGTTTTTTCCCATTTTCTTCTCTACGCTTTTAAATTATTACTCTTAGACCCTCTAAGTCTACTATCCAAGACTCCAGAGCTCAGTCTACTTTGCTATTTAACCCATAACTGGAGGGAGAAGTGAGGGATGGATTCCATTCCCAGGGGTATTCTTGCAAAACTGATTGTAACAGACTTGTCTAGAAGTTGTACATGGTTCGCAAATAACCACTACATACTCATCTATGAAAATGAAATTAAGAAAATTAACAAATATTATGAGACATATTATGAAACATATAAGACATTATGGGATACATTATGAAACATAAGACATATCATAAGATATATTATTAAGAAATATTATGATACATATTATGAAACATATAAGACATTATGGGATACATTATGAAACATAAGACATATCATAAGATATATTATTAAGAAATATTATGATACATATTATGAAACATATAAGACATTATGGGATACATTATGAAACATAAGACATATCATAAGATATATTATTAAGAAATATTATGATACATATTATGAAACATATAAGACATTATGGGATACATTATGAAACATAAGACATATCATAAGATATATTATTAAGAAATATTATGATACATATTATGAAACATACAGCTGTTGTCCTAAAGAAATGTGCTCCGGAGCTGACCCCTTTTTTGCCAAACTCTGCAACTGTTGCCTCACTGCTTCTTGCTTTCAGTTTTTTGCAAATCCTCCTCTTTAGTTCTTGTTTTTAAGAACTCAAAAGAACTTTCTGACCCCTCTAACTATCGCCCTATTATTCTCTTACAGCTTTTTGACAAAGTATTTGAGGCTTTAATCAATACTGATGTGGTTAAGCATCTTACTTCTCATGACCTACTCTCTGACAAACAATATGGCTTCCGCTTTTCCAGGTCTACCACTGGTATGCTAATGGCCATCACTGAATATGTATATCAAGCTCTTGATAATAACAGTGAAGCTCAAGCTGTGGCTCTAGATATCTTGAAGGTATTTGACAGGGTTTGGCATGCTGGTATTGTATGTAAGTTATGGGCGATGGTAGTACAGGACAATTATTTGATTTAATCCATCAGGGCTGCTCTTGAAAAGGACCTCCAATCAATGGGTAACTAAGTCATAAAATGGCTTGCAAATTTGGATGCCTCCAAAACTAAACTGCTCTTATTTAATAACCACAGAGAAACTTTCCTGCCTACTTTCAGCTTGGCTGATTCTGGACTTCAAGAAGGCAACACACTGCACCTTCTTGGCCTCACGTTTACAACTGAATTGAAGTGGAACAACTACATTAAATTAATAGCTGCATGTACTGCAAGGAGAGTTGGGTCACTGGGTCATGCTAGAAGGTTGCACATTTACAAATCTACCATTCATCCAAGCATTGAATATTGTTGCCATATCTTGTCTGGTGCTACTGCTATTCATCTCAAAATTCTTGACAAAAGCCAAAGAAGGATCTGCAATATAATCAATCCTGACATGGCATCTCAACTTCAGTCATTATCCCACTGACATGATGTGGCTACCTTCTGTCTTTTCTATAAATATTTTCATAACAATTGCTCTGATGAGCTTTTTCCCCTGATACCCTGACTACATCAATTTAAGCATAAATTTTATGAAATAAACGCAACGGCCACTTCTACTCCAACAGTTTCTTTTCTCAAACTTCCAACCTGTAGATCTCCCTTCTATTTACTTGCTTCTCAGATAATTACAATCTTCAAAAATTTAAATCCAACATGAATCATCACCTATCACCTTGAATCCCGTTCATTTTTTATTCTTTCCACACTCTCCCTATACCCAGTCTTTTCTCTCACTTTCACTCTCTATAACCCCCTGCGTAATAGTGGTATTCCTACCTTGCTTGGGGTGAAATGATTAAAAAAATAATAGGAAACATTTTATGAGACACATTATAGGACATGTTATAAGGCATATCATAAGATACAAAACATATTAAAAAACATATTAAGAGACAAAATATATGATGAGATATTATGAGACATATGATGAGACATGTTATGAGAAATATTATAAGACATTTTGAGATATACTGTGAGACATAAGTCATGTGATGATATATATATATATATATATATATATATATATATATAAGACATTATGAGATACATCATGAAACGCATTATAAAGCATATGAGACATAAGCCAATATGGGACATATTATA
This sequence comes from Acanthosepion lycidas, assembly GCA_963932145.1. Classification (NCBI taxonomy): domain Eukaryota; kingdom Metazoa; phylum Mollusca; class Cephalopoda; order Sepiida; family Sepiidae; genus Acanthosepion; species Acanthosepion lycidas. The sequence goes on along the minus strand of OZ010598.1, from coordinate 92,127,584 downwards.
AAACATATTGTAAGACATTATGAGACATAAGACATATACGATATATTATAAGATATTATAAGATACATTATGAAACATGAAACATAAGGAATATCATATGAAATATTATAAGATGTATTATGAGACATGTTAGACATGTCATGAGACATATTATAAGAAATATGAAACATATGATGAGACATATTGTAAGACATATTATATGACATATGACATATTATGAGATATACACATTACTATATTGTCTATAGGGATTCTTCTGAATGTCACCATATTTGATGTCATATAAGGCACACATTCTTTACTAAAAATATCTTTTAAAATTACAGTAGCTTATATGCCATATGTAGGTTTAAAATTCACGATAGTCAGCTGAAATTAGCTACCTGGTAACTCCTATTAGCTTAGGTTTAAACATGAAGGAGCAATGGAATATGTGGATGGCAATATCTGATCACAACCTTACACTTACAGGAAGAATAAAAAGACCCAGCATTTCACAAGTCTGCTAATGGGTGAAGCAAGTTTGGGATAATATTACACTAGAAATTGTTGTAAAATCTATTAAAAAGTATAGCATTAACAAAGCTCTCAATGGAATGGAAAATTATGCATTATTTAACGACGATGGTAGTAGTATTAAAAATGATAACGAAGACAATGAATTTTATGGATTTGAAGATGAATACAATTTTAATGGTAAATGTACTGTTTTGCTCAGTTGTAATATTTGCTTAATTTTTTTTTTTTTTCTTAACTTTGGATATAATAAAGTTTTTATAGGCTCGTGTTCATTTTTACCTATTATTTTTCATTTAATTGTAATCATGACTTGTTTAACCAAAATAATACCGCATAAATATAGCCTAGACTGTACCATTTACTAATAATTTTACTAATTACTAACTTTTTCTTGATTTGCTTTGCTGAAATTGGGGTGCGTCTTATATGCTTGTGCATCTTATATGCCATCAACTACGGTAAATATGAATGTAAACAGATTAATCCATCTGTGGATGATGAAGAGACATGTTACATTTGAAACAATATAATGTTAGGCATCTGTAGACCAAATTCAACCCACTGTAAGTATATCGGTATTCAGAAGGTGGATAGATAAATAGGTTGGTAAATTATTAAATAGATATGAACAAACTTAATTATATATATGTCATGCTCATCCTTATGATAAGGATGTAATTATCTGAATGCTGAACCTCAGTCAGTTTGTATGTTAAACTACATCAACAAGTTCCTGCACCCATGAAATTGGTAATGGGAGCAGGAGAGATCCTTAGGGCACTAAAATAAACAAAGTTGTCAAAGAGCAAAGAGGAAAGTGGGGCCCAAAAATTCTTCAGCACTTCCTGTTTATATTTGGGAAACAGAGGATTAAGTGGAAATATCTGGAAGCTGAATCTGATGGAAATATCCAAGCAGGTGGATGTAGTGCTTATTATTAAAAGCAAAAACGTCTGTAACAGGTATACCTTCCTTTATCTCTGCAGGTAAACTGACATTGGACAGGGCCCAAATTCTACTTAAAAACAAAAACGCTAAAAGACAAAAATGGCAAAATTCTGCTTCTAGCAACGTTTCTTATGTTGGACATAAAATTCAGCTTTCTTATGAGATTTTCCAAACAACAGAGTAACTGATTTCAGGATTTACATTTTATTAGTTCTCTAGATGCTTGGTAGTAAGTACACTGACTTACTTACAAAATTTGTAATACCCATGTGACATAAATATATATTTATTTAAATACATTTTTACCAAATTGTTTTATTGTATCTATTTATTTTATCTAAGTGTCATTGTAGGTATCTACCACAATTTGTAAATTTCCTTTCTTTCCTTATATCTTTCTTTTTTATTTTCTCATTTTTACTCTCTCCCTCTCTATCTCTTTCTTTTTGTTTTCCCTTTCAGTCTTCTTTTATTTCATTTCATTATTTCTCTCACTCTTTCTTTAATACTCTCTTTCTTTATTTCTTTCTTCCTTCTTTCCTTCTTTATTCTATACATTCTTTATCTATGTCTTTCTTTGTCTTTCTTGTCATTCTCTCTTCATTCATTCAGTTTTTCTTTCTTCCAGTATCTCTTTCTTTTTTCTTTCTCTCTCTTTCTGTCATTCACTCTCTCTCTCTCTCTATGTCTGCACACACACACATATGTATGTATGTATATATGTACATATGTACATATATTTAGGTAGCATATCTTCATTCAATCATGTTTCATTGAATAATATAGAAATATTGTGTCTATTTATTTTTATACTAATCCTTTCCAGTTCTACTAATTTCCAGTCAACTCCCTTACACCAAAATGCTTGCTTTGCAAATAATTCCATAGCTACAATGGATAAATTTTAAAATTATAAAATAATAGTTTGCTTGTGTTTTTAAAAAATCCCTGTCAGAATGCAGATTTTATTGCAGTTACAATAAGTTTGCCTTTGTAATTCACTCCTGAAGATGATCTTTGAAAAGATCAAAAGAACTTGGGTTAAAAAAAACTACAGAGCCAAAATTTTTTCTTTTATTTTCAGTTGGTATCACTCCAGGCAGTACAGCCAGTGAAACACAACATGGAGGAATTAGGAACAGAAACATTACTAATGAGCAGGAAGAGAAAAGAGAAATCAGGAAGACAGTAGATAGCAATTGACATTACATTTAAATTTTTACTGATTAAAGTTGGCTGGAAAGCATGGAGCCAGGAGGGAGTTTCACAAGTAGGAAATATGAGAAAAGAAACTTTTAGCATAGAACGTATGGCTACATCAAGCCAGCTTAACTGTAAATTGATGAGATCATGATGACAGTCTAGTGCTTCACTTAAATTCAAAACATGTAGATACCATAGAGATAATCTGAACAATTACCATGAGAGCATTTATAAAAAAGACAAAGAGAAGCAACCTTATGATGGTGGGCAAATGTCTGAAGCCAAGCCACCAGATAAAGACCAATACTATATATATATATATATATATATATATATATATATATATATATATATAAATATAAATTGGGAAAATACATTAAAAAATTAAGCATATGCACCATGTGATTTTCTTTTAATCAAACTTGTTTGGATAAATACTTGTTGATGCCTAAATATATTGTATTCATGTCATCAGTAAATGTAAGTAATACTGTTTAACTAAAAAACAGAGCATTTACTTATGATGACAGTCTAGTGCTTCACTTAAATTCAAAACATGTAGATACCATAGAGATAATCTGAACAATTACCATGAGAGCATTTATAAAAAAGACAAAGAGAAGCAACCTTATGATGGTGGGCAAATGTCTGAAGCCAAGCCACCAGATAAAGACCAATACTATATATATATATATATATATATATATATATATATATATAAATATAAATTGGGAAAATACATTAAAAAATTAAGCATATGCACCATGTGATTTTCTTTTAATCAAACTTGTTTGGATAAATACTTGTTGATGCCTAAATATATTGTTTTCATGTCATCAGTAAATGTAAGTAATACTGTTTAACTAAAAAACAGAGCATTTACTTAAATAAATTGTATCTATTAAAATAACGTAGAAACAGAAAATATATTAAATAATTGTCAGACTTAATTCATTTCATAAGATGTTGTCATTGTTGACATTTCTTGAGCAGATATCATCATTTGGGAAAGATTGTTGAAGATTTTTTTTTCTAAAAACATTAACTTGGACTTTGGTAACTAGACACTTCTCTGTAGCTAAGTGGTATAGCATGTCAGATCAAATGACAGATTCATATAGGACACAGGTTCAATTCCTTTTGAAGAACGCATATTTTCTATGAAATTTCTCAAATATTCAAGCCAGTAAATATAATTAATACTGTTTAATTAAAAAACAGAGCATTTACTTAAATAAATTATATCTATTGAAACAATGTGTAAACAGAAAATATATTAAATAATTATCAGTCTTAATCCATTTCAATATATATATATATAGATATTTGTCATGCACAGACAGTACTGTTTCACAACTCCTCAGTGTGATGAGACAACCAAATGCCTCAAGGCCAGATTGAAACCCAACCAATTTGGTGTCAGGCAAAGTTTCTACCACTGAGCTATCTTTACTCAACAGAATGGGTCAGCCAAATCTAGCGTATTGTTTTTAGAAACGTAAATAAATGCTAAGCAGCCATAGTGCTCCACACATTTTACTGAAGAGCTTCGCATTTACACAGGTGGGTGTTGTTTTTAGAATTAGCTTGTCATACAACAGTGCTCCATTGAAAATATATTTTCAAGAGCTAATATATATATATATATATATATATATATATATATATATATATATATATATATATATATATATATATATATATATATATATATATATATAAACAATTAAATCTAAACATTTCATTCAGTATTGAGTAATGGTTAGTGATGATAGTCTGGTTGATCATTATTACTAAGTAACAAGTTTGATTCTCACTAGGTGTCCCATTCAACATTAAATATTCAATTAAATTCACCAGAATAGATAATAAGTTACAAACTAACTAATTCTACTTAACCTTTTTTAAATCTTCAGTAGACATCACAAATTGTTTAATAAGATTAAGCTTTCATTTGTAAATGTCTACTTGTTCATAAATCTTGTGCAACAGAAATAATCGAGATAGGTCAATATGTATAAGATATAGATAAATAAACTTAGCACAGCTAGTAACACTGAAGTTAGATCCATTAAACTCAAGAAAATGTTGGTAAGTATTACATGGACAGTTTATCTACAATTTTGATTTGGATATGCAACCAGTTATTTGAAAACTGGAAAAAAATTATAAAAAATTAAACCAACAGATCTTTTTGGTTGAATTTAATAAATTTTCTGCCTATATTTTTGAGATGAAGTATTGTAATTATTTACATTGTTCAGACTGTTGTCCTCATCTTTATTGCCCTATTCATAACATTTCAGCTGTTGTTAAAAGCAGTGGTTGGATCCAGTGACTTGACCCAAAGAGTTTTGAGTTCAGTACCTGGCTACTGCAGTGATGAACAAGAACTTGAAGAGTTGAGTTAAAGGGAGATAACTAGGACATGTGGAAGAGGCATAGCATGTGGAACTAGAACAATCTACTCCAGTGGACGAAAGAGTTCAGTTTGAAATTCCAATCACCTGAAGAAGGCCAGAGCATGCAATGGTTGAAACATCATGAATATGGCATTAAAGATGAGGAAAACAGTAAATGTAAATAATTTAAATTAATAAATTTTTTTAAATGCATTCTTTCTGCCTAAATATAGATTATTTGATATCTATAAATATATATATTTATATACAATGGTCAAGACAAAACACACTTGAATACTGTTTTTAAAAGTCTTGAAAATCTACAAATGTTGTGAATCTCAATTATTTCTTTTTACCATAACAAACAGGTTTAAGAAGCAAAACTCCAGACATTTTTTGATTGATCATTTACAAAAATATGTTCCCTTTAACAGCAATGGATTAAATGTTGTCACAATAATCCAAATCTCATTTGAAGCTTATAAAAAAAGACAAAGAAAAATATCACAGCTTAAACATTAATTCTTTATCTTTGGCTTTTTTCAAAGAAAGTTGATATGAAACTGCCAACAAATCTGATATAGAATCTTATCTTCAGAATAAATAAATGGCCATTGTCTGGCAAAAATTTCCTCTGCTGTCTCTCAGATCTGATTGATGTTTAAGACAGAAATATCATCTCTTCTTCGTTCGGCTCTAAATCAGCTATGTTACCAATTACAGTAACATTTCTCCTGCTCGTATTGTTCAGCGAAAAAACCTGATTGGTGAGATTCGCTTCTGTTTTTATAGTTTTAATCTTTTTTTTCCTGGAAAGAGTGTTAAAAAAAACACCAACAAGAGTTGAATATTCTTCACTGCACAGATGAAAGCCATATATGCCAGCAAGGTGTCATTCACATAGACTAGTTTCTAACTTAACAAAGAATAACAGAGTTTCTGAGACATACACCCACCCACACTCATGTAAACATGCATTCTTCTATACACAGAACATTGCATAGATATATATATATATATATATATATATATATATATATATATATGTATACTATTTTCTGTTTTAAGTCCTATATTCGATTATGGCCCTCCACAAGAACTTTTTCTTCTTCTATGTAACTTTTACCTTCCCTTTACAAATCCTCTGTCCTTCTTCTGTTATCCGTTTTCACAAGCTCATTAAGTATGTCATGTACTGTTTCTTATCCACTTATCTTGTCTTCAGTATACTCCTGTGAGTGTTAAATTCTCCATACCCACTTTCCTCATTATGTACTTCAGAAATTACAGTTTTCTCTTTCTAGCAGGAAGTATTGGTTTCCTTGTAGTTCCTCTTTTCCAGAAAACTTCTTCATTACTCACATATTCTAATCTTGTTATTCTCAGCACTCATTAGTAGAACCACATCTCTGCTGCCTCAAGTCTCTTCTTCACCAGTGAGATTATTCAACCTTCACTACTTATCAGAGATTAGATATTACCTATCATTTCAGCACACTTTTTTTGTTTCTATGGACATTTTTCTGTATCTGTCCATATTTCTGAGATGAAGGTATTCTTGTGTACTCTTGAGTACACATGGCACGGTTGGTAAAGGCATTGGTTAAATCCAGTGAGAGGACCCAAACAATGTGAGTTCAATACCCAGTTAAGGCAGTGGAGAACTTGGAGAGGGGAATTAACAGGAGATAACTGATAACTGACATACATTAAAACATGGCACGTGGAACTAGAACAGTCTACCCCAATGAGCGAAATAAAGGGTTTAGTTCGACATTCCAACCACCTGAAGAAGTCCAGAGCGTACAACGGTCAAAACGTTGTAATAAATATGGTGACAAAGATGAGGAAAATAGTCTGAATAATGTAAATAGTGGACATTTTTCTATCTCTTAATACATTAATTTCTGAAAGGCATCTATTACTACTGCTATGTGCCTTCAGATTTCTCTGCCATGCTTTCTATCATCTACTACTAACTACTTAGTTAAATTTCTGTATTAATATCCCCAATATGTAGCTCAGACATTGAGCTGACTCTTTTACTGACGACCATGTATTTTGTCTTTATTATAGTTAATGATTAGTTCTTTCTCCATAATAAATATCAGAATCAATATTATGACAAAATAATAAACAATAAGAACTAACATATAAATACTTATGTCATTGTTATTTAAATATAAATGAATATTTTGCCTTCATTGAAGCAATTTCAATATTATGTATTCGCAGAAGAAATTTTTTCAAAAAAGTATCATTAATATGTAAACTGTCAATCAGGAAATAATTTTTCTATAATTAATTGAAATATTTCAGTAGTTAAAATACTGAAAAATTAATAAAATTAGTCACTAATATAATTTTCTTAATTTTTTGTCATATTAGTTGAAATGAATTACCTGGAATAATTAATGAAGAATATTTTCACCACACATTACGTTCATACCATCTTACAAGAAGAAAATCATGTCTTTCTTGATATCTGAGTTTTTTTTACCAGACATACCACTTCCCTTGAACATATTTTATCCTACAGACAATTGTTATTTTTCTGCTTAACATGTAAAGATGTTCTTTTCAGATAATAACACACAGTTCAGGTTTTAGATTTATTAAGCATTGCTATCTCTGACACAATATTCTTACACTAAATGCAACAACTATTATGAGAAGAGATATAGAAATGTATATTATGGGATAGTTTTAACGCTCTAGCATCCCTATTTGTAGGGATAGCAGGTAGGTAGGTAGGTAGGTAAGTAGGTAGGTAGCCTTGTTCATCACTGTAGGGAACAGTTATATTTAATGAGTATAATCCTTCCATGAGACCAATGCCATTCTGGATAATCACTCCCCAGTCATATCATCTATAGTTGCTGAAAGCTATAATGTTTTTGTACTACAGTCATAGTATGTTTTCATATCTAACCATCTTTTGTTCAGCTTCAGTTCACTGGGTTTTGAATTAAGAGTTATTCTTCATCTAGACTGGTTCCCAACCAAAGCTAGAGAGAGCAGACTTTCCTACTAATTAAGCCATAGCTGAAAGCAAAAAAAAAAAAAATGGATTCATACTGTTCAAAAGATAAAGAGAGAGATAAATCCATCACAATCCATGTGGCATATAAGACCACAGCCCTACCCACCTTGACTTACCGCCACTGTTTCTGTAGAAAGTTATGTTTATACTGGATGAAGTTTCCTGCCCTACACACAATTAGTTTTGAATTAAGAGTTTCTCTCTCTGGTAGTATGGGTCTCACTCTAAATCATGCCAGAATAGACTTTACACTCGGTGTGACATCAAAGAAGCTACACTACAGACAAAAGTTTGCGGCCACACCCTACATTTCTTTAAAAAAACACCTTAAAATTTTTTAAAGTAAAAGATAAGATTTCAATAACTAGAGTGTATTTGCTTTTATTTTTCAGTCTTTTTCCAGGTTCCTCTTATTACCAAAAAGTACAAATTTGGATTCATTTGTCTTTTAAGTTTCTCCAGGCTCCTCTTACTATTAAAAAGTTCAAAATATGGATTTGTTTGTCTCCAATTATAAATATTTTGTTTGAAGAACACATTTTGTTTTGACAATTAACCCCTCAGTGGACATTTTGAGATTACTAATTTTATCACATTTACTACATGGGATTATATATATATATATATATATATATATATATATATATATATATATATATATATATATATATATATATACCACATATGCTATCCATTAGCATGTCTGATGCTAACCTCCAAGAGAATGAATCATTGCTTCTTCATGAGTTAAAGTTCTCAGCTAACATGGAGTGAAAAGACTATATTGCAAGGTCAGCTGGTAAGAAAGTTGGTTCATTGTTTCAGGCTAGACAAGATTTCTCTCCAGAATCTTTCTTATCTATAAGTCTACCATTCATCCATACTTAGAATATTGCTGTAACAAATGGTCCGGTGCTCCTGCTATTTATCCAGATCTCCTAGATAAAATGCAAAGAAGAATCACCAATATTATTGTTCCTGATCTGGCATCTAGGCCTCAGTCACTTTACCCCTGCTATAAGATTGCCTCTCTATGACTTTTCTATAAATACTTTCATGGTATTTGTTTGGATGAGCCTTTTACTATGGTACATGGATTTTTTTAATTTAAGGATATTACTCAATTGGCAATGAGATCTCATCAATTTACAGTGAAGTTGACTAGATGTAATCATAAGTTCTATGCTAACAGTTTCTTTTCTCACACTTCTCACTTGTGGAACTCTTTTCCGGCTCCATGATTTCTGGTTAACTTTAATTTGCAAAAATTTAAATGCAATGTCAGTCGCTATTGGCTGTCCTCCTGATTACTCTTTTTTGTTCTTAATCCTTTGTAATATTTGTTTTCTAATTCTTCCAGACACAGTAATCCCTTGTGTCTTAGTGGCTTTACTGCCTTACTTAGGGCAAACTTGATTAAAAAAATAAATAAATAAAATTATGCAATGTAATTAAATCCACAACAAACCACTGAGAGTCATGTTGGAATGAAACAATTAAGAATGGATTATTTATTTAAAAGTCTTACATTAATCAAATCAGCAACACAAATTGAGAATCATTTTGGAATGAAGGTAACAAGGTTGCATTATTTGTTCCTAAGAAGCACGGTACAAAATTAGCAATGAAATACTGAGAATCAATTTATGAAGAAACAATTTAAGTTGAATCATTTGTTTTGAAAAGGAACTGACATAAAATAATCAATGAACTGCTGAGAGTCATGTTGGAATGAAACAATTAAGATTGGATTATTTATTTAAAAGTCTTATATTAATCAAATCAGCAACACAGAGAATCATTTTTGCATGAAACATTCAAATCCACAATAAAACAGCCATCGAAAATAAATTGCAAATTGTACTTGTACATTCTCAAAATCAATGGACCTCAAATCATTTAGAATGCAAAGAAAATGAAAATGTCTTCTTTAAGACTATGTTTAATAAAAGGAGAAATTTATGCACGGAATGTCAAAGGACAAAATGACAAATAGTCAAAATGTTGAACAGACAAAATGTCAAATTGACCAAGTATCAAATGGACAAAGTGTCAAATAGAAAAAGAGTCAAACTGAGTACATGACAAAAGGATAAAAATTTGCCTTCAACAGAATACCTTTTAATTAGCTGGCAATTATTCTGCTGGTTAAAAATTTATTTTTAAGTTTTAAACTAACTTAAACAAACTTTGATGAAAATAACTTTCTACATAGTTGCTAACTTTTTTGAATTCATACTACATTAAAGTGTTAAAATTTTTATTCATAAAAATTATAAATGTGGTAAAAATAGAAATCAATTTTTTTATGAGGAAATTGCAACTGGAGAAAAATATAATTAAAGATTGTGAGTGATGACTTTCAAATATTCTTATGAATATATATATATATATGAGAAAACTCTCAATTCAATTTGGTAAAAAATACAGCATAATAAACAACTCCTCCCCAAATCAGACTGCTAACTGATGATCATGGAGGCTTAATCACTTTTGATGCTATTATTTATTAAATGATACCAAAGCTAAGCAATAAAAAATTTAGAATAGTTTAAGTTATTATTTGAACTGAGTTTTTAAAATCATGATATATTCATATTTACTTTGTCCAACAATTCTGTCTTTTGACACATTGTCATTTTTGACACTATGTCCATTAGTCATTTAGTCAGTTCGCCTCTTTTTCTGTCCGTCACTTTGTCCATTTGACACTTTGTTTGTTCAAGACTTAGTCTATTCCTTCAACATTTTGATGTAACCCCCCCACTGATCCAAGTAAAAAAGAGAGGTTGGTTGTATACTATACTAAATTTAATACAACCAATCTAGTTGTCTAAAATAATTCTTCTCCATCAACTAGCATCTTACAAAAGGCCAACATTGTATATCAATTTATATGTCCTTTCAGAGATTGCATCTGTGATAAAAATCTTAATACATGTTGGTTTTACAATGACAATGATGACATGAAAGCTTACATTTCACTTGGATGTGCATAGTTCAATCTTGCAGTATTTAAAGGAACATTTGTGTCGACATTCACAGTTTTAACATATATAAGCTGAAAATACATCTATATTACACCAAAATAATAATAAGCAAAAACTAAAAATTCTAGATGCCTTTTATATAAGAGAATTAAAGCCTAAAATAATTAAAGTCTTCTATGAGTATAGCAATAAAGTTCTTAAATGTTTGCTACAGCAAAGTTTTACATATATATATATATATATATATATATATATATATATAAAAACCAAATAATAATAATAAAACAATAATAATGATAAATTAAAAAATAAAAAATTACCTCCTTTGCAAAAAAAGCCTTATGAATTTGAAATTGATATAGAACAAAAAAAATACAGTAAAACAAACAGTCAAAATATTTTGAATTTACAGAACTATGTATACACATGCACAGACAGTTTAATCACCTGAAGATAGTCTCAGATGAGACTGAAAGTACTTTGGAAAATAAAAATTATTTGAAAGAACATTTTGGTATTTTTCTTAATCAATTTTCTATGGCCACCAAGAAATTTATTTGTGGACTCAAAAGGGTTAAAACAAAAATAAACAGGCATAGTATGTATAAATGATTTAACCAAACCTGTTTATATATATATATATATATATATATATATTGTATTTTTTATGTTTTTTTTTTTTTTTAAGCATTTCACCCCAAGCAAGGCGGGGAGCCACTAGGACGCAAGGGGTTACAGAAAATTTAGAGCAAGATTAGATAGGAGTGATAGAAGAAAGGATGAGGATAGTGGATAAATCAAGGCAACTGGAGATGTCGATTGACATTACACTTGAATAGTTGGAGATTATAGCTCACAGGGAAACAGGAATAGGGAAGGGAGTTCCACAGGCGAGAGGTGTGAGACATGAAGCTATTAGAGTAGAAGAGACGGCTACATTTAGGAGTTTCGACAGTGAAGCAGTGAGAGCAGGATGCCAGCCTCGTATGGCGCTTGAACTCATGACGTCTGGGAACCAGCGAATGCAGTTCCTCAGAGTAATTTCCATGGAAGTATTTGTAGAACAGACAGAGAGAGGCGACGGTGCGTCTTTGAGAAAGTGACTGTAGACAAGACGACAGAGCAGGGCCAACTACATTGCATATCCGCCTATCAAGAACCCCGAGGCAAACAGAAGGGGCACCAGACCATATATGGCAGCAATACTCCATGCAAGGGCAAATTGCTGATTTGTAGATCTGGAGGATCAACTCCGGGGAGAAAAACTTCCTGGCACGGCTCAGGGAGCCAACTTTCCTTGCGGTGGACAAAGCAATTGACTCAATGTATTTATTCCATCTCAGGTCAGCAGTCAACGTGAGACTGAGAAGCCGCAGAGAGTTGCTCTTGAGAAGTTGATCGTGAGACATTCTAATGGAGGGAAGGGAAGGATCTCTGTGGTGATTAATAGAGAGCAGTTTTGTCTTAGAAGCGTTGAAGTTGACCAGCCAATTCTTGCCCCAGTTCACAATCGATTGGAGGTCCTTTTCGGGATGCACAACCAGGTGAGTTTTATCATTGAGACTAGATTTGTTTTTGAGGCAGGAATAAATTGTGGTGTCATCCGCGTAGATGCCAACTTGGGAATTTATGGCGTCAGGAAGGTCATTTATGTAGATAAGGTATAGAGTGGGGCCTAGGATGGAGCCTTGAGGAACACCTGCGTTCGTGGGATAGGAACTGGATGAGAATCCGTTGAGAACGACCTTCAATTCACGGTTTGATAGGAATGATTGTATTAGGTTATACAATCGACCCGTAATGCCATAACCCTGGAGCTTGCGAAAAAGGCCGGCATGCCAAACCCTATCAAATGCTTTGGAGATGTCTAGTGCCATGGCACGGGCTTCCCCATTATTTTGAAGAGCTCGGTAGACAGTTTTAGTGTTTACCGTAAGCACATCGAACTGTAGATCGGGCAAAGCGGAAACCATATTGCTTGTCTGAGAGCAGATTATCGGATGTGAGGTGGTTTACCACCTCGATATTGATTAGGGCTTCAAAGACTTTGCCGAAGAGGGGAAGGAGACTGATAGGACGGTAGTTGGAAAGGTCAGAGGGGTCGCCAGAATTCTTGAAGACAGGAACGATCAAAGAGGACTTCCAGCAGTCAGGAAAACAAGATTCCTTGAGGCAGTAGTTGTATAGTTTAGACAGGGTGGGTGCCAGTTCAGGCGCGCATTTCTTCAAGACAATGGCTGGTATCCCGTCTCCACCACTAGCCTTGTTGGGGTCTAAATTGGTGATAACGCCCAGTACCAAAGATGTGGTTATGTTTAGTCCACTCAGTATGGCCTCAGTTCTAAGAGGGAAGTCGGGTATGGGTATACTGGAAGAGTCGAGCGTCAAATTGAAAGAAAATTTCCGAGCAAAGCATTCAGCCTTGTCGGTAGAGGAGGTCAGGACTTCGAACTGGTTGAATAAAGGAGGTATAGAGGGTTTACAATTGTTCAATATGCTCTTGCAGAGATGCCAATAATCTTTGGAGACAAATTTGCGAGATGCAATACATTCCTTCATCCGAGGCGCAAATAGTGACTTAGCATCATTGAGGACATGCTTACACTCGTTACGGGCGGAGGCAAAGAGACATCTATTGCAGTCAGACATGTCACTACGGAATAGATGGAACTAGTGGTTCCTATGGGCGATGGCGGCTGAGCAAGCAGCGGAGAACCAGGGGGATGAGCGCGACTTGACCCTATATTTCCTTGATGGGATGAAAGCGTTGATTCCAGCTTTAACCCAGGAAGAGGCTTCAGAAGCACATTCTTGGACGGGGAGCTTAAAGACTCCATCCCAGGGGACATCGCGGTGGAAATCACGGAACGCGTGCCAGTCAGTTCGTTGATAGTAGAACAAAGTTCTAGTGGTAGGAGGTTCTTTATAGGGGTGTTGTACTTAGTGGAAAGTACTCATTATCCGTGATAGAGCTAACATACTAAGTTGTGTATGATAGTGCCACCCTGAATAAACACAGAAGTAGATACCCCCACCCACCATCAAACATAGTCAAACAAGCATAAATAAATCAAATTTTAAAAAATAAACCAGTTTGTCTGATGATCACAAAAGTGTGAATAAATAAATAAATATAGATACTCGCAACCATATATGCCTGTAATCACTTGCATATATAAATTTTCAAATGAATATTTTATTTAAGTATTGGTGTTAACAAAAGAGTCCTTACTAATACAGAGCTATAAAGTATATATCAATAAATATACATATTACCTTACATTGAAAGTATAACTCAGAGTTTCATGTTCAATACAATCTTCAGGTATTTATAATGGTGATGTTATGATCGTTAGTATTTTTAAAAATTCTGGGTCTTGTGTAAGCAATGTTATATAGTATATTAATTCTACATTTACTAATTATATAATTAGAATCTAATATTGAGGTATAGATCTTGATTCAAGTTACAAAATTATAGGTTGGAGATAAAAAATAAGAAATAAAATAAATAATTAGTTATTACAATTTTTCTTTTTTATACTCATTTATATAAAGTTACCTCCTTGATAAGCAATCCCTTTAAGTTTAAATATTTCAGCATCTGCAGATTTTATTTTCTTTCTCCTTTTTTGTCTTGATCCTATGATTTTGTAACTTGAATCCAGATCTATATCTCAATATTAGATTTTAATTATATTATTATTAAATATAGAATTAATATATACATTAGAGGAGCTGGAATGTAATTATATTTTATCACAAAGGATATGAAAAATGTAAGTTAGATTTATTGAAATATTATTGATAAAAAATGTAATCAATTTTTTTTTTCAAAGACTACAGCCCAATGGGAATACACATTTTTGATTCCATATTTAAATAAATCTGGGTTTTTCCCTTGCAAAAAAGTTTGAAAGACTATTTTCAACTTCTTTGTTTCTGACTGTTCCACCACTTATGAAATGTTCTTGTGATTGAAACAAAAGAAAATCTGTAGGTACTAAATTTGGTGAGTATAGAACATGGAATAAACTTCCATCTTATTGTTCACATTTTTTCTTAGATTCAATTTGCAAACTATTTGCCTGCATGCCTTTTCTGTTTACCAAAATCTTTTTCAATATAATGCTTCATTTATCTGATCAAGTTGATACATTCCATTCATATTCAGTCAGAAACAGAGCAACTACTTCTGTGGTTGGAGTTCGGCTTTTGGTGTTGTTTCTGCTTTTACTCATTTCCTGATAATCTTTGTCATTTTCATTCTATTTTGAAATGTAAATATCCATTTTCCATCACCTGTAACAATGTCATACAACAATAAGCATTTGGCATTCTTAGTTAAAATATCGTGGCAAGTCAAGTTTTTGTAATACCCGTTTGTAGGAAGGACTTTGTAAATCACAGATACAACAATAGTAACGCTTTTGAATAATATTCAGTCAGATGCTGCTAATTTCCATATATATGATTTTCCTTTACCCGTCACATGATCTAATTATTTCAAGATGAGGTCGACTGTGCTTGCTCTCTGGCGATCCGTGTTCAAACCCAAGTGTCGACAGCAACACTTTATTCCTATATGACACAAGTGAAAGCATATTAGGAACCCAAATCCCTTCTTTGCAAGTTTTCCTAAATAAACTCTGAAATGCACAATAAGCGACAGTTGTCAGATGATTAATTAATCTCAGATGCAGATTCTTAGTGTTTGGTTCTGCCTTGGTTAACTGACCCATAATTACTTTCCAATCACCCTAAAATGTATACATATTGTATTATATATATATATATATATATATATATATATATATGTGTGTGTGTGTGTGTGTGTGTGTGTTTATAAAATGAAAAAATATAAACAGCAAAATAACAGTAAGTATATAAATAACAAGAAAGTGTTTTGTGACATGTTTCATTCATATTACCTAAACGAACTTCAGTTTTACTGTTGCTACCAACACACACTACACATGAACGACATCATCACTCGATACCTACCTACCAATTTCAGCATCACATCAACCCACAAATTCCTCCAAATTTTAAAAACTACTAAACCAAACCAAGGTATCATAGCGTCACTCAACGTCAAAAACTTATTTATAAATATCCACGTCAATCAAACCATTAACACTATGTATACTAATAATTCTATCCCTCCATTATCAATCGAACCATTTATACTCAAAGAATTACTACATGCATGCACAATGAAAATCCCATTCTATGACCATAATGGCAACATTTACACCCAAACTAATGGTGTTAGTACGGGAAAGCCACTCGGTCCATGCTTTTCCAATTATTACATGTACCATATAGAAAATATGATATTTAAACAGGTCTGTAAACCTAAAATATATGTCCGCTACGTAGACAATATTTTTATTTTAGCAAATAACACTAAAGAAATAAATACTCTTAAGACCACATCTGAGAAAAACTCTGTCCTTAACTTTACCTACGAACTTAGTCAAAAAAACAAACTCCCATTCTTAGATGTTCTCGTAGAATATAGTAATAACACTCAAATACAAAATAGCAGTAATAAAAAAACTTCTTAAAAAGATCACACCAGAATTCATCTTCTCGACTATTCTTCCTTAAAGAACTCAATAATGTAAAACAGATACTAATTAACAATGGCTTCCCTAACCACCTTAGAGACCACCAAATTAGACTATTTCTCCCCAAAGTAAATAATAATGACAGTGAACATACAGTCAAAAATTACATAAATATTTTCTACAAAAACCAAATTCATATTAACTACAAACAAGATGAATCTTCACTTAGAAATATTATAAAGAAATATACTACCCCAATTGATCCGAATAAAAAAATCAAATTAATTATCTACTACAAAAAATTTAAAACAGCTGACCTTATCCTCAAAAATAACAACACACCAACAAAATCAAAATTACAATGAATGAATATTATTTATGAGTTCAAATGTCCCTTAAGGAACTGCGTTCCTGATCAAACCGAATTCATACATAATTACATTGGTCACATGACTACATGTCTATCCAGACGCCTTATGGTACACATATCTGATCACAGCTCTATTAGGATCCATTTAAACACACACACAAACTTACCTGACTCCACCTGAAACATACTAGTAGAAAATACAAACATAAGAACCTCATCCACCTGTAAAAAAAGATTAAAAATAATAGACACATTAATAATAAAAAAGAAAAAGCCAAGACATAACAATATTAACTATGAACACATCTACAATGTGTTAACTGTGTTCAGAAAATAAACATCCCTATAACTCACTAAAAACATGCACATAACGCACACACTCAATTAAACTGGAAAAAAATAAAACAAAATCATCCTTGATAATGGCTAAAAGTACAGCCGAAAGTGCTTGTAATTACAGAACATTTGGGCGATTTCTACACACTCTGTGTCCAAAAAAGAAAGTACATGTTTGAACACAAGAAAAATTAAATAAAAAGCGTAATCATAGTACCTTGTCTGCATAAATGAAGGATTGCTGCCTATATATATATATATATATGTAAAAAATTCTTAGAATTAATCTATAGAAAAAGACAATATGAATAAAAGAAAAAGGCACATATATATATATATATATATATATATATATATATATACATATATACAGAGAGAGAGAAATATTATCACCTTAAATGTTATTTTTAGTGGATGCTCTTATTTGAATAGACACTCCATTTATATATTAAACAGTATAAATATTTATTTTCACCTACTGGTGTGAAAGATTGTGAAATTTTATTAAAACAATTTGAGTTCTCCAGCATGAATTGAACCTGCATCCCTCAGGTTTGTCTTGCATGAATATATTCCTTGGCTTAATGCTTCCTGCTATTGCACCCAAAATATACCTCATCCAAGAAGTTACATTAATTCTCTACATTTAATTTAATCTCATCATCGACTTTGGAGGAAGCTATAATTTTTCTGTCTCCACTACCAGTCCAAAACATTTCTCACCTTACCCCCACCAATGTGCTCTACATCAGGTTTTATTTTGTTTTCTTTTTAATCCTTTCACCCTAAACAAGACAGAAATGCCGCTAGTATGCAGGAGATTACAGGGAGTAAAAGGGAGAGAAAACACTAAATATAAGGAGGATTGAGGAAAGGACAAAAGATGATGGTGATTGACATTGCATTTAAATTTTTGAAAATTTTAGTTATCAGAGAAACAAATAAAAGGGAATTCCACAGGTGGGAAGTGTGAGAAAAGGAAACTGTTGGAGTAGAAGTGACAGTTGAATTTAGCTATTTCAAAAGTAAACAGGTGGGACCTAGTTGCCAATCTAGTAGCACACTTAATTTCATGTAGTTGGGACATCAGAAAAAAAAGCTCATCAGAGCAGTTGCCATGAAAATGTTTGTAGAAAAGATAGAGGGAAGCCAGATCACATTGGTGAGAAAGCGAGTGAAGTCAAGATGCCAAGTCAGGATCAGTTACATTGCAGATACTCCTTTGGACAGCAGGAGCACCAGACCAGATATGGCAACAGTATTCAATGCCTGGACAAATGGTAGATTTGTAGATGTGCAAGATGGACTCTGATGTGAAAAACCTTCTGGCAACACAGCCTTACAGTAGATGCAGTTATTGATTCCACTTCCAAGTCAGATGAAAATGTGAGGCCATGAAGGCGCAGCGTGTTGATTTCCAGAAGTCTAGAATCAGCCATGCTGATAGTCAGCTGAAAAGTTTCTCTATAATGGTTAAATGAGAGCAGTTTTGTTTTGGAGGCATTCTAATTTGGAAGCCATTTCCTGCCTCAGTCAATCACTGATTGGAGATGATTATTTCTTTGAAGGAAAGTGTAGCAGACATTAATCCTTTTTATTAGACATGCATAAAAAGAAAACAGCTGAGAGCATCCATGCTGTGGATTGCAAGTGACGAGCATTTCTTCTTTTTTTACTTTAGGCTGAGATCAAAAGAGGAACTCTAACATCAGTGCTCCTTTAGTAACCAAGATTATACTCATCATTTACTCTTAACTGGGAAGCTGACTGAGAAGCAAGAAGCTGTAAGAGATTTCCACAAGTGAGGAGTGCAATAGTAGAAACTGTTAGCATAGAACTTATTTCTCAGCTGTAAATTTATTTAGTTAGTCCAAAATGCTATCTTGCTTTTTAATTGTTTCACCCCAGGGAAGGCAATAAAGCATGAAACACCCTGTTGCCTCTGAGTGTTGACCAGTGTTCACATTTTTATTTATATATACATATATTTTATATATATATATATATATATATATATATATATATATATATATATATATATATATATTAAAATTATTTGGGATTGGGATAGATTTATTTTTACAATTGCAGCCTGACCTCTGAGTGTTGACTTCAATATTCACTTTTATATGTATATATATATATATATTTAATTCATTTGTATAAACATATATATTGAATTTAATCCATTTGCTAATATATATATTGCATATTTGGGCAGCAATCCTTTTAAATGTTTCATTCACACACAAGGAATAATTTTTATTCAATTTTTCTGGTGTCTTTCTTTTATGAAGATTAAAAATGTCTACAAACTGTCCGACTGATAATGTCTAGAAACTGTCTGAGTGGCAATAATCACTGGAGACAGTTTCAAAACATTCTTAATTCTCATGAAAGAAAAACTACAAATACCAGAAAAAAATTAATAAAAATCTTACACAATTTTTCTTATCTTTCACATTCAACAAATCACACACAAGTTTGAAAAATGCAAGTTTTGGACCACCCTGGATTTCTTTTAAAAAAACACCTTAAAATGAGATATTTTTTCAAGTAAAAGACAGAATTTCAGTAACTACATTGTATTTGCTTTTATTTTGACAAAAAATGAGACCTTAAAAGAGAAGACGATTATGATGAAAAAAATGCATAAGAACTGAACATTAAAAGACTAGCAAAATGTATTGTGGGCAGATGAGTTCAAATTTTGAACATTTTGATAAGAAGAAGAAAGTGTATGTGAGAAGAAAGAATCATTCAATTTTGCAAAGAGATTCTATATCATCTGATTTATGCATAATTGTTATAAAAAATTCACCTTTCAACACAACAACAATTCTAAACACTCTTCTAAATTATGTCAAAATTGCATGAACTTCTCTTCCACTGAATTAGTATTCACTGAACTGCATAGGAGAGTTTGAAGAGAATACCAAAAGAGTGAGTGTGAGCTTTTTTCATGTTTGAAGAATGCTTGGGAAAGTGTGCCATCTACTTTATTTCAAAAACAGTTGGAAAGATTGCAAAGAATTTGTAAAGTACTATTAGGTTGGTGCAAAAATAATGACGTAATAATGTCGTTTTTTGATGTTACATCAAAAAACGACATTATTACGTCATTATTTTTGCACCAACCTAATAATTAAGACAGGTGGTGGTTTTATTGACAAAAACAAAATATGATGCTGTTGTATGATAATGTTTTATAGTTAAGTGTTTATTTTTTCTCAAGATAAAATTAAATACACTATAGTTACTGAAATTTTATTTTTTAGTTTAAAAAAATTCAAAAATATCTCATTTTAAGGTGTTTTCTAAAGACATGCAGGGTGGCCCCAAACTTTTTGGCTGTCGTGTATATGTATAGCTATATATTTACTTTACTCATTTCAAATTATTGAGGCTGAATGAATGTTGTTGTTAGATATCAATGAGGGATTCTTCTTCTTCTTTTATATGCCGTGTCCCTTCAAGACGTAGGCGATCATAGCCCTCCACATTTTCTTGTCCCTTGTAGCTCTTCATAAGTTTTGTCTTTTTGTTATTTCTCCCAAATTTCTACCATCCATTTACTCAAGCTTATCAAGTATGTCATGCACTGTTTTCATCTGTACCTCTTACCCTAAATCTGTCCTGTGAATATCAGATTTTACAAACCCTCCTTCCTCATTACATGTCCCAGAAAATTAAACTGCCTCTTCATGATGTTAAGAATTAGTTTCCTTTTTGTTTCCATTCTCTCCAAAACCTTGTTGTTGCTCACATGTTCTATGGTATGCTCAGCATTTTTCTGTAGAGCCACATTTCTGTTGCTTCAAGTCTCTTCCACATCTTTGAGAAGATTGTCCAGCATCCACTGCCATACAGGAGGATAGATATCATGTAACAGTTCGATACTCTTTTTTTTCTGTCTCTTAATACTCTGCTTAGCTTTTAGAATGCATCTTTGGCCATCCCAATACATCTTCAGATCTCAGTGTCACATTTTCCATCCTCTATTAGAACCCCCCACCCAGATATTTAAATTTCTGTACCTGCTTGATTTTAGTCTCCCTGATTTGTAATCTGCATTTTAGGTTCATCCTTTTGCTGATAACCATGTATTCTGTCTTCTTGTAGCTTATGCTTAGTCCTTCCTTCTTGCTTTCCTTTGTTTACCATTAAAGCATGATTAATTCTTCTATGTTCTTCCCATCCTCCTCAGAAAATTGACCACACTTTCTTGTTTGTTTTATCAAATGTTTTTGAAGTCATAATGTCTTGAATGAGCCATGGATTTCAAGTGTACCAAATTATTCTTAAGGGGAATTAACTCCAATTCCAGATTGTCAAAGAAAAACATGGTGCTGACATAAGTAAAGGTTGGAGTGGGGGTAAAGGAATGAATATATGTCAGAGAATTTGAAATCTGGGATGCCTGATCCAAACTGGAGTCGATCTGATAAGAAGAAGCAGGTGTCCAAGTTTATCTGAGGAAGAACAAGGCTCATGAAAATATAGGCCGAGGGGGGGGGGGATCTGCCCTTACCTTAACCAGGAAATGATGTGAGGTTTCTTATCAGTGTAGAAGCTATTTTAATTATAAATTCTCAAGACCCTCAAGGTAGAAGTTAGGGTGGTGGAGGGTGTGAAGAATTCCGTTAAAGTAGCTTTTACCAGAATTTATTATGAAGCAAGAGGTTGCAAAGGAAAAGTCTTCAAATAAAGACAAAAAAAACTTCCAATAAAAAAAAAGACAAAGTGAAATGGAAACTTAATTACTATGATCAACAGTGTCTTTCCATATATCAAAGACACAAGGAACATTTTGAGTACTAAAGTATTCTCCAACCCTACCCACCCGCCCGGCGTGTTTTTAACTTAACATTTTTTTTTTTGCTCTTCTCATCTCTGTCCTTGAATCTTTATTATAAAAGAAGACTTGATTCTTTGTTCATCACACACTGCGTAAAACTTTGATACTTTCATGTATGTAATGTATGTGTATATGTCTGTGTTGTGTATGCCTGTACCATTTGATGTATGCACATGCACATGCACATGCACACACACAATTTGACTGAGTTTGGAATAAGATTTTGGAGTAAATCATTCATCTGCCATTCAGTCTGGACAATCCCTACTCTGTGCTGAGTATAAAAATAATTTTTTTAAAGCCTAAAAAATCAGATAAAAATATTTTATTAAACTTTTTTAATAAATAGAATTATTTTTTTTAAACTTTTTTCTTTTTAATTTTGTGGAAATATTTTTTTAGCTCTCACTGAATGAAAATCTACATTCAAATATACATAAAAACACATTTTGAATGAAAATCAAACAGACATCTGTGTCACAAGGGCTAAGTTCTCTTTCTGTCAAGCAACAAACTCTGGGTAACAGGAAAAGTGTATAAGATGAAATGTGCAACCCTTGAAGATGTTTTTATGACTCCTGTATTTGAACTGAAAATATTTTCTAATAAATGTACTTATTTGAAATGGACTTTCAAATTTTAAATGGACTTTCAAATTTAGATTTGAAATTTGATCATCTTGCCACTTGCAAAGTAAAGGGAAGCAACAAGTACCAAACTTGTAAGTAAATGAATGACAGTTTACAGAACATTGACAACTCTGCAATATTTATATCATAGCAAAGGAGTTTTTTTTTTCTTGTATGCAATTTATTTGATTTTATTTGGTTGCAAAAATTCTTTGCAAAAGATTAGGTAATCCTTTACAAAGGATTAGACAAAGATTAAGGCTACATTAATCCTTTCTTTAAAGTAATAAATTAAGAAAGTTAAATATTAATCTATTACTGTGAGCTCTAATTTCCAAATAAAGAGAAGACAAAATATTGATGATGATTGTAATTTTGATTCATTATCTGATGCTGTATCATAACAGTCCTGTGACAAATTTGAATTCTTCTTATATGTACGATGTCATTTCAGAACATGGATGATAATATTTTCCCACAACTTCCTGTAATATAAAACTCTATTAAGAGTTACATATTAGATAGATAGATAGATAGATAGATAGATAGATTTTGTCTCTCTCCTAATCCTTATTCTACCAACTATTTACCCAAACTCATAGGCAGTTTATTTGCTGCTTTCTTCTGTCCATCTTGCCTTCAGTATGTCCTGTCAGTATCAAATTCTCCAGGTCCGCTTTCTTCATTATATAGAAATTTCAACTTTCTCTTTCTGATTTTGTCCTTTTTTTATTCCATTTTCCCTAAAACTTCATAGTTCTTGACATGTTCAGTCTATAATATTCTCAGTATCCTTCTGTAGAACTACATTTCCATTGTCTCAAGTCTTCTTAATCTGTGCAGCATTCCCTGCCATATAGTAAGACTGATATTATATAACATTTAAACACTCTTTGTCTCTAACCTTGCTTATCTTTTGAAAATGTCCTTTTGCCATTCCAATGTACCCTTGGATTTCACTGTCACTTAATTTAAATTGGCAAGAATAACTCTTTAAAAGATAATGATGACACTATTAATTATTATTTCAAGATATATGCAATGGAAAAATTATTTACTTAAAAGAATTAGATATGAAACTGAACAGATATGGCTTTTGAGAAAATCTGAACGAGTGAATGTGCTTTAAGGCAAATAGAATGTTTCTTGACTGTAAAGGTCTCCATAGCCAAGATGAACAGATGAAGCCTCATTTGCCCAATTTTTTAACATGATTTTAAGCACAGTACTAAATTGGCAACAAGGTCTCATCATATTTAGAATTGAATTGGTTTGATGTAACCATAAGTCCTTTGCTAACAGTTTCTTTTCTCACACTTCTCACCTGTGGAATTCTCTTCTGGCTTCTTGCTTTTCAGTCAACATTGATGTTCAAAAATTTAAATGCAATGTCAATCATTATCTACTGTCTTCTTGATTCCTCTTCTTTTATTGTTCTCACTTCTTAAAATTGTTTTTCTTTTTCTTATTCTTTCACACTTATTAACCCCTTGTATCTTAGTGGCTTTATTGCCTTGCTTGGGATGAAATGATTAAAAATAATAAAAAAAAAAAAAACAGATAGATATTGGCCTAAAGACTAGATTCATGAATATTATTTCAGCTTCCTGCAATCTACAAGGAAATATGATTAATTCTTGGATGAGCACATTCTTCTTCCAAATGTGGGCAATCATGGCTCTCCACAATTCTCTTTTCTTTGTAGCTATTAAAACTTCAGAATAGAAATGTAAAAAATGAACTCAAAGGTTACAATTAGCCATTTTGCAATTTTGGAGAAGTTTTAATTGCAAACTAGATTATTTGCATGGAGTTTTAATATCCTGTACAACTCAGTTCTGTCCCTGACGCTCACAAAAAATGCACGAATCATACAAGCCTTGTTTACATTCTTCTTAAAGGAAGGAAGAAACTCTGTAATCCTTTTGTCAATCATTTTTGCTTCTGTAATACATGAGTCCAACATCATTGCTAAATTTTCAACAGGATATTTATTTTAGAAAGTGAAATTCCAGCCTAGTCTGATGACTTACTTTCATGCTAATACCCCTGGGAAAAGCATATATTCATATCTTTCTCCCTCTAGCTATGGGTTAAATAGTTGTGTAGAATAGACTGACTAGTCTTGAATGGCAACCAATCTAAGAAAAGGAAAACTCTAAATTCTTTGGAGGAGGGAGCAAGAGACCACTTTGTTATTTATCTCCAAAATGCAATTCACTCTTAATAAAGAAAATGAATCTATAGAGAGTTGTGATCCTCTATACCCTGAAGGATCATTGGTTTGGTTTGTTTTACGACATATCAACACCTCAATGGGTTATTTAATGCCAACAAGATTTTTATATTTTTACATATTTTCTTCCAAAAATGTATTGCTGGCATTAAAACTTATTTTTACACTTTCATAGTGTTTTGACCCTGGTTTGCAGATTAATTATTTGCCCAAACCTGGGACCCTGACAGGTGCTACAGGTTAGGGTGGACCTGGGAACACCAGCAATTAAGAGGTGGTTTCACACTCCTCAAAACTTCCTGATCAGAGGGCTTACTGCCGGATGCAGTGTATCATCTTACCCAGGATGTGAATGTAGTTTATCGTCATACCCAGGATGCAGGGACATTGGTATTTTTTTTCAAAATATAAAGGTTGACTGAATAGAAAATTTCAAAGATGCCAAATTCAAAATCACCATGAATTTTCACTTAATATAAGAGAAAGTCTCATAAATTGTCCAGTGTTGCCAAGGAAATTTTCAAAGGATAGATATTCTTTTGCCTGGACTATTTAATCTGATCATGATGAATGGGTGTCTCCTTGGTGGTGGGGGTAGGGGAATCCCCATGCCCTGAGCACATACTGGGACTTAAACTCAGCACAAACCCTCAAGTTCATACAATCCATTGCTAAAAATGCCAGAAAAATAACCAGTTCCTTGTACCATTCCAGTAAATACCTGACTCCTCCATTTTTACTCTACATTTTCAAGTGTCAGACCAGGCTAATAATGGAGTACTGGTGCCATATATGGGCATGAGCTGCCCAGTCTTCACTTTGCAGTTTAGATAGAGTTCAAAAGTATCTATGCAGCCTTGTGGATGATGAATTATTTTCCACCCTGCAATTCATTTTTTCCACGAACCACTGCTTTGTAGAGCCAACTCCCAAGGGGTTGCTTCCCCAATAACTACAATCTTAACCTGTTCAAGTTTAGGGTTGCCCATTATCTTCCCCACATATTCAAATAAACTGTACTTCTTACTCTGTAACCCTCTGCCTGGAGGGGCTCTCCGGGCTTGTACTGGGTGAACATCATTGTAAAAGAAATAAATAATTGTATTTTTACTTTCTTTCTCTCTCTGGATGCAAATCACTTCAAAAATTTTAAGTAACTAAAAAAGAAAACAGATGAATCTGATTCCCCAAATAGAGAAGACATCATCGGGTTGGGGGGGTTGTTTTTTGTTTTTTTTCTGAAGCAATCAGGTCATCTGGAAAGAATCAAATCCACAATGAGTCTGAGATAAAAACCTAAAATGAAAATGTTGGCCGAAGAAGCTTCTTAATCCTGGTCATTACTGGCACATGTGCTGATCTTGCCCCAGCAATGCCACACCCCCAAACCACCCCCCTCGCCCCACTGACTGATGGGAAGTAATTGAAGCCAGACTAGATCAAGCTCACAGTGTGAAGTGCTAAGCTAAAGATTAAATGATGTTCTTTTAAGAGGGTACACATATCCCGGGTGGTAGGGGTGTGTTGGGGGGGGGTCTGAATCAGACTCTTATTGACATTAAATACAACAACAAAATGAACAAACAATTGTTTGGGATTGGAAGGAAGTCTCTCATAACAAATGACTTTTCTCCACCCCACTCTTCTTTTTCACTTTTAAAAAAAAAGTACATTTCTTTGATCTTTATCTGTTGTTTCCAGCATATTTGTCTTTTGGAGGCATTAGAATTACATTTATCTCTGTTTGGTTTCAATTCAGAAACTTAAAAGTCATCAGTCATTTGCATATATTTAGACGATATTAAATTTCACAGCCAGTTGCAGATATCTAGCTAGCTTGCTAGCCAGCTAGATAGACAGATAGATATGCACAGATTGACAGATAGAGAATAAGTGAGTTGGACAAACAGATAGATAGATAGATAGATAGATAGATAGATAGATAGATAGCTGAACAAATGAAATTTTTAAAAAAATCCTATTTTACAGGTTTCAGCCTTTGAAAGGACTTCTTCAATAAGGATTTTATTGATGTAATCTTACATATGGGGTGGGCGAAGAAATACCACATTCATGTGGCCTCAAGTCTCTTCTTCATAAAAATTTAACAAGCATATATTTATATAAATAGATAGATGAAGAAACTATGATAAATACAATAGATAGATAGATAGATATTAGGTTGATGCAAAAATAATGACGTAATAATGTCGTTTTTTGACGTTAAAAATACGTCCACAAACAACATTATTACGTCATTATTTTTGCACCAACCTAATAGATAGATAGATAGATAGATATGAATAGTCTCTAATAAATAGCTAGAGAGCTAGCTACAAAGATAGATAGATAGATAGATAGATAGATAGATATGAACAGACTTAGATTGTTTCAGACATAATCTCTGAGAATTCAATGCTTTTCTCTCGTTAACTAATTTCTCTAATAAAGGCTTTGTTTAAAGAACTTTCATAATTCTTTAATCATATTTTGGTTTTCAACGTTTGTTTATAGTTGATAATTTTTTTATCAGGATTCCCTCAAAGTATTTAACCCCTCCACGACCCTTAATCTTTCAGTGGCCTATAGAGAAAGCCTGTGGAAGGAGGATGAAATGTGTCTCTTACTTTCATTGTTGTATTCTGCTTCTTTCTTTCTCTCTGCATGCAGACACACGCACGCTCATAGATAGATAGATAGATAGAGAGAGAGAGAGATAGAGAGAGAGAGATAATGAACAGACTAAGATAGATAGATAGATAGATAGATAGATAGAGAGAGAGAGAGAGGGAGAGAGAGATAATGAACAGACTAAGATAGATAGATAGATAGATAGATAGATAGATAGATAGATAGAGAATGATAGATCAGTGATTCTGAACCTTTTTTTTACCCATGGATTATTTTTACTCTTACTTTTTTTGGTGGACCCCCTAACTATTTCATGAAAAAAAAAGTTTATTTTATTTTTTAATAACAGATAAGTTTAGGAATTGTATTATAGAAAAAGTAAATGTATATGCTTCCTTTATGCATAATCCTTATATAATTTATATATTAAATTAATCTCGTTATTAATATTTTTATTTTTTTAAATATTTTAATTATTAATTAATTTATATCAATATGTTAATATTTTTTTTATTAATATTTAAAATTAATATTATTATTTATTATTAATATATTAAATTAATTCATATAATGAATTATTAGGTTGGTGCAAAAATAATGACGGTTTTTGATGTTATAAAACACGTCAAAAGCCGTCATTATTTTTGCACCAACCTAATATAATCTTTATATAATCTTTATATAATTTTCTTTTATATATGTAATTCTTCCTTTATATATCCTTCTCAGTTTTTATTCAACTTTTACAATCAAAACATCCACTAGAGGAAAAAGGATACTAACTTATATTATATATAAAACTGATCTTGTTTTCTGCTAGTTTTAAAGTTGTTTTTTTTTATTTTTAGTATTTTAATATGGCGTAGATTACGGTAGAAATCAGAAGTTCCAATTCTTAGTTCTGAAGTGAAATTGTTCTATGGTACACTAAGATATTACTGTATACACTCAATCTGTTATTTTTTTGTGCAGTCTCCCAGTTATATATATACCCCAGGGTCCATATGGATCATGATTGAGAACCATTGATATAGATACATAGTAAGAGCATGTGATAGCTAGCTAGATAGATAGATAGATAGATAAGAACAGTCTGAGATAGTGTTTTGTTTTTTTACTAATGTTCACACAATACAAGGCGCAAGAACCACTCAGGGTAGAAAGTTATTGTGCGGAGTTATATTATTAGGTTGGTGCAAAAATAATGACGTAATAATGTCGTTTTTTGACGTATTTTTTAACGTCAAAAAACGACATTATTACGTCATTATTTTTGCACCAACCTAATAGCATAAGAAAGAACAAGCATTAGGTGCATAGAGCTGAAGCAGACTTTAGAAGGAACCAGAAATCCAATCCTAAACAGAAAACAAGGGATCAAAAGACCAAGGAGCAGAGTGAACAAGATAATTGAACCTATCTACTCCCATTGTTGTTGTAAAATTTTAAGAACACAAATAAAATGTATGAATTCAACTTCATCATATGTCTAGGCTTTACTGCAATTCCAATCATTACCTAACCCCAATAGATAGATAGATAGATAGATAGATAGATAGATAGATAGATAGATAGGTAGCAATTTCTCTTAGTTTATTCAGTCAAAAATATAATAAATGACTATGTTATCCTCTAAAAAATGTTGCATCATTTCCTCATTGATAGAAACAGATATAATTCTGTAATTCAAAACGATAAAGTATGCTTGTAAGTAATCAATATTTGATTAGTAATGAAATATTATGGCCAATTTTGTTAATATTTCAGCATTTATTCCAAGCATCCTGTGAACATAATGAAATACAAGTCTTGATGTTAATTAAATATTGACAATATTGATTAGCTACCTGCTTCTTTTGTTATTTTCAGTATTTA
Source organism: Acanthosepion lycidas (assembly GCA_963932145.1). Lineage (NCBI taxonomy): Eukaryota > Metazoa > Mollusca > Cephalopoda > Sepiida > Sepiidae > Acanthosepion > Acanthosepion lycidas. The sequence goes on along the minus strand of OZ010598.1, from coordinate 92,097,971 downwards.
TAAAACTGAGTTAACACATTTCTTATTAAATGTGTCATGTCTACCTAGTACATATATATATACATATCTTTTTACCATTATATTGCAACCATTTACATACACACACACACACATAGAGTAGTATATATAATGAAACAAATATGTGCATATATATATATATATATATATATATATATATATATATATATATATATATATATATATATATATATATATACAGTCAATGACCAAATTATTCATACACCCATCAATTTTGAATATTGTTATCCATTTCTCAGAATCTAATGCCTGGACGATGCCAGGTTTTTTATATGTTAATAAGCACAAAAAAAAGGAAAATAAAACTTAATTTTCAGAAATACAACAAATTTGAGAGTTGAATTATGCAAAATAGGAAAAGACATAATTATTTATGCAGTATTAAAAATAGAAAATATTGAACAATTTTCACAGTCAATAGCATTTGGCCTCTCATCTTTATAATTTGCTGTAACTGTTTTCTAAAGTTTTTGATGAGATTTGAACAAGTCTTTTGTGGGATTTTCTTCCATTCTTCAATGGTTACACATTCTATGTCCTGAAGGTTTTGATGACAATTTATTTCAATTTTCAATTCTTGCCATAGATTTTCAATAGGATTCAAATCAGGATTCATTGAAGGCCATGACAGAACTGTAATCTTCTTTTTCTGAAGCCACACACTGATTTAGATGTTATCTTGCAGGAAAGTAAATTGCCGACTTAGATGAAAATTTTGCACTGATAATTGTAAGAATGTAATAAATCCAGAATTTTGATATTGTCTGCAGATTTCAATATTCCTCTTACTGCAACTAATTGTCCAGTCCCCTTTGAACTAAAACAATCCCAAAATATCATCAAGATACCTCCATGTTTTAATGTTGCCACTGTGTTCTTTGTGAGGAAAGCTTAAACTTTCTTGGGACAAATCTTCTGTACATTATTATGTCCAAAAAGCTCAATTTTTGTTTCATCACTCCATAGTACTTGTTCCAAAAAGCAATTTTCTTTGTCCAAGAAAGTTTTCACAAGATTAAACCAAACAAGAATATGACATTGTTTGTGAAGAGATGTTCCTTATGATCAGTTTCCATACAACCTATTTCTATTTAAGCAATGTCGTATTGTACAAGTACTTATGCTGATAACCATCATATCCATACTTTTGGCAAATGTCTTTCAAAACAACTCTTGGGTTTTATATTGTACCACACAACACAGTTTTCGTGCACTTCTCGGTGACAATTTGGGTTTTCTTACACGCCCAGGCAAATTCTTTGTCATGCCAAACTGTTTAAAGTTCTTTATAACAGATTGTACTGTAGATATAGGGATAGCTAACCAGTTTGAAATAGTGCTGTATCTATTTCCTGACTTGTGGAAGTAAATAATTCTCTGTCTCAAGTCAACGCAAAACTCCCTTGTTTTCCCTGTCATGTTGTTAATGTAAGAATAACAATGGTGACACTCTATGCACCTCGTGATGTTCTTTGCTGGAATTATCACAAATATTCTACTGAATAAATATTCTAGAAGGCTTCAACAATAAAATAATTATGTAAATTACTTATACTTACATTAATCAATCAATTTAAAGCAATATTTTCTATCGTATGAATAATTTCGGCTTTTCCTATTTTGCATAATTCACTTGTTAAATTTGTTATATTAATCTATTGTTCTGAAAATTGAGTTTTATATATCCTTTTTTGTGCTTATTACACACTCCATGTGTTCTAGTTCACTTTCATGCTCTTCATATCTCATATTCTTAACCACTTGAGAGATATGTATTGGAGCATTATTCTCTTGGAAGATACAGTCACCATCAGGGAATAAAATCTGGGCTATTGGATGAACATGATCTCCAAAAATGTTCAGGTAATGTTTGCAGTTGATTCTACCATGCAGGGCAACTACTGAACCGAGATATTTCCATAATATGGCAGCCCAGACTATCACTGATCCACCTCCATGCTTCACTGTTGGAAGAAGGCAGTCAGGGTTGTAAGCTTCTTTGGGTTACCTCCACATATAAACTTGCCCTGAAGTTGGGAAAAGAGAAAAACTGGACATGTCCATGTATGACTTGCTTCCATTGGTCTGCAGACCAGGCATTGTGATCTCTGCACCACTTCAACCTCTTTTGAATATTGCGAGTAGAGAGAAGAGGTTTCCTCACAGCAGCTCTTCCATGATATGCAGCCTTATAGAGCCCACGGCAAACAGTTTTAGTAGAAACTGGACTATTCAGATGGCTTTTCAACTCAGCAGTCACTGTGGCCACAGTAGTCCAATGATTTTTTTGACACATTGCGTTTCAATGCACATCGGTCCCTGTCAGTAACTTTGCAAGTCCGGCCCAAATTGCTACGGTTGCTAGAGGTCTTGCCCTGTTTCTCGAACTGCATCATAGTTCTTGATATAGTAGTTTTTGAAAAACCAAACAGTTCAGCAACCTTAGTGATCGAGGCTCCTGCCATGTGAGATCCAACAATTTGCTCTTTTTCAAACTTATTTAGCTTAAATTTTACTAAATTCTAAAAATAAATAAGACAAAGACGGTAAATTAGATAAATAAACGTATTTACAATAGATATAACCAGCAATTATAAAGTTTTAGTTAAAGTTCTTAATATAATAGGTCTTTGAAATATAGGAGTAGAATTTGCACCTGTTCAAATTATTTTGTCCAATCTCTGTATTTACCAATATTACACAAAATTATCTTGAAATACTAAAGAGAAAATTTATTCAATAAAATCACCACTGACTTCAACCATGCTGTCCAGACAACTTTGGAATCTCCTCCAACTCTTCTGGGTGGTCTCCTTGTTTAAGTTAGTGAATGCTGCCCTAATCCTTGCTTTCAGGTCATCTTCGGTGTTACAAGGAATTTTTTTGGTTTCTCGCTCAACTTCAGCCCACACATAATAATCAAGGGGGTTACAATCTGGGGAGTTAGGTGGCCAGATGTAAGGGGAGATGTGGCTACAGAAATTGTCTGACAGCTATGACTGGGTTCTTCTGCTTGTGTGGCATGGTGCAGTGTCCCGTTACCAGATATAGGGACTTCCAGCAACCACCCTCTTGACCCTGGGTAACACTACCTCCTGAAGGCACTTGATGTAAGCCTCCATGTTGAGTCTGAGGCCCTGTGGGAGGAGGAATGAAGGCATATTTCACTTTTTTCCCTTATTCTCTTTCTTTCTTTCTTTTCTTTTTAATTATTATCTTTTGTTTTGGTTTCTTTCTTTTCCACACTTTATGACTTCTTCCTCATCATCAGTTTTTACCCTTCTGACCCAGCTTTAGTTTCTTTTCCTTTTTTCTTCAATTTTTCTTTTTCTTTCTTCCTTATTTCTTTCATTCTTTCTTCCTTTTTTCTTTTGTTTTTTCTTCCTTTTTTCATTTTTCCATATTTTCTTTCTTCCTCATTTCTTTTTTCTTTTTCTTTCTTTCTCCCCTGTTTCATTTCTGCTTTCTTCCTTCTTTCTTTCTTTCTTTCATATTTCTTTTGTTTGTTCTTTCTTATTTCTTTGTTCCTTTTTCTTTTATTCTTTTCTCTTTTATTATTTCTTTGTTTTTTTCTTTCTACCTTTTTTCTTTTGTTCTTTCTTTCTTTTTACTTTCTCCCTTTTCCTTTCTTCTTTTTTCTTTCATTCTTTCTTCCTTTTTTTCTTCCTTATTTCCAACTTCCTTTTCTTTCTTCCATTTTTCTTTCCTTTGTATTTCTACCTTTTTCTTTCTTCATTTTTTCTTTTGTTTTCTTCCATTTTATTTTGTTCTTTTTTCCTTTTTTCTTTCTTATCTCTTTTGTTTATTCTTTCTTCTTTCTTTCTTCTTTATTTCTTTTGTTCGTTCTTTCTTATTTCCAACTTCCTTTTGCTTTCTTCCATTTTTTTCTTTCTTTCTTCTTTTCATTCTCACTTATTTCTTTTGTTCTTCCTTCCTTTTTTCTTTCTTCCTTTTCATTTCTATTTCCTCCTCTGGAAATTATTGCTTTTTTAATATTCTCACATATTTTTTTTATTTTGTGTACAAATCCTGTTTCATATGCCTTTGCTTTTTCTTTAATTATATTTATCCCAATAATCAATAATCTGCTAATCTCACTAGCCATTGATAGTGAGTTCTGTTCTTGCAGGAGAGTTTCAGATTTTCTTTAATAAGATTGATCTTAATCTAAAAGACAAATATGGTTCCATGTCTAAGAGTGATCATTTTTTCTTCGTTGTTTCTCTTGCTGCAAAAGGATTTGATAATTTCAGATTAAATCAATAAGCAAGTTTCTGAATTAAAATCCCAATTGATAAGTCTTGATTACATTTTATTAGCATTTAAATCCTGAAATTGTCATTATTTAGATTTTTATTTATTTATTTATTTTCCTAATGATTAAAACCTTCCCTTATTAGGGAAAGTTTATTTAATTATCAAAAAGGAAAATGTTGAGTCTTTATTGCAAACTGAATTTGTTTACTTAAATACAAACCCATCAGCTGAAATAAAACCCTGACACTTTGATGTAGAAATTTGAGCTTACCACCAGTAGAGGTTGTTGAACATAGAATTAAATGCTGAACTTCAGAGAAAAAATTTGCACAGGAAAATTACGTCCCCTGGAAGGCAGTTTTAGATATAAATGAAATGAAATTGCCGCTGCAGAAGTATTGATTACTTACAAAATAGAACAAATATTAGAAATAATTGACACACACATGTGCACACAAAAAAACACACACACGCATACACACATACAAACAGACACATTCACACAGTGTTGAATATTGGAGAGGTTTTCTTTCAAATATCAAGAATCTGCAAGGAAAGTTGTCTCACTTTGTTGTGTTAAACAATTTTTCTCACCAGAAACTATCTTACATATTTATAAGTTTACCATTCGTCCATGCATTAAATACTGCAGCCACATCTGGTCTGATGCTTCCACTATGTACTTAGAGATTCTTGATAAAATACAAAAAAGAATCTGTAATGTTGTCTGTACTGACCTTGCATCTCAGCTTCAGTCCTTTTCCAACTGCCATAACATAGCTTCCCTGTGCTTTTCTAAAAATAATTTCCTGGTAATTGTTCTGATGAACTTTCTGCTATAGTACATAGATTTTATGAATTTAAGTGCAGTACTAGATTGACAGATAGGTCTCATCGTTTTATTGTTGAAAGGTGTTTAATAGGGTTAGGCAAGCCAGCCTTCTTCATAAACTTCAGAGATACAGCATTACAGGATGATTATTTGACCTAATACAATCATTCCTGTCAAATCGGGAAACAAAAGTTGTCCTAAACAAGTTCTCCTCTAGTTCCTTTCTCATGAATACTGATGTTCCCCAAGGTCCTATCCTAGGCCCTGCACTGTTTCTGATCTTCATTAACAAGCTTCCTGATATCATCAGTTCCCAAGTAGGAATCTATTTACTCCTATACTCCAACTATTTACTCCTGCCTCAAGAGTTAGTCTGGTATTGCTGAAACTAACCTAGCCATTGGTCTCGAAAAGGACCTCCAATCTGTAGTAGAGTGGGGCAGGAAATGGCTTGTAAACTTTAATGCCTCCAAAATGAAACGGCTCTCATTTACCCATCACAAAGAACGCTCCCTGCTTCCCATCAGAATGGTTGGTGTCAACTCAGGAGAGTGCCACTGTGCCTGCTTGGCTCTGTCCACTGATCTGAGATAGAACAAGTACATTGAATCTATAGCTTCATATACCACAAGGAAAGTTGATTCTATGTGTCGCACCAGAAAGTTTTTCTCACTTTCAAATCTATAAATCAACTATTCGTCCTTGCATGGAATACTGCTGCCATATATAGTCAGCAGCTCCTGCTGTTTATCTCGAGGTCCTCAACAGAATTCAGAGATGCATATGCCATGTGATGAGTCCTGATCTGATAAGTGTCCAGAACAGTACATCACTGGTGAGTTCTTGTTTTGCTCACCAGCAGTGTCCTGCAAAACATATTCTGCATTCCCATAAAACTAGAAATATCAGGGATGGGTCCATTGAGCTGAGATTCAGTTAGGTGTTGTCTCCAAGAGTATAGTTCTCAGCATCCAAGTGCAGGTTCCATCAAGCTTAGATTCAAGGCTTTTAGTTAATATCCAAACAATGGCACCATACTTTAAAAGCACCTCTACAGCAGCTCAAAATAGATCATTCAGGATTCTATTATGCCAATCATTAGTCCTGCATTAAGGTCAGAAGGTCATTAGAGTAGCATTGGGTGTAATAAAATAACTGTTTATTGTAGGTAGTTGCTGAGTGACCAATCTGTCTTCTTCCATGGTTAGGTGTCCAGAGCAGTACATCACTGGTAAGTTCTTGTTTTGCTCACCTGCAGTGTCCTGCAAAGCATATTCTGCATTCACGTAAGATTGTAGAAATATCAGGATAGGTCCATAGAGCTGTGATTTAGTTGTATGTTGTCTCCAAGACATTTTAAGTATAGCTCTCAGCATCTGAGTGTAGATTCCATCAAACAGACTCAAGGCTTTTAGTTAATGTCCAAACAATGGCACCATATTTTAAAACCACCTCTACAGTGGCTTGAAAGAATCTCCATTTGAGATTGTCTGGTAGATCCGATCTCCATATTACATCCATTTTATTCAAGGCTGCCTAGACTTCAGCTATGCAGACTTTCACATCATTTCACATCATTTTATCTTGCCTATTTATTCAGTTTTAGAGACACTGACATAGACTCCATTTTCTAGATGATGTAGGAGAACTGTGACATTGGTAATCATATCTGAAGTGATAACTAGGTCATCTGGATAGTGAATAGCAATCAACTTTTTGCAGGATATTGACTTGGGAGTTTTGGTGATAAAGTAAAATGATGATGATGTTTGTTGAGGAAAAGTTCTCAATAAATAACCAAGGATGAAAAGGTGTAAGGGTGTCACCTTAATGGTCTCCTGCTTTGATGTCGAAGAATCTGTTGTTTCTATCTGGAGATCTAAACAAAGATTTGTTATTTACAGAAATTATTAGACTTTCTAAATCTCAGTTGATTGTTATTAATTTCTCTGTTTAAAACATTTTTAAAAACAGGGTTAGAAACTTGAATATGTGTTCCCACTAAAAATAACATTTATAGTAATAATATATTTATTTTCATTCCATTAAAATCAGAGATAAAGCATTAAATGTGCTACAATCTAAGAAATAGTTTAAAAATAGGTTAAGTGTATTCTCCAACATTTCATCAGTAAATTGTTGTTGTAGAAATTGTCCTTATTATTTTATTTTCTGTGGGGTGAATTGCAACATCATTGAGTTTGGTTCAATACCAGTCTAATGATCAGCTTACACAATATTATGTAAGTGAATTCAATCAACACTTGATTATTGAACTAAACATTCTTTGCTTTATTCTGGATTTCACAATCAGAGCTTTGACAATTTCTTTCCACTTTTTACTCTTTTTAAAATCGTTTTACTTTATTCTATCCATTTTGGTTTTTGGTTTGTTGTCTTTTATGGCATATCAACCTCAATGGGTTATTTAATGCTGATAACTTTTTTTTTCTGGTAATAATTTGTTTTATCAAAAATTTATTTTTGGTAATATTTTTTTCCTCAAAAATGTATAGCTGGGAATATTATTTTAAAACATGTATTGCTGGTAATATTTTTTTTTTCAAAAACGTATTGCACGCAATATTTTTTTTCTTCAAAAATTTATTTCTGGTAATAATTTTTTACAAAATATTTCTGGTATTAAAACCTATTTTTACACTTTCATGATGCTTTTTACCTCAGTTTCAGGGTTAACTATTTGCCTATAGCTGGGACCCTAACACCACCAGCAATTAAGAGGTGGTTCTACACTCCTCAAAACCTCCTGATCAGAGGCCTTGCTGTTGGACATAGTTTATCATCTTACCCTGGACATAGATGTAGTTTATCATCAAACACAGGATGGTCTATCCATTTTGTTCCTCACAATTAATTTTGTAAGATACAGAAGGTAAGAAGAGATTTTTTTTTCTTCCTATTTCACTTCTTCCTTTTGTCTCTCTCTCTCTCTCTCTCTCTCTCTCTCTCTTAACTTCCCCCTCTCCCACAAATGCAATCAATCTCTATCTCTCTCTATCAAAACCCCTCTCCAACAAAAGTGGTCTCTCTGTCTTTCCTTCTCTCAAATCCCCTCTCCAACAAAAGCAATCTCTCTCTCTCACCATCATTCCTCACAAAAGTGATCTCACTCTCACTCTCTCTCAATTTCCTTCTCCCAAAAAAGCAATCTCTCATTATCTTTCTCAACACCCCTCCCTCATAAAAGCATTCTCTCTCCCTCTGTCATTCCCTCTCCCACAAAAATGATCTTCCTCTTCCTCACTCTCTCACAATCACCCCCTCTCACAAAAAAAGTCTCTCTCTTTCCTCTTTTCTTCTCTTTTACAGATTTTGCTCAGCTGACAGAATGGGAGCTTCTTCTTCAGTTTTCAAAAGATAATTTTGGGGATTTCTGTGTATACCTAATTGAATCTGAAATAATTTAGAAAAACATTCAAGATATTTTTACTTTTATGTCGATAGTATGACTCGGAGTTCAATGCCGTTGATGCAATCTTCAGGTGCAAATACAATCTGACCATTAATTCACGTTGTGAGGATGATTCAAATTTTTGTGATAAAACTTGTTTATTTAATTATTGCTTCCTAAAATATTAGAATCAACTAATAATAATTTATATCTTTTAAATTCATAAGTTCAAAAGGTGAAGAAATAAAAAAAATGTTTTAATTATTTGAATTTAAATTTGGATTCAAAAGTAAACAAGGGGGGTAACTCTCATTTTTGACAAAAATATCATCGTAATATCACATAACAATATTAATACTCCAGATGAAAATATACTGCAAGGGTGCAACTAAAAAAAAAAATTAATAGGTTGGTACTATCTTACTAATGAATTTGGAATCAAGCCTTGCACTTATAAGGTGAAATTATATAAACACATAAATAAATCAAGTACAGTATATATATATATAGCTGGACACTTGTATTCAAGGATACTCATCTACTAGGGCGGCTAGCCAATCTTTATCACAGATGCTTGCTCAGGCATATTTGTGTTTATTCAATACCCACAGGACAACCTGTGGTTTATACTGCAACTATGCTGAACAGACCTTAATTACAGTTTTTGGGAAAGAGCATGTTATCTAGCATGATCAGCAATTTGAACAAGGCCAGCACGCTCAAGCCCTCAACAACGATGACTTGTGACATTGTGCTAGAACAGCTATTGATGACATCCCAGGATTCCATCTACCCAATTTCACTCACAAGGCTTGGGTTAACCCATGGTTTGATTTTCAGGCACTTTCCAAAGGGGCTGCATGATAGGATCAATCCCTCTAGTTCGATAATGTCAGGAAGTTTCCTTCTTGACAAATCGACCATGGTGAGATTTGAACCTGGGTCTCAGAATGCAAACATTCTAACCACCTAGCCATGTGCCCATCAAGTAATAATAGATTATATGCATATATGCATGTTTTATCATACATATACCTATATATATATATATATACATATATATATATATATATATATATATATATATATATTGGTAAAATTTCGGTAGCATTCGAGACAAAAAAATATAATCCAAATCGAAATATGTTTGTTCTAAATGTGTTATTGATAACAGATACAAACTTGTGGAGCATGCAGCCGCAATGCTAAGGTTGAATTTTAGAAAATTTGACTGCGTTTTTTTACTAATATGGCAATTTAATTTTATTAGCGAAAGGATTTCGCCATTTTATAGCATTAACTTTACTAATTTACTTTTTGTATGAATGATTCATTGTAATATAAATTGAACTGCCCCACATATTTGATTTGAAAGAACTGATCTAACGTGCAAATTTTCGGGATAACAACGGAGACATTACTCTATTTATTGAACTATTTAGTTGATGCCACATTACTGATAAACTCTTACAACAAAAAAATTCTCAAATTGCCATATTAGTAAAAAAAAAATGCACTCACTGAAATTTTCAAAAATTCAACTTTAGCATTGCAACTGCCCGCTCTGCAAGTTTGTATCCATTATAAATAACACATTTAAAAAAAAATTTTTGATTTGGATATATATATATATATATATATATATATATATATATATATATATATATATATGTATATATATACGTATATATACACACACACACATATATATATATATATAATATAATTAAGCTGAAAAATCAAATCATCCTTGATAATGGCTAAAGGTATAGCCAAAAATGCTCAGAAATATGAAACATTTGGACAGTTCTTACACACCCTTTGTACAGAAAAGAAATCTCTTGTTCGAACACAAGAAAAATTAAATAAAAAGCTTAACCATAGTACCTTGTCTGTCATTTTTAATGAAACATGCATAAAGGAAGGATTGCTGCCTAAATATACAACTATATATATATATATATATATATATATATATATATATATATATGTGTGTGTGTGTGTGTGTGTGCGTACATATATATATATATATATATTAATTGATTGATAGATAATACTAATTTTACTGTGAAAATCTGATTTGCATAAAATCTGACAGTATATGTATATATAAATGATTCAAGATGAAGACTATGAATAGGTACAAGTTATGGGGAAATCTTCTCCGCCCTATATTCTAATAGGTTGGAAAAAGGTTTAGACAGACTCTATTCAGTCTATCAATTTTATCAAAGATTTCCAAAAATTTAGCATATGTATATATATATATATATATATGGTGGACTTTCCCGTTGTATTCGATGTATGAAGGTCAAGCAGCTCAGTTTCTAGTAACCAACAGCCAGACACCAGCACATATGATTTGATTATAGTGATAAAGGCTTTTTGCAGAATCAACCACACATTTTGAAGGGCTGATTGCAGAGACCTGGTGTCACAAGGTCCCCAAACGACCCTCCACAGGTTTTGAATTCAAAGTTGTTCTTCTCCAAGACCAGTTGCTATCCAAGGCTATAGAACCCAGTTTGTTCTGCTATTTACCCATAGCTGGAGGGAGAAGAAGAGGGTTAATACCTTTCCCAAGGGTATTAGCATGTAAATAAATATAATGAATTTGACTGGAATTCAAACTCGGCTCTCCGATTCCTCAATCAGAGCCACCGTCCACTAGTCCACTGTGCTTCCATACACACACACACACACATATATATATAATTAAATTATATATTAAATATATATATTTGTGTATTTAGGCAGCAATCCTTCTTTCATGCACATTTCCTTGAATATAACAGACAAGATGCTTTTATTTAGTTTTTTATACAATTTCTCATGCGATCTATTAATTTTTTTTTCTTTTCGGATGATAAATTATATAAAAACTGTCCAATTGTTCTTTTTATCTGAATGTTTTCGGTTATACATTTAGCCATTTTCAAGGTTGAAATATTTTAACTGTTAAATAAGAAATAGTTTGTTGCATGTATGTTTCATAAAATGTTTTCATTTTTCAAAACACGGTCAAGATATTGTGTCCATGTTCAAAGTTAATATTATTAAGTGTTGTTTTTTTTTGTTTTTATTAATAAGGCTTCCATTATTTTTAGCCTTTTTTTGCATGTAGTTGATGCTATTATATTAGTGTTGTCAACAAGTATGTTATGAATAGTGTCTAGTAGGTCTCCATGAATATTTAAATGAAATCTATTTCAGCTATGGTTAGAAATGTGTAGCAATTAAAATATTTAATCCTTGAAAATGGTTAAATGTATAGCCAGAAGCACTTGGATAAAAAGAAAATTCGGACAGTTTTTATATAATTTATCATCCAAAAAGAAAAAAATTATTAAATCACATGAGAAATTGTGTAAAAACTATATAAAAGCACTTTGTCTGACGTATTCAATGAAATGTGCATATATATATATATATATATGTGTGTGTGTGTGTGTATTTAATTAGAATAAATGTTCGGCCTATGAACAGGAATATAGACCTTTCATAGACAAAGCTTTGATATCTTTAGTACATTGTTTTGCTAGAACAATCTATGAGTGTCAATAATATAACACTTTGTTGATGCCCTAAGTTTGACTGGCAAAAGTTCAAATGCATGCGGAGACGTGACAGTCTTAAACAAATATTTACAAAAGATAGTTTTTATTCACTGTCTATTCATTTATTAAATGATTATGAAATCAAACAAAGCGAATATTAATAAAAGTAAATCAAGATTCATAAATATTTGATTGAAATTGTTTAGTCGATTGCTGATTTAACTGAATATGAAATTTGATTTATTCTTCATGTCATTTATTTATCTTTTATGTCCACTAAAACTATTTGATTATTTGAAGAAGTCCTTTTCTTTTTTCTTCAAGAGTTGAGTTGCCTGTCCCTTGTTATGACTAGAAGTGAAATTTAAAACCAAACCTTAGTTAATCAGATTAAAATCTACCCTGCAAGCAGAAAATGAAATTCAGTACACTGTGTCCCACCCACCAGAAAAAATAGAGTAAAATAATCAACTAAAAAAAGGCAAAGTTTTACTCGAACTTGGTGTCGAAAATGGTTTCTCTATCTTTCAAGCCACAGTTAGTAGTATAATCATTTCCTCACATTTAAAGTCAAAGAACTTAATCTGGAAACATCAAAAAAAAAAGTAACGACTTTGCTTACAAATAGTGAATTGTTTTGTTTTACTTTTGTCTCGAAAATCTGATTAAGCTATAAATGCTTTTCAGAAAAACAGTTTTCAAAAACATATACTTTTTTTTATTTGTGTTTTGCTTACTTTATCATAAAAAAATTTAGTTTCTTTTATATTTTTTAGGAATTCATTTTTTTTAAATTTTTGCTTATCTTTCTGTTTGGCCATTTCAGGAAAATAGTAACATATTTTCTGCATTCTTTCTCAAGCAGAAATATATCTTCATCATATTTAGAGAAAATGGTTGGTTACTAGAATGTCTATCCAGTTCTTGTTGCAGATGTCGACTCAAACACATTTATGTTTTGATCAAAGCCGACTGAGTGGACTTCCGTTACAGTTTCTGGGAGAAAATGTCTAATCTGACATAATCAAGAGTCTGAACAAAGCCAATGCACACATACACCATCAGTCACAATGACTTGTGATTTTATGCTAGCATCGTATGGTTTTCAGTTACTTTCCAAAGTGGATTCCCTCCACTGACGGATAACATCAAGAAGTCATTTTCCTGACAAATCAACCATGGTGAGACCTGGCCTTCATGGTCAGAATGTGAACTTTCTAACCACTCGGTCACATACACATATATGTATATCCATAAACACACACACACGCACACACCCACACCCACACACATGCACACACACATGCACATATATATATATATATATATATATATATATATATATATATATGCTTGGCATTCACACTGGAACTTCTAATATAAATATTTCAGAATATTTGGGTGTCAATCTGAGAACAGTGTGGGGGATTTAGAAAGAGTTGGATGAGTCCAATGATGATTACGAAGGTATGACAGCTCGGAAAACTCTGGTCATTCTGATAAGAAAAAACTTCCAAATTTGTTTGTGAGAACGTAAGACTCAACATGGAGGCCTACCTCAAATGCTTTGAGGAGGTAGTTCTACCCTGGGTCAAGAGGGAAGTCCCTATGTCTGGCAACCACACACTGCACCATGTCACACAAGAAGGAGAATCCATTCATGGCTGTCAGACAATTTCTGCAACCACATCACCCCTTACATCTGGGCACTTAACTCCCCAGACTGCAACTACATTTATTATTATGTATGGGGTGCAGTTGTGAGAGAGACCAACAAAATTCTTTGTAACACCAAAGATGAACTGAAGGCAAAGCTTTTGCAGAAATTTTAAAACTTAATAGAAGTAAACTGAGTTCCATTATCAGACAACACACTCTCAAGTACTCCAAACCTCGCAAAAAGTTTGTGCAAGAACGTAATTGTTATTGCAGTAGTAGGTTGTATACACTCAATATCTCAGGCCATTTTGTGAAACAGTCAACCAACATTGAATAGTATGAATCATTTAGTGATCCAGCAAAGCCCATATGTAATCTTGGCCAGGCTTTATCAGTGATGATTTTACTGTTGAAATATCACCATTACATTTCCTCACTGTATTATGGATAATCTTTGTCCAAATTTAGCCAATAAACATAGCTTCTCATCAAGGATTTCATCTTCACTATTCCCGGATGTCCTATGTTGAATTGTTTTAAAATCCTTTTGATAATGATAAAAGAATTACTACTTGATCTGCATACAAAAGTACTCCGACACAAATAGAAAATGCTGTATTATTGTTAGCAGGTTTAATTTTAGCTTCACTTGATTTTGACTTAAAATATTCATAGTTTTTTTTAATAAACACATTCTTTTTAGAATGAATTTTGATATTGCATATCATGACCAGCAATTCTATAATAATATTACACATCAGGCTTTTAATATCACTTTCAAATTCCAGCAAAGCAATCACAGTATCTTCAAAATATTCTTTAGATTTTGAAATCAATCTGGATAAGTCATTTGCGTGTCCCAATTTCTTTGACAATAAAAATTCCATCTTGAAATCATAGTTCAACAAAATCGTAGCCCAAAGCTGTAGACTGTCTGCAATATGTGAGGGAATTCTTTTCTTAAAACCGAATAGACTTAATAATGGACGATGATCAGTTTGCTGTATGAATTTTCTTCCTAATATCATCCTGTGAAATTTCTTTACAGCAAAAATTATAGCAAGTACTTCCCTTTCAATATGACTGCAGAATTTTTCTGTATTTGTTAAACTTTTTAAAGCATGAGCAACTGTTTTCACTGTACCACTTTTGAATCTATTACCTATTACCGCTCATATACCATATTCACTTGCATCCAATGCTACTATTATTTGTCAGTGCAGGTAATAATGTGTCAGCAATAACTCTGAAGTTAGTAGTTTTTTAATTCCTTTGAAAGCTTATTGACATCCCGCTGACCAATTCCATTTTGTACCCTTCTTAAGTAAATTATTCAGGTGCTCACAATTTGTACATCTTTGGCACATGAATATTATAATAATTTGCTAATCCAAGAAATGATTGTAGGCTTACCAAATTTTTCAGCGGAGGCACCTGATCAAGTGCCGAGATCTGATCTTTCTTTTTCACCAATTATCTGACCTAAATACCTATTTCTGCTTACTGATTTTGAAACCGTAATCATATAGTCTCTGAATTAACTTTTTGAATTAGTTTTGCATGCTGTATATTCATAGTACTCTTAATAATTATATCATTCATGTAAGCAACAACACCACCTAATCCAGCCAATATCATATCCATTATTTGCTAGAAAATACCTGCGGCTACTTTTACACCAAAGGGTAATCTTTTAAACTTGTAAAGTCATTTATGTCTATTAATAGTCAAAAACTTCTGGAATTCCTTATCAATTTTGATTGGAGATATGCTTCAGACATGTCAATATTTGAAAAAAATTTACCACCATTTAATTTCACAAATATATCCACTAGAGTTGGTTGGGGATATGCATGTGGTATGAGGCAGTCATTCAATCTAGTTGAAAAATTTGCACATAACTGAATCTTGTTATTTTTTTATAATATAAACTGCTGATGTGGCCCATTCTGAAAAATCTATTTTTTTAGTAACTTCATGATTTTCTATTCTGTCCAGTCCATTGTTAATAGTCACCACTCCAGCAAAGGGTATTTTTCTTTCAGGCTTAAACACACGTACCACATTTTCTTTTAATTTAAAAACTGCCTTTGACTTTGTACATTTTCCCAACTCCTCTGTGAAAATATTTTTGTAGTTATTTTTTTAGTTTACTTCAGAGTTTCTTTAACTGTAATCTTTTTCACTGAAGAACAATCAAGTTTTCCACAGAATGAATTAATCAGCCAATTCCACAGTTCAAATAATCCTAGCCAAGTGACACCTAGTAAATACGAATTAGAATTTTTTAATACATAAACATCTGCTTTTTTAGTTATACCCACAAAAATGATGTTACACATGATTTTCCACACAAAAATTAATTCTTGTGCAATATTTCTCTTACAATTTTTTTCAGTTTATTTCAAGCTAGGCTTGCCAATTCTGTTCCATGTTTGTTCATCAATAATTGTAATATCACTGTCAGTGTCAAACTGAAATTTTGCCATAGCATTATTCATTTATTCTGTCACAAATTTTCTACTATTTGAACTTTCCAGTTCTTTTTGACTTACAATAGCTTTGTTTGTGACTAGATTTTCCACACTTAAAACATTTTTTTATTTTTAAATAGACAGTCCTTTCTCAAATGAAGTCTACCACAGACATAGCATGGGTTAAGTTTTACAGTATTTTTATTCTGGATTTTCCCTTTTGTATTACTATTTGTATTTCTTACAAACCATTTTGCTCAATTTTTCTCTCTGCCTTAACATTGACAATTTTTTAGCACTCTTCCACAACAGTCTGTATCATTAATTTTCAATCCTGTTTATGTTTAAGAGCGTATTTCTGCATTGTTGCTTGATGTCAGACCTTTAACAAAAATTAGACAATTAAATCTGTCTGGGGATAATTCATCCAGTTTAAATTTTTTGCAGTCATGGTTGACTTTACTGGCATATGTGACAAAATCTTCATTTTCATCCTTAGTAAGGTTCATGCACTGCCAATGTGTATAAAAGTGAATTCTTTTCACCAAAGATTTTTGATATTATCAACACTGTTATCAAATGAAATTCAGATACTTTTCATGTACATTGGGGCACAATTTTCCATAACAGAAGACGTACCTCCTTTTCATCCAATCATCTTTAACATTGTTCTCTGAAAATGACCTTGCATCTTCTGAAGTATGATAGGAATGGGACATAATGAAATTCATTAATTGAGTGACTTGAGTCTGGCAAAAATTAAATTGACACAGTGTCTGTTCCTTGCTTTTCCAGGATTGCTTTTATCTGTTCTTGATATTCAGTCCATTCCTGTTTCATCTGTTATAATAGTTGCTGAATAAATATCTACATTTCTTCCATAGTGCATTTAATTCATAGATGCAGTCCTTAACTAGGAAGGAAAAGTTTTATTTTTTTTAATAGCTATATATTATACAGCCTTGAAGTTTATTGACTTCTGCATTGTGCTATGAATATAGACGAACACCACCAAAAAGTTTTTCATGAATTTTGAATTTTTTCAGCAATTTATGCTAAGCAAGAGCAAACAAATTTTTTTTGTGTGTGAATTTGAATTTTTGTTGCAACTGTTATGTCTTCATTGCATTGAATGAAGATAGAACAATCAAAAAATAATATGTCACTTGGAATTGACTTAGTCATTCTGAAATAGTTACTAAGCAGATAAGCTAGATACCTCTCTACTTGTTTACTCTGTTTGCTGACAATTCTTGGCATCCATATTTATGTGTTTGAATGAGTCCAAGTCCTCCCTCGGTGAGGTGTGTTCATCTCTACAAGAGTATTTCAAGATATTTTTGTGTAATTTTGGTAAATATATATGTTAAAATGAGATGTCAGTGTTATTTTCATTATTGTGTAATTTAGATGACAATTTATCCATCGCACCCTATACACACACACACACACACATATGTTTCTATGCATACATGTGTGTGTGTGTGTGTGTGTGTCATTAGGATGATCACTTTCTGATCATGAGATACTATGGTTGTTTTGTCAGGAAAGTGACATGTTAATCTTATTAATCTGGGGAGACAATCCCAGTACGTTGCACCTTTGGAAAATTTCATGAAGATGAACCCACAGGTTGACCAAGAATGGTGAGTGAAATTAGGCATACCAAACTGTTCTAAAATCGTTGATAGGTGTGGTAGCATGAAGTCATAAGTCATCGTGTGTGAGGGTTTGAGTGTGCTGGCCTTGTTCAGATTGTTGATCACACTAGATAACACACTCTCTCCCAGAAACTGTAACTAAGGTTTGCTCAGCATAGTTGCAATGTAAACCACAGAAAGGATGTGTGGGTGCTGAACAGACACAAAATGGACTGTCTAAGTACCCTAAAAAATGCATGTTTTCATTATTCTGAATATGAACCCTGAGGCATGAAACTTAGTAGTGTTGATATCCTTGTTCACCCTTTTTCTCTCGCTCTCTCTGTCTCTATCTCTGTGTCTTTGTTTCTCTGTTTCTCTCTCTCTCTCTCTCTCTCTCTATATATATATATATATATATATATATATATATATATGTGTGTGTGTGTGTGTGATAAAATATAGTTTTAATGTATGCTATATTTCAGATATGTTTAGGAAGCAGAGTCCTTCAGTTACTTCTATGTATATTTTTTCTTCATTATCTGCTGATTTTACAGTGGCTTGGTATATTACATTTTTTCTGCAAGCAATCGGCATTTAAGAGACATTAATTCTTTATTCTGCTGTTATATGTTGGTTTAATTTGTTGGGAGGGCTTGTTGATTGTTTTCCTGTTGCACCTTTTTATTATTTGTCTCATGTTCTCGGTGCAAATGCAGCTGATTTTTACTGTATTTTTGTTCAATACCTTGTGGAGAGTGCTTGATGTGGGTAAGTGTTTGTGTATGAGTTTAATGAATATTTTCCCTACATTTGTTTTTACATTTTTGTTGTTAGGTGGGTTGAAACATATTGTATTTCATTTCCTGTTGACATTTTCTCTGCCATGTGGTGCATATGAGTGTTACTGGGAATCCACTATCTATGCAATCTCTCTTTCTCTCTCTCTCTCTCTCTCTCTCTCTCTCTCTCTATATATATATATATATATATATATATATATATATATATATATATATTCAATCACATGTCTACTACACTGATAAGCTGTGATACAGTGAAACAGTTTCTCTGTGGATGACTATACATGCCCCCTCTCATAAGTTGAGCACTTTAAAAGAAAGGAATTTGTTTGATGCTACGAATTCATGCTAAAAGCTCTTCACTATGAATTCAGCACTCTGGTAACTGACAATACTTATATCTCGTATATAATGTGTTAAAAATTCCCTTTCTCCAGCACAGGCAATGAAGGCTTAATGGTGAGTTTCTTTGACTGATGTCAAATCAGTCAGGTTTCGATCCCAGCTTGAAGCAATTGCATGTTTAGCCACATTGATGAGCTGTGGATGACTGTATACACCCCTCCTCTTGTAGGTAATTTGTTGGCTGCTACTAATTAACACTAAAAAAGTGATGTAATGCTTCCTTCTTCAGAACATGGGTGATCATAGCTCTCCACTATTTCCTATCCTTTGTACTTCTTAGCAAGGTTTGTCTTTTTACTACGTTACCTTTTCAATGTTCTATCATTCACTTCTTGTTCTTCTTCTATGTACCTTGTTATTGGCGATCATGGCTCTCTACAATTTCCTAGGTTTCTAGATAGTAAAAATACAAACCTTGCTAAGAGCTATAAAAGACAGGAAATTGTAGTGAGTGATGATTACCCAAGTTCAGAAGAAGAAGTCATCACATCACTTGTATATGATTAACGTATATTTAAATAAGAAATGTTGCATAGAAAAAGTATAAGAATGCAAATGGAAAAGACTAGAAAATAGATTCTGAAAATAACATCTTCTTTAACTTACAAAACTTATGGATAACATTCATAAAATCAAAACAGTTTGAATGATCCTAATCCCCGTACCCAACTCCAATCACTTGATTTTCCTCATCAAACTCCAGAACCAACAAAGCCACCATTAATAGTTCAATCATAAATTCTTTACCTTGACAGTCATGACATCTTTATACATGCCTTTTTATTAAGGAAACAAGTGTTAAGTAAAATCTCATCTTCTATTATTTCAATTTCAAGCTGTTTTTACTTTATTATTTTACATGACAGACGAAGACATTTTCCCTTGCAATTTGTTGAATCCTCTTCGCTTACCCTCAGTTATTCAAGCAGAGAAGAATCTTAAAACAGGTTTGTCTAGTATAAATAATTCCACCAGGAATACAGCCTGATTCCCATCTTTTGTCTGCAACCCACCACTATAACCATTCCATTGATTATAAGCACTTATCTAAGTAAGTCTTTTACTTCTTTATTATTTTTTATTTCTCTCTCAAGACAGATTTAGTTGATGCATTACAGCCAATTGTTACATATGCCATATATATGAGACAACTTTTCATTTTCCCTAAGATAAATTCTTTCTAAACATGGAATGTATAATAACATCCAGTTTATGGTGCTGTCTTGATTTGTCTGACTTTTTGTTAGGAAAATTCAACAAGAGAAGCGCAGTCTGAAAATCATCTGGTCATCAACTGGGATTTTATTTTTATTTTTTTATGAACTCATCTATTAAACATGTAACGTTAATAACATTAATAGTAGGTTGGTGTAAAAATAATGTCGTTTTTTGACGTATTTTTTAACGTCAAAAAACGACATTATTTTTGCACCAACCTAATAACAAAGCTTAATTAAATGGCTAATGTTATTATTATTATTATTATTATTATTATTATTATTATTATTATTATTATTATTATTATCAGGATTTGTCAAAAAGAAAATAGAAAATGGAAAACTAGAATATTTCTAGAGGATAAAATTTTGAAGGCAAGCAAAGTAAACACTTCAATATAAAGAAATAGAATAATAATAGTAAACCAATAAAATATTCAAAGCTTATCTTCTCAATTCAGAGTTTTTCAGATAGTATCCACTCATCTGGGGATTCAGTCAGTTAAATGCTATACATGATGCATGCTTGGGTGATCATGTCTCTTTTGATTCATGACTGACTAGCAAAAGATTTTCCCACAGTAGGTTGACATTTCTTTTATCAGGAGTTAAATAGTTAAACTGAATTTATTTATGGATATTATATGATATCTGTGAATAATAATGTTATGTATATACTGCATATGAACTTTAATTAAAGTATAAAGCAAAACACTCTATGCTGTGGACATATTCAGTACCTAAATATACTTGAAAAATTTTTGTATATCAAAATTGTTCAACTGGTTACAAGAGACAATGGAGGAGAAATTAAAAGTTATGTAGCAATTTAGTCCTGTGACCTGTCATCTCCATCTCAGTTCCTTTCCCATCACCATAATATAGCATCCTTTTTGCCTTTTCTATAAATACTTTTATAGTAATTGATCTGATGAACTTTCTTCTATGATATCTAGATTGAATTCACTAGATTCACTAGATTCGTGGCAAGGTCTCACCATTTTACAGCTTAAATACCAAGATGGAAGCATAAATTATATATTAAGAATTTCTTCTCACAACTTCTTACCTGTGGAACTCTTTTCCTGCTTCTTACTTCCCAGTCAACTTTGATCTTCAAAAATTTAAATGCAATGTCAATCGTTATCTTTTGTCTTTTCAATTCATGTTCTTGTTTTGTTATCTCTCCTTAACAGTGTTTTTTTTTTCTTATATTCTTTCACACTCAGTGACTCCTTGTGCCTTAGTTGCTTTTTTGCCTTACTTGGGGTGAAATGATTAAAAAAAAAATGAGGTTTATTCTGCTCTAATTTTGAAGCCATTATTAAGAATAAGTAAATCATCTATGTTGTAAGAGAGGCATATTTCTAATTATTTACAGCTTGAATGATACAAAAACATTTATTTGATTAAAACGAGCTAAAATATATAAGTTGCTACACAAATATTTGGTATGAAAGGACTTCATCAGAGAAAGAAAAATGAATTCTAGCTTTCTTTCCTGGTGGAGTGATTTTCGTTAATGTATAAAATCGCTGGCAAGACATTGGAAATCCTAGGCCAGTTAACAGGTGGACAGATTGTTGTCTAACAAAAGTGTTTGGTCTCATTTAAGAATAGGACTCTGCATATTTCTATTATGATACACAAATGATCACAGTATACAGTGTACAATGAATAAAATGTTGTCTAAATTATGCAAAAATAACATTGGCATCTCATTTTAACAGATATATTTACCAAAATTACGCAAAATCCTAAAGAGTAAATTTATTCAATAAAATCATCATTGGCTTCAACCACAACCTCCAAATGACTTCAGAATCTCCTGCAACTCTTCTAGACAGTTTCCTTGTTTAAGTTGGTTAATGCTGCCATATACCTTGCCTTCAGTTTATCTTTGGTCATACAGGGAGTTTTGTTGCCCTCTTGCTCAACTGCATCTCACACATAATAGTCAAGGGGTTGCAGTCTGGGGAGTTAAGTGGTCAGATGCAAAGAGTGATGTGGTAGCAGAAATTGTCTGACAGCCATGACTGGGTTCTCCTGCTTGTGTGGCAGGGTACAGAGTTCTGTTGCCAGACATAGGATTTTCCAGCAGCCATCTTCTTGAGGCATGGCAGAATTACCTCCTCAAGGCACTTGATGTAGGCCTCCATGTTGAATCTGAAGCCCTGTGGAAAGATGTATGGAGGTATAACATCACCATCACTAGTGATCACTCTAAATACCATGATGCTGACTGGATATATCATCCAATTCTTTCTGAATCCTCCACACTCCTCATATTGACACCCAAACACTCTGAAATGTTTGTATTGGAGCATGAATGTCAAACAATACAGCATGTTGTGTCCAAATTTCTGGCAGTGAATTGTATCATGGTGGTCTTTTTCTGACAGGTGGTTCCCAAATGACCTACTATACTGCGCATTCAACAAAATCAAAAATCAAACAACATGCATGCATGAAATTAAAAATATAAAATGGCGACACTTTACCTATTGCACCCTGTAAATAGAATAATGAATGGTAACGAATGATATAATGAATAACGAATGATATATTAAAATCATCCTCGACAATCCATACAAATACTATCATCTTCCTAAGCATTTGTATGCATATACATTGTTCCTTTGCAGAGGATGAGGAAGTAACATTAGGATTCTAAGAAAAAGCTTACAGATGTTCTGATCCTAAAAAGAGTACAGGAAGCAACAGATTGATCCTAGGAAGAAGAGTACAGATACTCAGATCCTTGGCAGAGGGCTGAAGTGCAATTCTCATCCAAAGTAGAAGAGTACAGATACTCTGATCTGAAGTAAAAGTGAACATATAAGGTAGGAGAGTACAGATACTCTGATCATTGGAAAAAGTCTGCATGGAAATGTTTTGTATACATAACTGCAAAAACAAAAAATCATGTCAAAAAATGTTTTAATCCTGATACTACTTCTGCCATATTTTCCCTTGGCAATTTTTATTGTTTTAAAAGCTATTTTTAGAATCTTAATAAATCCCAAACATATGAAACTAGATTTTGGAATTCTCTTTTATCTCAAGAATTATTAACAGAATTATTAAATACTATTCTTTTGGTTAATTTTCAGTTTAGGACCCACACTCAGTTTGCATTAAAAAATTTCCCAAATACTTACATTTAGGTGTAAATGTACATGCTTCATTCAAAAAGGACTTGATAAATTTGATAAAATCTACTGTCTTGGACTTATCGATGGTAAAAATTCAGATTAATTCGCATCGCAGCAGCAATTACTGGCATTGTTTGCATACATTTGCTGCAGAAAAGCAGTGAGTGGAATATTCACTCGTCTTGATTATTGTGCATGCAATATAGTTCTCTTGCACAGTAATTAGGACAAGTAAGATCAATAAAAGAAAGGTCATTAGCTACATTCTTCCATACTTCACTTTCTGTAGCAAATGTATGCAAACAACGCCAGTAATGGCTACCACCAACAACATGAATCCAAATTTTTACTGTTGGTAACTCCAAAATGGTGGATTTTATCAAATTTATAAGTAAATGTAAGTATGCAGGAAATTTTTAATGTAAACTGAGCATGGGTTCTAATTTGCAAATTAATGATTCTTTTAAATAAACAGACTAATAAATAGTGTCTAACATTTTTTTTAATGACTTCTTGCCGTCTATTTTGGTGAATTTGTATGTCACAAACAAATGAAAAAAAATCCCTGGAAAATATATTTTCTCAAAATTTATAATTACAGTTATGTTACATTATGTGTTTATTTAAATCTTATTCACAGACATTTTTATACATTTATGAATAAAAAAATGTTTTTATAGTTATTTAATTATAATATGATAACCAGTGCCAGATTTACCTATAGGCTTAGCAGACCTAAGGACTCAAAATCTAAGGGACCTCCAGCCAAGGTGTATATTTTTGACTCTGTCATAGGCCTTTATTACACATGCTGTCATACTGTATTGTAGACTCTAAACAAGCCTTTAGTAATTTTAAATATCCATCATCCTCAGCTTTACTCAAATTGTTAAATTAAACACTCATCCATGTTTTGCTCAGTTGTAATATTTGCTTAATTTTTATTTTGTTTTCTTATCTTTGGATATAACAAAGTTTTTATAGGCTCATGTTTTTTTTTTCCTATTATTTTTGTTTAATTGTAATCATTGCTTGTTTAACAAAAATAATACCTCATAAATATAGCCTAGACTGTACCTTTTACTAATAATTTTACTAATTACTAACTTTTTTCTTGATTTTCCCTGCTGAAATTGGGGTGCGTCTTATATGCCCTTGTGTTTTATAATTCGTCAAATATAGTAAACTCAAGGATTTGTACTAAAGTTGTTTATATAACTTTAGTACAAATCCTTGAGTTTACTAAATGCAATCAATAAAAAAAAGGATCAGAGAAAAAATAAATTTAAAAAGAATAAAATTAAATTAATTATAATGACCATAGTTGCTTGTTTGCATTTTTGTTTGTATTAATTTCAACATAATTTCATAGGCTATGAATTTCTCAGATGAAGCATTGCAATTATTATGAATTTTTGACTAGTATTTCTTTCATCTTATTTCTCTTGCTTTTAAACCAAATAGTAATATTTTTAAATTGTTTAAATTTCTTTGATAAATCATTGTAATTAATATGAATTTTTGACAATAAATAAACTAATAACAGATCAGATGCAAAACATTTCTTTAATAGATGAATAAAAATAATAAAATATCCTTTAAACAAACTAGACAAAATTATTTAAATTAATGCTATAAGTTTTTCCAAAGTGATGTATAATTTTTCCAAAGTGATGTATAATTTTTCCAAAGTGATGTATTTAATGTTCAAGATGGTTTCTAAAACTGCTTAATATTTTTCTACAAATTGTTCACTGGAAAAATGTCTAAAATGCTATTAAGGGAAATATTTTGAAAAGAAAATGAATATCCACCATTGTTATCATTTGCAACACACGTACACATTATTTTACACCATCAGTATTAACGTCTACCTCAAATATTCACTGGTTCTTACAAGCATCTTGTGAGTTAAGTAACTTTTCTCGCGTCATTTTTAATCCTTTTCCTACAGAAAAAAATGTTTTCTTGGCCATAAAATGAATGTAATATTTTCAAAATTGTAACTAAATAGGGTAAAATTTTTAAATGAACAAATTTAAAAAAATATATTTTCCAAAAAATAATGAAAGAAAATAAAATGAAAAAATTAAAATGAATAAAATAAATAATTCAAGGAAAAAAACATTTTCTTTAAAGTTTAGATTTCTCACTTCCTTTTTATTTTTTCCTCTTTATCTCTTTTTGTCTCTCTCTTTCTCTTTATTGATGACTAATCCAAGTTAGTTCATATGTGTTTACCTATCTATAAACTATTAAATCCCAAAGGGTACAAGTTTAAAAAAATTAATTTAATTACATTCAAGTTTTCTAAACCAATTCACTTCTGTGAAAATTTCCTGGTTAACAAGCATAAAAAATAAATAAACAAAATTACTAAATGTATATAAGTAATTATTTTGATGTCAAAATGTCAAAGAATTTCCCTTTTTTCTTTTTTAACTATTCCTATTTAAAATTAATTTTGATTTTAATTACTTACATACTTAATTCAGATTTTTTAAAAATGGTATAGGATTTAATTTTATCTACAATAAATCCATAAAATGTTTTAAGAAATAAAACTAAAAAATGTTACAAAAGAAAGTAGTATCATAATTTTATTTATATAAGACACAGTTTTTTCTTCCAAAATTGTGTCCAAAAGTCTGCTGCATCTTGAAATCAATCCCATTTTGTCAAGAACTCAAATCCGACAAAATCCAATCAAATTGGATTTGTTTGTTTACCAGAGAGATTGTAATGGCGTATTGCAAGAAAGGGAAAAAATCTTGCATAAAACCAAAACAAACAAATAAGTTAATATTTATTCAATTTTATTTTGATTTATTTTCTCAATCTATATTTGCAATTTAGTAGTCTTATATCTCGAGAGTAATTACCAAGTTTTCGTAATGCTTACGAATCATTAAAATGGCCAGTTTTTTAAAATTTTTCACTTCCTTTTTCACAAATTTTGGTAATTTTTTTTCACTAAAATTATACATGAAAATTAGCTTTTTGCCTGGAATTCCTCTACTTTTTTAACTGTGTCTTATACTGCCAAACAAACTATACACAAAGGAGTATGGTACTTTAATACATTAAATTGTCAGGTTCCAGCCATTAATTAACCTTGGAAGAACAAATTTTAGAAAAGCATTTAAATTGATTGAAACTCTCAAATAATTCTTTTTAGCAATATATATTTTTTTAGGGGGAGGGTGGGGGGAAATTGATTAAACTGTTCTATGTAAGTGAATTAATTTTTATTAGTCGTATATTCAAGAACAAGTCAGACTATAAGATTCCTCAACTGCATTTTCTCCTCATTTATCAACCAAAAGAACATCTCATAGTCGTGAGTATAAATGGGAAATTGTGATTTTGTATTTCATAGAAAAGCATTTGATGATACAGACGATTTGGTGTTGTACGAACATTAAGAAGAAGAATCTAGCTTTACAAATGTATGAGTTTAAAAAGTGGATCCTGTGTGTCCAAAAGATGTCATTTTCAAGAAAAGAGGTTAAATGACACTTGTGAATGCAAAGAAAAGAAAAAACACACACACATAGGAAACAGATAAGCTGAGTGTAATACGATATGATAAACAGTGGCATCCAGCCATAAAATTAGAACCTTTCTTCAGCCATTACAAATAAACAAAGTCGTGTAAGGTCGAAGACAGAAGACACAACTGAGTATTTCCTGTTTATATTCGGAAAAGATTAATTGAAAAGATCTGAATGATTGATCTCAGGAAAATATCCACAATTAGCAGAATCTAACAATGATCATGGATTTATATTTGTCATCGTTAGTGGTTAGGGCAAAAGAATGACTTATGGTGAAAATAAAATATATTTACAGAGAATAACATCAGACAACTAGAAAATTCTTTTACAGAATTTACATTTTTATGAATAGGTTACTAATTTTAACACTTTTGAAGAAACCTTATTTTTTAAAATCTTTTCCTTATATACTGGTTTAGTCTAAAACCGTTTTAATTTTACCCTTACTTTGGGTGATTTCATTCAAATACATAATTTTTCATTGTACTGCATTAACTTACATTATCAGTGTGCCTTAGACAAAACTGGCATGTTTTGGTTTATGTATTTGAAAACTAAAGATTAAAGAAAAGCATAATTTTTGGCATATTAAGCACTCTTTATTTTTATTTTTAAGAAATACAAAATTTGATTCAAATGCAACAAAGATTTGTTCAATTGATGGAGAAGGCAATGTGAAAGTTCCAATGTATCAAAAGTGGTTTGCAAAGTTTAATGCTGGAGATTTCTAAATGATCAATTCTCTTTGATTGAGAAGATCAGTTGAGTAGAGATAAAATGAAAACATTATTTGCGAAGAATTACTTGATATATAGTGGGAGGAAGGAAATCCTCTATAATGCAGCAAAGAATCAACATCTACAAAATATCCAATCAAGTATTCAAAATTACTTCCATCAGTTATGTTAGTCACTTTGACATGTGGCTTCCACATAAGCTCACAAAAATGAATACTACTTTTGACTGAATTCCCATGTGCAATTCAAACTTAAACATTACAAAGGTGTTCTGATTTTTTAAACTGTGACAAGCAATGAAAAGTAGGCACTTTACAATAATGTGAAATTGAAAAATAATCAAACAAGTTAACTGCTCTCAACTGTACCAAAGGTTAATCTTTACCCGCCAAAAAGGGGTGATGCAGTTGTGTATATAGTGGAAGGAATAAAATCCTCTACTATGACTGTTTTCCAAAGAAAAATAAGACAGAAATGAATGAAAAGTGCATCTAAAGAATTAGTTAAGAGAAAGAGTATAATATTCTATCATGATTAAACTCAGTCCTATATTTCTTTGGTTACCAAACAAAAATTCTTATTTGACTCGTCCAACATATCTGTTTGCCAAATATTGCATTATCATTTATTCCAGTTATTACATAATTCTTTGCAAGAAGGCAAAAGTCACATAAAACAGTTTCTTGCCAAGAAAAAGTTCTGAGAGGATGGAATTATGAAGTTGGGTGGCAGAAGAGAATGGTACAAAATGGGAAAATAATTTTGTTCAATATTATCAATACTGAAAATAATTTTCTTTTTACTTAATAAATCTTAAGATTACAATTTATTTCAATTTATATATAAATCCCATGAAGCACTGATCTGTGGAACCAAATTCCCAAAAGGATGTGGTTCTCAATCACTATAATCTTAATCTGTTTAAATCTAGGGTCAACCGTTATCTTCCCCACATATCCGATTATCTGTGTCTCTTGCTCTGTAACCCTCTACATCGAGTGGCTCTCTTGCCTTGTACAGGATGAATATCAATGTAAAAAGAAAAAAATTCCTTTAAATGAAAAATTTTTGGTTTCTTGAAAAACTTCAAAAGAAATGAGGGGTAGCTAAAGACTTTTGCACTCTACTGCATATCTATATAAATATTTGCATATCCTTATCTCATATATATATATATATATATATATATATATATATATATATATATATCGATAGATAGATAGGTAGATAGATAGATAGAGAGATATACAAAGAAATAAATATAGATGTATATATGTATCTCTTACAAATAAAGACAGAAATATATATATATATATATATATATATATATATATATATATATATCCGATGCAATGAGAATGAAAGTAATATATAAATTCTAACATTCACATGAAATCCAAAAGAGGGTTTGATACCGATAGTAGAGCGATAATTATTTATTAAAATTTTATCATATAGACAAAAAAATTTTACTCACTACAAAGATGCAACTTTGTTTCAGTGCATTTCAACTGCACCTGGTGAGAACCAAAAATGGCTATGAAGAGTCCTTCTAGTAGGCACTTCTTTTCTTACATTTGCTTGAGAAAAAATATACATAAAACAAAAAGGTGACGGAGTGAAACAATAGTGCTTGTTGATAGCAGTTTGGTGAGGGATGGATGGGGTGTTGAATGCTCACTAGTCTGGGAAGATTTCTTACTGATAGCCATGGTCAAAAATTTAGGCACATCATCTCACAAGCGTCCAAGATTGAGATGTGGGGGAGGAAAGGTAGGAATAGGAGATAGTAATACGATGGTAGGAGGAATAAATTCTAGCAATAGTTAAAAAAAGAAATATATATATATATTCAAATACATATTTTGATCTTTTTCTACTACTTTTTTTCACATATTCTTTCAGACTCAGTAACCTCTTGCATCTTAGTGACTTTATTGCCTTGCTTGGAATAAAATTATTAAAAATCAAGCAAGAAGCATCATTTGTCTAAGGAAGCAATATGATACCATTTTTCTATAGGCACCAAAAAGAAAAAAAAGAAAACAATTAAGAAAAATAAAGCATTCATATTTATTTGGTATTACTTTTGTGATTCTATTAATAGGAATATCACATGACTATGTAATATTTTCTATTAATAACAATCATATATTATGATATCAATGATGTCTTGTTTAGCTCAGAGCAAAAAAAAAACATTAGTTTACAAAGTAATAATAGTACGTCATAGAAAATAATAAGAAAAAGATTGTAAAGCTAAGGTCCTTGCAGTTCATTATTGGCAGTCATTTTTGATTGATCCATTAAGTTATTTTTTACAGCTTATCAACCCTTTGTGGCTTATTTAAAGCCAAAACATTTTTTGGATTGCAAGTGAATAAAGCATTAACAATTTTGGGAGCGTAACAATGATATTTCCAGATACAAATTCTACTATTTAAATAGATTCATACCTTTCCCAAGAACATTTGCATTTAAGCATTTAAACAAACCTGACTTGAATTCAAACTTTTTTTGCTGATTTCTCATCTTTGGGGGTTACATGAAATGATTATGATAAACAAAATAATTGTTCTTTTAGATTATGAAGAATATAGAATAGTACAGATGAATATAAATTTCTAAAATTAAAAATGTCCAATTCCTGATCCAAACAAGAGTTGATTTTTCTGTTGTTTTTATTAAAGTGATGAATTTAAATTAAAAACCACAAAATATATGTACAATGTATTCTTACTGGCAGAGAAATTGCTTGAAATCTGGTGCCACAGGAACAGTTAGTTTTTATAAATTTTAAAGGTGCTTAAAAGAAAAAAGAAATGGAAGACAAGGCATGAAGAAAAATAAAATATAGTTATTTATTTGAACCTAGAGTTTGTCTTTTATAAATTCCATTAACGTTTCCTTTTTCTTTGAGTCAAATGCAAGTCATGTTTTCCATTTACCAAAAAATCTTTTTTTGAAATTGATTCAAATAAACTGAAGTGCCATAAAATTGAAGACACTTGTTAAGAATGTATAACTCTTTCTATCACCTAACAATGAACAATCATTGCTTTATAAATGGGAGAGAGCTAGGCGAGAAAGGTTTATTCTCCCAATGATGTTTCCCCATTATGGGCATTATTATTAGGTTGGTGCAAAAATAATGACGGTTTTTGACGTATTTTTAACGTCAAAAACTGTCATTATTTTTGCACCAACCTAATATATTTGTAATATAATATTATCATAGTCACGGATGGAATGTATGACAAACATGCTTTGTTCTCAGAGACACTTTTACACTGCTAAGACATACACATGGCTATATATACATATCTACACATGTTCCATGCAGAGGAAAATATAACATATATCTACACAACAAGCAAAGTGAAAGGAGATCAAAAAGATAGGATCTTAAATATAATATGGAGATACTTCTGTGTTTATGGAGAAGCAATGTTTAGGGTTCCATATTCAAATGGGATGGATTCATCTATTATAACCTAACAGCGAGTCTTGTGAACTGCTATATCTGGATATATTCCTAAAGCAAAATAATGCCATGTGCTTATAGACCATAGAATGTGCTGCAGGAAGCAGATTTGTCATTTGATTATTTTGACACCTGTTAACTGAATGAGTGACTGACGACTTTCATCACTGTATGAGTGTCATCACTGGACCACGTGACTATCTTGACCAAAGAGTGATTAACTTGATCAAGCAACACTGTACAAATCTTCCATGGTCCATTGGTGTTGTTCTCTGGCCCATCTGAACTGTAGTAACCAATGCCATTTTGATGACCATAAAACCTTTTATGTAATGCAATGTACATTTGATGAATTTAGGGACACCAGAGTTAAAATCGAATGCGATTTGATGCAATTTTTTACTTTGTTGGGTCATTAACATTTTTGACAGTTACCTGTCATCATATTTTAGCATCACTAGAAAGCTTCAGTTTTTTTCAAGTTCCATTGATTTCAATTGAGAATTTGCATAAAACCTGTTATGCCTTAAATTAGAGCAATTCTGAATTCAAAGATAGTAAGTGCCATTCATTTTTGATTCAAGTTTTCTTAAATCCTGTCTTTATCCCATGACTGCCACATCTACACTGCCAACAGCTACACTACCTTGTTACTTATTATGTTGCAGACACATCATCTGGCAGAATTAATTTCTATAAATGGGGAGGCCAAAACTATATAGTTTACTGTAGTGTCTAATTGTTGGGCACTTTTCTATTCAAATAATTGTTTATTCTATATAAAAAAAAAAGTATATTTATGCGTGTGCATACATATATGCATATACATATGTGCATATTTGGTTTTTGATTCTGTCTATGTGACAAACGATGTAATGTACATATCTTTAATCCTTTACAAGTGTATGTCTGTGTGTATTGCTCTCATTGAATGCAAATGAATGTGTATGTTGACTACAGGTGATGTTAATGCAAGAATGCCAAGAGAAGAGAAACTCTCCAGGAAATTCTTATTTTCTATTGAATCCACTCTTGAAATCTCTACCCCTCAAAATCTCAGAAGCACCTGTGACAATATTTCAACCCTGAGATACTCTTTCGTTTCACTCTTATTGTCTGTGACAGTTCCTGTAAGAAATGAGTGAGAGAAGGAAAAAGGAAGTGGTCAACAACATTGGACTAGGAATGGCAAATGGACAGTGAGGGAGGCAGGGGTGGGGTGCTCTTGGAAACAGCTTCTGAAGAACTTGCTTGGTGTGAATCTTGAAAGGTATGTTGAAATGAGCAGAGAAAGGCACTGTATGAATTGATTGGTCCTCAAGATGGCATGAATCATTATTCCCAGTTTCTCATGACCAAGAATATACTGAGAATGGATGTAACCTTGTGGTCGAAAGAAAAAAAAATGCAGACTGTAGCTAAGAGGTCTCTCTTTCAATTGCTAATATTCGGTTAATAACTCTTAATGTTTATATATACATATATATCTATGTGAAAGGGGTGTAATCAAATATTTTATTAAAATTGACCAACAAAGTCTGCTTATTTAATTTTTATTTATTTCATATTTACAATTTTTAAAATTAAAAATAAATTCAAAAATATATCAGATCCAGATTCATCTGATCAAAAGCTCTGATCAAAAAGTATCAGGACTGTTGCTATGGTAACAGAGAATACAGAGGAGAAACTGCTTGGCAAGGGTTGACCTTGAACTCTATCAAGAATACATGCTAAGTTATAATATTCTTGCTCACTTCTGGTATTTATAGCAGGAAAGTGTGTAGTGCGTCATTGTCTAACCATACCACAGGGGTTCCATCAGTGACCGTGACTTGTTCACCAGTTTTTGGCCAAGGACAGTATTTCCCAGGTCTGAAAACCACCATATTCCCCAGATCACACCCCTTGCAACTTTTTCCTCTTTGAAAATCAAATCCCACTTGAATGGAACAAGACCTGAAGTCATTGGGAGAAATCAAGGAGAATGTGACAAAGCAGTTTCTCACTATCCCCAAAAAGGACTTCCAGGCATGCTTCCATCGATGGGAATGACACTAAAGTGTGGTGTCTTTTTAGCGGAAGAATGCTCAGTATCTGATATTGAGCATTTATAAAAATAATATGAATATAGGAATCAACAATGCATGGTGACTGTCAGTTTTATTCCTCAATACAATCTTCATAACAATATATATAAATATATATATATATGAAATGAGAACGAATTGAATATAAATTCAAACACTCATAACATTAATCTAGAATAGGGCTCAATCGAATCCAATAGTAGAACAATATTCTTTATTATAGGAAATTACATTAAAATATTGAGAAACAACACTACATAAATACACTCATGTTTCGATGTGTATCAACACATCTCATCAGGCGTTAGTAACTGACTTGATTATTACAATTATTAGGAATTGCTTACATACAACCACCTTTCCCTGATGCCTGATGAGATGTGTTGATATACATCGAAACATGAGTGCACTTATGTAAAATTGTTTCTACATGTTTCAATGTAACATCATATAATAAAGTATATATATATATATATATATATCAGTTGCATAGCTAAGTGGGGGAGACGGGGGGAAACCTCCCTGGGTGCCAGCACAGGAGGAGTGACACAATGTCAACCCCAACAAAATTTTTCAACCAGGTTAAGGTATCAAAAATAGTCTGAAAACAGTGGTGGAGAGACAGGGTTTTGCAAGCGGGCATATGACCCTCCAGAAATAATTCATGACCCCCACCAGTTTTGTCCCCACTGTCAGAAATTTTCTAATAATTTGTCGGGAAATTTGTGAGTAAGAAAAATAGCAATGTTTTCAGCTTTCATGTGATTCAGTTGCTACAATCTTGGTTACTAACAAGAGACATTGTTGTAACATTTTATCGGATGATATGGTGTTATAACTCTGCATCATTAATAACAACAAAACGAAATACGAAGCCAAAAGTGCAACAATTTCAGTCTTGCCTGTGTATCAATTTGCTGAGATACAATTTTCCATTGTGTGAACGATATACTTTTGAATATATCTACTAGTGTTGGGACAATTAATTGGAATTGGAATCGAGAATTGGAAAAATCAGAACTTTTTGGGGTATCGGAAACGGTATCAGAATCACAAAGATTTGTGCCTATTTTCCGATTCCAAAAACGATTCTTTTAAATTTTTAACTTAATTTTCCATTATTGGTACTAATGATAAATATTTATTGTTTTTAAATTATCACTAAAACTAAAATTGTCGGAGTTAGCTCCTCCTTGGCTCCTTAAACCGGAAGAGAACAGGTCATTTCGACCATGACTTTTCTGTTGTG
Organism: Acanthosepion lycidas; assembly: GCA_963932145.1. Taxonomy (NCBI): domain Eukaryota; kingdom Metazoa; phylum Mollusca; class Cephalopoda; order Sepiida; family Sepiidae; genus Acanthosepion; species Acanthosepion lycidas. The sequence continues at coordinate 92,063,401 of OZ010598.1, read as the reverse complement.
CTCCCTACATGCTGTTAGTTACGAGGTAGAGACTAGCAAGTTACCTTTTCAGTTTAGTTATATTATGAATCTAGTCGTAATATACTTCTAGGCATTTTTAGGCCTTGGTTTTCTTTTAGCTAAGCTCTCCTCATTTTATAGATAGACTTTACTGTGTTATCCCACCAATTCTCTTGCTAGTCTCCCTTACCACAAGAAAGTGACTTCTCACTAAATTTAAGGTCGGCGACTGAAACGGTCGGTACGCAGGCTCCGTGGCCAGGACGTTGATCACAAGGCTGTGTATTAAGTTATGCTCCCATTTTTTTTTGTCTGCCAACTTGGCGATAGTTGGAAACTTTGCTTTCTCTCTCTACTTTGCCTCTTTCTTCTGGCTTCTTGCCAATGTTCGACTCTCGGCATTTCGTCCCTATTAGCTGCCTGCATGTTGTCCATAACCTTTCCTGTACACTACGTTTGTAATTATTACGGGAGGTTACTAATATCTGCAGACACGCAACGCCTGCACTGGACCTTTGACATACCCAAACAACATCGCAATGCCAGCTCCTCTTTCCTTCCCAACATGTCAAGTTGGCATCCCGGCAATGACCAACATCAACCTCAAACTACAATGACCTGCAGCGATTATCTGCAACGACCAACTTCAACTGCAACGACCACCTGCAACAACCACCTGTAATGACCAGCAGCGATCACCTGTAACAACCAACCTCAACCATCAATGCCTGCACCGGAACATCTGCATCTCTACTGTTCCGACCACCTTTATTTCTTTTTTACTTTTCTAGAATAAATTAGCTTATATCTTATATATCCTCGTTCTGTCGTCTGTTGTTTCACCTTGTCAGATTTAATGTCTTTGAAAATGTTAGCGGGCCTCTTGTGACCTCATCACGCTCTTGCGATATGGGGGTGCTTGAGGGGTCTGCTACAAAATCATAATTACATCAAAAGACGATGTAAATATATTTTACTTGTATAAAGAAAAAGAAAAAAATAAACTTTGCATAAATTCTCTAGGTAACCTTTAAAAGAATGCAGTTGATTTACAATGTTCCAAAAAATGCTTAAAAATTAAATAGAACATTTTTGCCAAGAAAAATACTTTCAAACAATTAAATGGTAACCAGAAAATGATGCAATGGAAAATTGGACACTGGAAAATTAGCAACAGAAAATTACGTCAACCATGAGCCAGTTGAGACTGTCAGATCTGGCTGTGCTGTCCATTGAAAACGAGCTTACAAGACAAACAGATTTTGACGATGTCATTGACCAGTTTGCCGCAATGAAAGCAAGAAAACATTCATTCTAAGAACATAGTATCGAATGTAATTCTTTTGTGTATTGCCGTGTTTTGTATTTAGTTGTTCTGAAAGTGAACAGTTACATTTTTAAAATCTTTTGATTTGAACTGATTATTTTGTGGTATTGGATTTTGTCTTGGATCATACATGTAAACAGTAACGTACCGGTCAGTAGAGTAAAGTAGAGGTAGATTATGTATGAAAATTTAGCTACAGCTAACCATTCAGCATAGGGTGAATCAGGGTCATTGGGGTGACATTTGAGCGGACCACCCCGGGTGACGTTTACTCTAGCTACGCCACTGATATATATATATATATATATATATATATATATATATATATATATATAATAAAAAGGCTTAAACACTAATATTCCATGGTCATAATTTATTCCATTGGAATTGTAAATACAATCCAATTCATCAGACCTACAAATTCAAAAAGAAAACAGAAAAAACAACTTCGGAAATAAAAAATAGAATTTAGAGAGTGTAAGTATGAGAGTGTGGGACGAATGTTAGAGCTAAAGAGAGGGGTAACAGACGAGAGAAGGTGGGAGATTAAAGCTTAACAGAGAGAAGTTTTAGAGAGGTGAGTCAAAGAAGGTTTAAGTGAGAGAAATATGAATGTTGTCAGATGTCTAATACATTAAAGATGTAACCGGAAAGGATACATTTTGTGGTGACATACACACGCAATAGACGATCTAATCCTAAAGATCAGAAGAAGAGGGAGGGAGAGGAAAAGAAAAGAAAAAGGGTTGGGGAGAGAGATGAGGTGAGAGAAACTAAAACTGAAAGGCAATTATTAAAAGGGCCGCTGTGTAATTAAGAAAATTTGACAAAATTAATATCGACTACAGGTTACAAATCAAATATAAACATATAAAAAATAAATATAACAATTATCTAATCTAGCAAGGACCTATATTTTTATGTTCAAAAACACATGCATATACACACATACACAATAACATATACATGTACATACATACATATAGGCGTGTACCCACATATACACACATATATATATACTCATGTACACACATACACATATATCTATATATATATATATATATATATATATATACATTTATATATTCTCATATACATATACATACATACACATACATACACACACATACATGTATACATATACATACATAAATACACACACTCATACATACATATACACATACATCCATACACCTCCACTCCTACATATATATACACATTTACACACATATATACATACGGACATACACATAAGTGCACATAAACATATATACATAAAACTTTACATCTCCATACAATTACATACACCCATCTAAACAAATAAACAATGTATCCCTATATCTATCCGTCTAACTATACATACATACATATATACATACATATACACCCATATACAGATATATATGAGTACATACATACCAAAACATACACACACACATATAAACACATCTACATATACATCTACCTATATATACATACATACATATACACATACATATATATGCATATACATATATATGCATACATATACATATATATACATACATACACCTGGATACTATCCTCTTGAAATTTTTTTATTCAAAAAAATATATATGTATGTGTATGCATGTATGTATATATATTTATATATTTTGCATATGTATGTGTATATTTACCACTAATATTATCTATATATATATATATATATATATATATATATATATATATATATAAATATATATATATATATATATATATATATATTTATATATATATATATATATATATATATATTGGGTGTATTTGGGCAACCACCCCACCAAAAAAAAACAAAAAACAGAGATGAACTACCATGTATAGAAACATGTTGCGATACTTGAAAATGAAGAAACTGACAACATAGCAAAAAAGTCACAAGTCTTGTGACTAACATCAGCCAAATATATACAGATATTGGACAATTTTATTTTTAGATATGTACGTGAAACTCAAAAATTGATTTGAAATGGATTAAATTAAATCTCAACAAAGAAGTTTCATTGATCATTAACAAATCTGATATATATATATATATATATATATATATATATATATATATATATATATATATATGGAGAAATAATATATAAATGTTTATATATCAGGAACAATTTTAAAATCTATGACAAAGTGGAAAAAGTTTTCATCTAATTCATTTCGTCCTTTTGGAATTTATCAGACCAAAGTGAAGTTTACATTTGACGCAACTGCACATGTGCACAAAAGAAATGGAACAGACAATTTTGAATCTAAAGTTTTTTTTTTATGCATTAGTTGCCACCACAATGAGTGTGACCATAATTTTGATTTAAAAAATGCTTTTCTAATTAAAAGAGAAAGCAATTTGCTAAATGTTTAGAAAGTGCTTTAATCACAACATAAACTTTACAGTAAATTTATATCCAGGTCCTTACAACATTTTATCACTCTTAGCCGTTCCTCTATAATCTCAATGTGGGATATTTAATAATAAAAATGATGGATACATAAACAAAAATAAAAAGAAACTAAATGAAATTGACTTGAATATATACTCAAAATATTTTTTATATCAAATTCACCCCAAGCAAGAGAGTAATGCCACTAAGTCATGAGGGGTCACTGTGTGTGAAAGATTTAGAAAACAGAAACATTATTAAGGTGTAAGAACAACAGAAGATCAATCAGAAGGAGAGTAGATGATAATTGACATTAAATTTCAGTTTTATGAAGATCAAAATTGGCTGGAAATCATGCAGACAGAATAGTGTTCCACAAATGAGAAGTGTGAGAAAAGAAATTGTTATGATAGAATTTACAGTGAATTCAACTGTAAATTCATGAGAACAAATGTTAGTTAGAGCTATGAAGGATAGGAAGTTGTGGAGAGCCATGATCAAACTAACTAACCAGCTGAATGATAGAACAAGGATTGGGATGGATAGTCATGAGACAAATATTGTTGCCAATCTAAATTTAAATTTAAGTGTCCCTTTTCCTACCTACACTTGTGTATTTGCATCAAATATAAACATAACTTTAGTTTGATGAAGTCATTAAGGGTGAAATGCTTTTACCACTTTCTCATATACATATATAAACTTTATTCACAACAAAGAAAAAAATCTTTGATTTCAGAATAAAAACTTCTAATCTTTGCAATCAAAAATTTTTTTTTACTGTCATCAGTTAGATATCAAAAAATCGTTTAATGACAAAAAAAAAAAAAAACAAGACGGAAAAATTGCTTTTGACACCAAAGCTTAAATTGTATTTCAAATGCATAAAGCAAGTATGCCAAATTCTTTTATAATTCTCATAAAAAATTTACATGTTATAAAATAATATATTTTCTGCTTCCATGGTTATCAAGAAACATCACATTTTTATTTTTATCCAATTGATACCAAGACGATCAGATAAGAATATTTTATGGACAAGAATGTTTACAGCATTGATTTCGATATAATGTTTAATCAATTCTAAACAATTTTTATTGATATTTTAGGCTATAGTTTTTACTTTCTTACATGTGTGAATGTTTATAATGTCTTTGTGCAAGAAATTTTAAGTAGAATTGTAAGAGGCAGGGGAAGTAATCACAAGAAAGTAACGTTTTTTTTTTTTTTGTTTGTTTTTCTAATTTTCCTCAGCATCTATCTTTCTGAATGAAAATTTAAAAAAAAATTTAATCAACATTTTGTCTTTTGGTGATTGTTCTACAGAACATGACTAAATATGTTTTATTAGATAAATCTTGTTCCAGTATCTTCAGTATTGAACAAAAAAACCCACAGTGAATTGAAATTTATACTTGCCTGACATCTACAAGTAGCTAACTACTGAAAGGATAAAACCATTCTCTGCTTAAAAGAAAACAAGAGCTAGAGGTGGGTGTGTTAATGATCTGATATGGTAGACCCTATCTGAAAGGAGAATGGCTGACATTATCCACTGTAGAATGAGAATCAGATAGTTGGCATGAAACACTACTGGAAAGTGAAGAAATTGAAAGAAGCTTCAGATATCTACATGCCAATTAGTTGCAAAAGTCAGGCCAATATAAATTTTAGTGCAATATGGCTTCCTTTTTCCTCTCTACATATAAATTTACCTCACCAGAATTACATCAGTGACACTGAATGTTATTGTCTGTGTATTCTCATATAGCTGGAATAAATTCATCTACTTAGTATATGAGCAAACATTTATATTGCCATCTTGTTTCATATTGCAAGAAGATAGATCTTTCTTTACAAATTGAATACCTGAAGAAAGCAATAGAATGAATTGGTTGAAATGTTGCAGCAAGCAAGAAAGCTTTTTTTTTAATAGACGATTATTCCATGATGTAGAAAATCCTTGTTCCCTGCAGATTCTTTTTCTTTATTATATGTGAATAGCCATGAATTATTGGGAAAGATAGTGGAGTAGTTCCCTGCTGCGTTCTCTGCAGTTTTTCCTGTCATCCAAAGCAAAAAAAATCCAACCTGCTCTGCTATTTAACCCATATCTGGAGAGAATAGAGATTGACTCATACCTTTCTTAATAGTATTTATGTGAACTGAAAAAATAGGCTGGAATTTTAATTCTGTTCCTAGATTTCACTTTCTGCATTAATAATTGTTATGCTGTCCACACAACTTGCACAAAGCTCAGGATAGAGAAAAGAATATTGTGAAAAGTTTTCAATTAGGCATATGTAGAAGAAATATTATCACTTTTGTTTAACACAATATATATATATATATATATATATATATATATATATATATATATATATATATATAGGTACAGAATTACATCTTCGCTTCAATAAACATAATAAAACCATCAAAGAAAACAGCAACTTTCCTGTTGCTGCACACTTCAATCAACTGTTCCATGGCATTGATGACATCAGATACATGCTTTTGGCATCTTTAAGAGCTAACTAGAAAGATGCAGATACGAGTTAAAATATATTTTCAATATATAATCCCATATTAAGGATTAAACATGGATTTGGGTTTACTCAGAGAATATAGTTTCTAAAGGGAACCCTCTAACTAATAACAACAACATTTCCCGGAAGAATGAGCCCCACTTCTTTTTTATTTATCATCTTGTTGAAAAAGGACACAGGCATGTAAGAAAATTCTGACTTTAAAGTCTTCCTCTTTGTACTTCAAAAGGTGAATATATAATAAATATTATCAATCATATTGCTAACATTTTGTTGTCTTTTTATTCCTCAAATTTAATTAACCAACCTATTAAATATATATATATATATATATATATTATTAATAGAAATCTTATAAGTATAAGAAACTGTACTTGTTCAGAAAACCTTCAGTGTCTTGATTTGCAAGTAATATATATATATATATATATATATATATATATATATATATATGCAGGATACAGTGGATAAATTGTCATCTAAATTATGCAAAAATTAAAATAACACTGACATCTCATTTTAACAGATATATTTACCAATGTTACACAAAAATATCTTGAAATACTAAATAGTGAATTTATTCAATAAAATCACCATTAGCTTGAACCACGGCCACCATCCGACTTCAGAATCTCCTGCATCTCTTCTGGATGGCCTCCTTGTTTAAGTTGGTCAACTCTGCCATAATCCTAGCCTTCAGTTTGTCTTCGATGTTACAACGAGTTTTGTCTGTCTCTCACTCAACTGCACCCCACACATAATAATTGAAGAGGTTGCAGTCTGCGGAGTTAGGTGGCCAGATGTAAGGGGTAATCTGGTTTCAGAAATTGTCTAACAGCCATGACTGGGTTCTCCTGCTTGTGTGGCACAGTGCAGATTCTTGTTATCAGACATAGGGTCTTCCAGCAGCCACCCTCTTGACCCAGAGCAGCTCTACCTCCTCAAGGCACTGTGGGAAGATGAATGGAGGCATAACATGATCACTTCAAACACTTTCATAATCACCATTAGAATCATCCAACTCTTTCTGAATCCTCCACACTGTCCTCAGATTGACACCCAAACACTATCAAAAATGTTCATATTGGAATGGCAAGAAGTACAGCATGCTGTTCCCAAATATCTGATGAAGTGAACTGCATCATTGTGCTCTTTTTTCTCACAGACAGTACCTAACTGATCCTAATATAATGTGCAGTTGACTAAATTAAAAACAAGCAACAAGCATTCATGAATTTAAAAATATAAAAAGGTGACAATTTACCCATCGCATAATGTGTGCGTGTGTGTGTATATATATATATATATATATATATATATATGTATATAAAATATATACACACACACAGTGTGTGATGGGTAATATATATATATATATATATATATATATATATATATATATATATATATATATATATATATATATAAAATATACACACACACACAGTGTGTGATGGGTAATATATATATATATATATATATATATATATATATATATATAAAGAAATATAGTCTTAAGATGTGCTATATTTGTGGCCTGACGATTGCATATAGCATGAAACAGACTGTCGCCTCTAAGTGTTGACTTCTATGTTCACTTTTATATTTATATATATATATATATATATATATATATATATATATATATATATATATATATATATATATATAAAACAAAGAATAACTCAAGAAGGAATGGATGTTGGGGTAAAATAAAAATCTTTTAATCAAAAAGTTATCTTGCATTTCTTTAAAAAAATGCATGTTTTTCAGACCATATGTGATCATAGCGCTCCACTATTTCAATTTCTCTAATATTTTTTAAAATGTAAATAAACAAGACTAAACAGAGTATTATTTATTGCTTTTTTTATGATTTTAAATTCAAAGTTATCCTTCTCCTAGACTAGTTGCCATCTTAAGGTGAAATGGTTAGTCCTCTTTAATATTTGACCTGTAGTTGGGAGTAAATGGGAAAAAATAGATTCCTTCCTTTCCCAAGGGTATTAGTGTGAAGTAAATACAACAGCCTCAGCTGAAACTTGAACTCAGTCAATCAATAACATTTTCCCTGTTGTGCCATCAAAGCATCTTGCCAAATTCAAGCAACAATAAAGTCTTAAGACTCTTTGTTCATTGCCAACAATTAATCATTTCACCCTAAGCAAGGCAATAAATCCCATAATATGCAAAGGGTTATTGGGTTTAAAAGAATATGAAAAAAGAAAACCATGAATTAGTCACCTTAGATTTTTGAAAATGGATACGCCCTTGGTGTCTGCCTCACACAACAACTGAGCTACAACTGTGCCACACCCCATGCTATGCACCCACACTAAGTGAGAAGAGTAGGGGGAGGGAGCAAAAGAAACAAGTTGCCAACTAGGAATTAGAATTACTTTCAAAATTTTGGGATAACAAAACACCCCTATGTGACTACTGCAGGGTTAAGCGAGAACAATCAAAGATGAGGAATTAAAATGACAGAAGATAACAATTAACATTGCATTTAAATTTTTGATGATCACAGTTGATTGGAAAGCAAGAAGCCAGAAGAGAACTCCACAAGTAAGAAGTGCGATAGAAGAAACTCTTAGCATAGAACTTAAGGTTACATCTATCCAATTCAACAGTAAATCACTGAAACTTACTACCAATCTAGTAAATTCGTAAAGTCAAGGTAAAAAAGAGGTAAGTTCATCAGAGCAATTACCATGAAAATATTAAAATAAAATGGAAACAATATACAATATTCAACTAAAACAAGAGAAAATTAATAAAAAATAAATTTTGATAAAGTTTTGAGGTGATGTATTGTCACCTAAGGGAGGCTGAAACATTGTGATATCAACAACGAAGATGAGGACAATAGTGTAAATAATGACAACCCCTCATCCCAGAAATTCAGACAGAAGACGATCAGGTGATAATAACAACAAAGATGAGGACAATAGTCCAAATATAAATAATGGTAACTCCTTATCCCAGTAATTCAGACAGAAGACAATAAGGTGATAATAACAACAAAGATGAGGACAATAGTCCGAATATAAATAATGGTAACTCCTCATCCCAGGAATTCAGACAGAAGACAATAAGGTGATAATAACAACAAAGATGAGGACAATAGTCCGAATATAAATAATGGTAACTCCTCATCCCAGAAATTCAGACAGAAGACAATCAGGTGATAATAACAACAAAGATGAGGACAATAGTCCGAATATAAATAATGGTAACTCCTCATCCCAGTAATTCAGACAGAAAGCGCCTATGTTAATTGGGAAAATTAACAAAAAATATATTTTATAAAGATTTGAGATAATGTCTTGTCATTATAACAGAAATAATTCATACCAGAATTGTCATTTTCACTGTTTTGATTTTAGTTTGTCTCTGTCTTACTTATCAAAATATGCTGGAAGGGGAATTAAGTTTTAATTACACACAAATAGAGTTTTTAATCATTAAGTTATGTTACAGTAATCAGAAAGGGACTGAAGCCAAGATGCCAATTGAGGTCTGATAACATTGCAGATTTTTCTTTGTATTTCCTCAAGAATCTCTAAGTACATAGCAGAAGATCCAAAGCAGATGTGACGATAATATTCAAAGCATCAATGAATGTGATAGGAACGTAGAAAGTGTTTCAAAATTTTCTTATTTTTTATTAAAAAGATGATTTTTAAGACTTTCCAAAAGTTTGGACTGAATGTTTTTTTTTTAATCATTTCACCCAAGCAAGGCAATAAAGTCACTAGGACAAAAGACGTTACTGACTGTTAGAGAATATGAGAAAAACTAATATTAAGGAGAGAGGATAATGAAAAAAATAAGACAGAAGATAATGATGACATTGCACTTCAATTTTGAAAATCAAAGTTTACTGGGAAACAAGAAGCCAGAGAAGTGCAAGAAGAAAGAGTTAGCATAGAACTTACAGTTACATCAATAGCCAATTCAAATCTAAAATGATGAGACCTAGCTGCCAATCTAGTATTGCACTTAAAATCATAAAATCTAGGTACCATAGAGGAAAGTTCATCAGAAGAATTACCATGAAAGTAGGTATAAAAAAATCATAGTGAAGCTATCTTATAGTGGTTGTAAAGGGACTGAATCCAAGATGCCAGGTCATGACCAATAACATTGCAGATACTTCTTCTATTCAAAGCAAGGGTGAGTGAATATGTAAGTTAGATTCTGGCAAGAAAAATTGTCTACCACAACATAATGAACCAACTTTCTTAGCTTCTTAGTGACATTGTTGTCTTCTAAATAAATTATTTATGATTTGGCAAAAGATTCTCATGTTGATAAATAAAAGATAGCTCCAAAATTTTCTTAGGAGTTAGTTTCCTGCACTTGTGTTGACTTCCGATTTGAAAATTCTATTATGATGATAGACATGTCTCATTTCAAATTATTGAAAGGATTTTGTTACCAGAAGCAAATCAAAAATGGGAAAGAACAAGGAAGTTATATATATATATATATATATATATATATATATATATATATATATACATATATATATAAAGATTGTCTCATTAAGATGGATTATATATAAGGGTGTTTCATTAAGACAGATCAAAGTCAGCAGTAAATAAATCAGTGTTATTGGTGGAAATTTATTTATTTCTCTTTTGGATCATGCAATTGGTCATGGCAATTATATGTGAAAAATAATATTGCCCAAATGTCTGCCAAATCTGAAAGAAAAAGAAAAAAATCATTAAATGCTTAAACTTAATTCACATTATAATTGGTTCAAGGTATTCATATGTCCAAATATGTCTATATATATATATATATATAGCATATTGAGAAGCAATGTATACTTTCTTAATATGTATACATAGATAAAGTTGCAAATTAAAAAAATAATAATGTTTTTTTTTATGAAAGTATTTATTTATTTATATATATATTTGATATTTCGGATTGACCTCAATCTTTCTTCAGAAATAACTGTTATTCTGAGAGTAAAAACAAGAACAAAATCTATTTCCATACCTGAGGATGTCTGTAGGAACAGACGAAAGCTTGTCAAAATAATAAGACCTTATGCAACTGAAATTTATAAAACAAGGATCTTTTCATTCATAAACAGGTTCAGGGTTTTTGTATATTATTTGAATTGTTCGCGATGATGGATCCTAGCCAATTAAATCATTAACCTTTGTATTTGTTTTTTGTATGAATGATTCATGAATTTGTAAATTAATTGCACCTTTATTGAATATATATATATATATATATATATATATATATATATATATATATATATATATATATGTCAATATCTTGAAGGAATAAAGAACAAATGAAAATACAGTTCTTTTTAAAAATTTTATTTAAGTGAGCATTTGCAAAATCTCTGGTGCCTATTCAATTCAAACGAGATGACGTCAATATGGTCAGGACATTAAAATGTTATAAAAAGTTAATTGTCAACAATTTCAAATACTGAATTTATATTTAAATCATTGTTAACTCATTAAATTCAGATTTAAATAAATGCTAACACATTGAAATTACTGTGGGTAATTTTGATAACAGATAAAATATCAAGTATATGTAGTCTATGATCAAATCAAAAGCCTTTATTATCTTTAATAATGGTCATTTTTCTAACTCGATTTTTCTAGACCATTATAATCAAATAAGATCAGAAGTGTACAATATTGTTCATAATCAACCAAATAAAGAAGAATTATTTTCAAATTTTACAAAATATGTAAGAAATATTTAATACATGTCAGAGTTCAAAGAACAAAATACTTGGCTGTTAACAAATTACAACTGATTTTTTATAGAAATGTAACTTTTTCTCCCATGTTTCTATTCTTCCATGTCTGTCCAAAAATTTATAAACAAATTCTTAACAGCTGAAAGGATTTTGAAATAAAATGGTGCATTTAAAACATTTACAATAAAGGTGGAATATTACAAAAATGAAAAATATTTGTCTGATCGAATTGCTATTTATGGAAGAGACTGTTATCACAGAAAATTACTGTTTGCTAAATAAAGTTTTATTACTAATATTGTCATGTTCTTTTGAACAGGAGTAGGGGTTTATCCCTTGTATCCCCTTTTGGAATTGGTTTCCAGTTCCTTCTAAATTCTACTTCAACCTTGTACTTCTAATGTTTTGCATCATTATTGATTGATTCATTCATTTTCTATGATTTATATGGTAGTTATTATTGGATACAAGTTTTATTAATTAACCTATAGCTGGCGAGAAAAGAGGTGGATTCATACCTTTTACAAGGTATTTGCATGTAAGTGAATAAAAAAACAGGAATTGGAACTCAGTTGTCCAATTAAAAATTCCAAGCCATTATCCATTACACCACCTGCATGTCTAAACTTACAGCACCTGGTATTCCCAAGCAGTCACCCACCATCTATGTACTAACCAGTTTCAATGTTGCTTAACTTCAGTGATCATCTAGGAAATGGTGTTTCAGTATGATGTGGTAATAAACCAGTCTCCACATACACACTGAAATTTATACTATTATTGGGTTTCCAGTTCCTTCTAAAGTCTTTTCCTTCTCTTTCACTTCCAGTCTTAGTGGCATTGTTGCCTTGCTTGGGGTGAATTCATAAAAAAAAAAAAAAACAGAGTTTTTTTATAGTTAAGAAAATGGCTCTACATAATCTTTATTTAAAAATGTTGTTGGATTGAAAGAATTACAACAAAATAATTCTTTAGGATTTACAACACGTGTGTCAAATATTGAAATGTTTTTCAGCAGTTTTAACCATTCTTGGAGACAAAGAATAAAAAATAAATATGAACAATACAAAATTGAATCCTCTTAGAAACATGTGCCAAAATTTAAAGAATCACAAAAGTGATACATCATGAAAAGCCAAATTTTATTCAAAACACATTCAGAATATCTTTGCTATTATAAAAAAACCTATTTTAATTGCTTTTCTTTTTTTTAATTTAATTTTAATGCCACAATGGGTTTAACTATTATTCCTTCATTTTTAATGAAATTTTTTTAAATTCATCTGATGCCCCTTATAAAGTCCATATCCTTGGCAAATGCCCTGAGGAAATCCAAGTTTTAAATGGGGCATGTGAAACTCCCTAATCTTTCCTGCTGTTTTCTCTGAGGGCTCAGGAGACGTTCAATAGAAGTTCATCTACGAACATACAATTTATACTTTTGTTATGTTCATCAATGATTTCATGCCTACTTATTTCAAACATTCTTGCAATCTCATTTTATTATTTCTTCCAAAAATCATTGTTCTTATGTGAATCTGAGAAAAAAAACCTGAAAAACCATTATCTTAATAAAGCCACTGACTTCATCTCTTTTTTTTTCTTCTTCTTCTTCTTCTTCTTCCTGAATTTATTCCATTTTCTCTTGCCTTATGTCCTTAGTTCCTTTTCAGTTCTTTCAATGTCTTCTTATTTTTGGAATGATTCATCTTTCTTTCCTCTTTTACTCAATTTTCCTCTTCCTCTTCCTCCTCCTCCTCTTCATGATCATCATCAGTATCCTCCACCACCTCAACATCTTTGTTCTCAGCTTTCTCCTTATCGTCTTCCATCACCTCCTCCTCCTCATCATAATCATCAGAATCAACATCATCATCATCATCAGCAGCAGCAGCAGCAGCAGCATTTTCTCCTCCTCGCCTCCTCCTCCTCCTCCTCCTCATCATCATCATCATCATCATCATCATCATTTCTTCTCCCTTTGTTAATGTCATTCATCTTTTCCCTTGGAGTTTTCATTTCTGTCTTCAGCCATTTTTGCTTTCAATCTTTCTTCCTAATTTTGGTTTTACTTCTTCGTCTCTTATTCCACATCTTTTTTTGCCATCATCAACATTCTCAGCAACAACATCATCAACAGCAGTGGCAGCATCGGCAGCAGCAGAATCACTATCACTATCATCATTATCATTGTCATCAGCAACAGTGTATTATCATCCGCATTACTTTCTTGTTTCCATTTGCAATTCATATATGTTTTTTCATTCATTTTGTTTTTTAATTCAAACTATAAAATTTATTTCTTTTCATCTTTTCATTCAAACGATATTCTTCAATAATTCTCTTTATATCTTTTTCCCTTTTTTTCATCTTTTTCTTGCCTTTTTTCTATTTTTCCTTCATTTGTATCTTTTCCTTTTATTCACATTCTCATTTGTATGCTTCATTCAGGTTTTTTTTCATTAAGGTCGCTAAGGTTTTCATTGACATATTCGACCATTATTTTTTTTTATTTTTCTTCATTTTCACCTTTCATGAACAAACTCTTTCATTTTGTTTGTTACGATTATTCTTCCATTTTTTATTTTACTTTTTAATTATCATTTATGTCAATCTGCATTATTTTGTTCTTTTTATTCTTCGCTTTTTTATACTAATTTTCTTCAGAATAGTTTTCATCTAAACACTTTTTCAATCTTACCTCATTCTCTCTACTCTTCTTCATGTTTACCTCATTCTCCATATTCTTCTGAATTCTTACTTCATTCTCTGTACTCTTCTTCATTCTTACCTTATTATTTATACATTCTTACCTCATTCTTCATATTTTTCTTTATTTTTTTATACTCTTCTTTATTCTTACCTCATTCTTCAGATTCTTTTTCATTCTTACCTCATTCTCTATACTCTTCTTAGTTCTTACCTCATTCTCCAGATTCTTTATCATTGTCATCTCTGTCCCATTTATATACAGCCATGTTCAGTTTCAATATTGTCCTATTTTTATTTTTTCTCTCTATTGTCTTCTCTTTATCTTTCTGCTTTACTTCCTTAATCTCTTTCTTTATCTATTAATTTCTTTCATTTTTTTCATTCAATCTGTTCTTTTATTTTCATTGTTCATCCTTTGTATTTCCTATTCTCTTTCCCTGTTCATTTTGCCTTGTACTTTTTATCTTCATTCTCTTTAGTTTTGTTCTTCTTTTTCCCTTTGCCAAATGAACCCAAATCCATTCATCTTCATTCTACATTTCCAATAAGTCTTAATGAAAACTATTCTAAAAGTCACCAATATTCGATTGGTGTCTAGACGACAAATCAGCAATTTTCTTTTCTTTTCTAGTTTTTTCTTGATATTTTTAGTTAGCGTCAATTTGGTCACAGTTCTAGAAATGGCCTTTCCAAATTTGGTGAATTCAAATTGTAATCTAGATCAGTTGATTCCTTCATCCGAAAAAGAAATATTCCCTAAGATGAGACAAAATTAGGTTCCTGAAATATTGAATATAATGGAAATAAAAGACCTTTGAATATCAGGAAGTTGGATAATTATTATATATATATATATCAATAGATCTTTGAAGAAAGAAAAGAAATATATAAAGTCTCTAGGTTAGAGGGTGGATATATTCTTCTTTTTCTTCTATGTACCATGTCTTTTCAGGTCGTTCATGTTCATGACTCTCCACAATTTCCTGTCTTTTGTAGCTCTTAGTAAATTTTGTCTTTTTGTTATCTCTCCGAAACCCTGTTCTGCCATCCATTTACTCAAACTCGTTAGGTTATGCACTGTTTTCCAATATCTCTCTTGCATTGAACATATCTTGTGAGTATCAAATTCTCCAAGCCCTGTTTTGTCATTATGAGTGTTAGAAATTTCAACTGTTTCTTCATGATGTTAAACATAATTATCCTTTTTTTTCCATTTTCTCTAAAACTTTGTTGTTACTCACCTGAACTGAACATGGAAGCAACACACGCACATACATACACACATACATATATACACACATAAATATATATATATTGTGTATATTTAGGCAGCAATTTTTCATTAATGCATGTTTCATTAAATAATATAGACAAGTTTTGTCTATTTACTTTAAGTAAGTTCCTTTCATATTGTCTGATAAGTTTAATCACATTATCGTTGAAAGACGAATGGAAAACACCATATTGATACATGTTTATGTTGGTCACACCACCTACTCACTTTCATGGTGCTTGACTCTACATTTAAATGATAACGCTAACATTTTTAGACATTTAAAACAATATGCCTGGCTGCATACACAATTCCGTAAAATCCTTGTTGACAACACAACTATACTTAAACATGAAAACAATAAACAAAAATTAAAAATTCTTGAAGCTTTATACATAAAACAGTTGAAACCTAACCAAACTATGAAATCTTCACAAATATCCTTAAATGCCTATAATTTATAACAGAAGACATTGGTTTATACCAATGGCTTCCCATACTTAATACTTCTCATTTTTCACTCTCACGTGGTCATGTGTGACGTCACAAGCTGTGATGCGATTTTCACTTCCACATCTCTTATATACAAGTTTGTCGTTACTTGGAAATTTTCATGCAGCAAGGGTGGTCTATCATTGTTGTTTTGTCCGTGTGTTGTTTGATTTATTGAAATTGTCATCTTTGATAATGGCTTGTGTAAGCTGAAATCTTAGATTGGATTTAAACATGTATCAATATGGTGTTTGTCTTTCAATGATAATGTGATTAAGCTTATCAGACAATATGAAAGGAACTTACTTAAAATAAATAGACAAAACTTGTCTATATTATTTAATGAAACATGCATTAATGAAAAATTATATATATATATATTCAAACAGTTATGGTTAAATAATTTAGACATATCATTTTGGTTGTGATCCTTTCAAGTTCACAGATCAATTTCTTGGTAGCCTTAGAAAATTAAGAAAAATACCAAAATATTCTTTTAAATGTTTTTTTATTTGCCCAAGCACATTCAATCTCATCAGAGACCATCTTCAAGGGGTTAAACATTTAAAGAAACATTCATGCTTACACTCACAGTTTAGACAGATATTAGTTGAAAATATATATGTATATTACATAAAAATAATAACAAGCAAAAACTAAAAATCCTAGAAGCCCTTTATATAAAAGAATTAAAATAAGTCAGCTATGAGTATAGGAACATAGTTCTTAAATAGCAGCAAAATATATATATATATATATATATATATATATATATATATATATATAAGATGATGAAGTTAATTGGTAATCCATATGGATAATTTCAAGGAGGATATAAATCCTGATAGCTCAATGTAATAAACAGAGCAAGTAAAAATTAATTAACAAATCAGAGACTTCAGAAAGACATGGTAATATTTTATTTCACGAGACTGATAAAATTCAATTTAATTCCGACCGACCTGGCAGTTTAAAAAAGATTTTCGAGTCTCCAATTTGTTAATTAATTACATACCTATATATATATATATATATATATATATATAAGAATAACAATAAATAAATAAATAAATAAAATAAAAAATGTTATCTACCTTATACTGTGGAGAAAAAAAACATGAATTTTGGATTTGAAATCTAGAATGCAGAATAACGCAGTAAAATGAAATGTTTTGAATTTACAGAACTACATATACACATTCACAGACCATTTAACCCCCTGAATATGGTCTCATATGAGAGTGAAAGTACTTGAGAAAATAAAAATTATTTTAAAAAAATGGATACAGCTTTGATTCTTGCCAGAGCCATAGTTTTACTTTCATATGACTTCTCAATCTAGGCCGATTGCTATTAATTCCACCATTTAATAAAATAAGCGAAACAGTGATAGCAACTGAAAGACATGTTACACCTCATTATCACTGATCAAACCCTGAAGTACAACACATCATGATACAAGAGCTAGATCATGCCTAAAATAGAGTATGGCTGTCCTATTTGGGCAGCAGACATTGACACATACATACATACACAGACACACACACACACACACACGCACACACACATATATTTCTTATTACTATAAATGTATTTTAGTACTTATGACTGTTTTTTTTTATTTTATTAAACTATAGAATTAATAACAACTGGCATACACTGAGGAGTCATACTAAATAAAAATACCCAGCACCCCTTTTTTTTCCCTGTACCCCTTTTCTTTCTCTGCACCCCATTTTTTCCCTGTACCTTTTTTTTTTCCTGGACCCTCTTTTTTTCCCTGTACTCCCTTTTTTTCCCGTACCCTTTTTTCCCTGCACCCCTTTTTTTTTCTCTGTACCCCCTTTTTTACCTGGACCCCTTTTTTTCCCTGTACCTCTTTTTTCTCTGTACCCCCTTTTTTTCCATACCTTTTTTTTCCCTTACCCCCTTTTTTTTTCTCTGTACCCCCTTTTTTTCCCAGTACCCCTATTTTCCCTTGTACCTCTTTTTTCCTAAAGGAAACCACATTTTTAAGCAAAGTGTAATCAATATAAAAATATGATATATATTATATAATATCATAAACAAAATATAAGACAACATCACCACAAGTATGTGTATCAACATATTTCCCAAATCATGTCATATTCGAACAATTCTGCATACTCATTCAGAATCCGTTTACGTTATCATGGGTAAATGTTTAACATATTAACCTAAAGTCATTCGCTTTTTTTTGACATTTTCAATCTAAAATTATATGCCATGAAATTATTCTATGAGGCTTCTTCTTAATTTTCAATATTGACATCATTAATATTTAGCAGTTATCTTGCTTTACAAAACTTGCAACATCTTGCAATTTTTTGTTCATTTCTAAAAAATTTGGAATTGACTTTTAGAAAAGTAATTGTTGCCATCTTAAATTTTTTCTTATTTTTATTTCTCTTTAGTATCTATAATATATTCAGCAAAAATTAGAAATATTAAAACCTATAATAAGTTGATATTATGGATTTGTAATGATTAGATTTCTTTGGTAACAAAGAAATGAATACTGAACTGTTACATGACCTGTCCTTCTTTACGGCAGCGAATGCTGGATGATTTCCTCAAAGAAGAAGAAGAAGAGACTCAAGGCAATGGAGATATGGTTCAACAGAAGGATGCTAAGGATATCATGGGCCAAACGTGAGAGCAACGATGAGTTCTTAGAGAGGATGCAAACAAGGCAGAGGCTTATACTTAACATCAGAAAGAGGCAGCTGAAGTTTCTGGGACACGTAATGAGGAAGGAGGGCCGGGAGAATCTGATACTCATGGGTTGAATAGAGGGAAAGAGACAAGGGAAAAACATGTAACATACCTGGCAGATTTAAGCAAGTGGACAACAGAACGTGGTCTGGGAGAGGAAGCAGAGGGAAAGAGCTTGCTGAGTGCTGCAAGGAATAGAGCAAGGTGGAGAGCCATGATTGCCTACATCCTCAAAGCTTTTTATTTTATTTTTTTGCTTTCATAGAGTTCAGATCTTAAATGTCATATGTTGACACACTAGAGAGAAAGAAAAAAAAACTAAAAACAAAATTTGCAGCTTTCTTCACCTTCATCTTCATTTTTTTAATCATTTCACCCCAAACAAGGTGGGAATGCAGAGGCTTACAGGGAGTAGAAGTGAGAGAAAAGACTGCGTATAGGGAGAATTGAGGAAAGGATAAAAGATGAATGAGATTGACGTGCATTAAACTTTTGAAGATTGCAGTTATCAGGGAAGCAAGTAAATGGAAGGGAAGTGCAAAAAAAGAAACTTTTGGAGTAGAAGCGGTACATTTAACTATTTCAAATGGGTGGGACCTAGATACCAATACATACTTAAACCTATGTATTCAGGGGACCTAGATACCAATACATGCTTAAACCTATGTATTCGTGGGACCTAGATACCAATACATACTTAAACCTATGTATTCGTGGGACCTAGATACCAATATATGCTTAAATCTATGTATTCAGGGGACCTAGATACCAATACATACTTAAACCTATGTATTCGTGGGACCTAGATACCAATACATGCTTAAACCTATGTATTCAGGGGACCTAGATACCAATACATGCTTAAATCTATGTATTCGTGGGACCTAGATACCAATACATACTTAAACCTATGTATTCAGGGGACCTAGATACCAATACATGCTTAAATCTATGTATTATGAAAATGGACAAAGTCCGACAATTTATTTATTAAAGACATTTTTATGTTTAACGTTCTTTTTATAGATACAAGTATTTAAGTAAATGCTCTGTTTATAATAAACAGTATTAAATAACATTTACCGGCCTGAATGTCCGAGAAATTTTCATAGAAAATATTTGTCCTTGGACAGGATTCGAACCTGCATCCTATACGGAACCGTCATTTATGCTGACGTGCCTTGACCGCTCGGCCACCAAGGATCATGAGCAGTTATGAATGTACGAGATTCATGGAAGATTGAAGTTTATAAACAGTAAATTCGACCTTGCCTACCGAACGATCCTTGTTTTTAGTAATTTCTTGCAATACAAATTATCCTTATATTCTTTATTTGATCTACATGTTGTGGGATAATGCATAATAAGCATGCATAATCTTTGCCTTACATAAATTTACCTTCTGATACATTTTCACTCAGCTACAACCCACAACAGTATCCTCCATACCAATGGCAGGGAAGTTTCTCTCTGGTGGTTAAATGAGAGCAGTTTCATTTTGGAGGCATTCAAATTTATGAGCCATTTCCTGTCACAGTTAACCACTGATTGGAGGTTCTTTTCAAGAGCAGCAGCCAGAATCCAGAGAAAAATGCCTCCATTGTTAGATATGTCAGTCTGTATTTTCTAATAATTAACAATTCAAGAACCATATGCAAGATTGAAAGTAAAAGGTGGGGACCTATCTGTTCTCCCCCAGCTATCTAGCCTTGATTGGCAACCAGTCAGGGAGAAAGACAATTCTGAATTCAGTTAAGAGTAGGGCAAGCAAATCCATCCTATCTGTTTGCTACAGAAAGCCTAGCAGTAACACTTAATTTGGTGAGGTTCTGGCTTTCTACTTAATATGTGGGTTTACATGGAGTCATAGTGGAGTAATGGATAGCAGTTCGAATTGAGGAATCGGAGAGCCAAATTCAAATTCCATTTGTATCCAATACATCAACTTACATGCTAATACTCTTGGGAAAGGTATGAATGCTCTTCTCCTCACCGCGGTTATGGATAAGTAGCAGGACAGGCTGGGTTCTATAGCTTTCTGTAGCAACCTGTCTAGGAGAAGGTAGCTCTGAATTCAAAAACTTGTCTGGAGAGGGTTGGGCTCCATCAAGTGATCTTGCCCAAGAAACATCCCTTCTACTTTGCTTGCAGTATATGTGGTGCCCCTATGACTCATCAGGGTCATAGGATTCATGATTGCATGATCGACATGCATAACAACACAAGACTGTGATGAATTAGATTTGCCACTCCCAGTAGATGAGACTGCAGAAACTTTGTGGTGCAATAAGGGAGAGGGCTAAAAATAGCAGTAAGTAGAACATTGACATAGTCATGCCATCTATTGCAGTAGAGTTGTTGAGAGGCAAATCCTCTTTTTGGCATTTTTTATCATTGAGGATATTGTAGAAATATTTAAATTCAGTTTAAATATTGTATTAATAATCTTTTAGCATCTACTTGAACTAGCAATGTAGGCTTCATTCACATTAGTATTTAAATTTTAGGGGATTTCTGTTGTAATGAATGTGAAGAGGGGGATGAGGTTGGGGAAGATACAGAACCGATTGTTCTCCCAATATCTATGGGCGATAATAAGCAGAGAGGAGAAAGAAATGGAAGATAACAAAAATAATACTGCCTTGGGAAACATAGCAATTTGAGGAACAAGATGCCCATGGGACCGATTTCACAAGACACAGCATCTTGCCAACAGATGAGTGCTGTTTTCTCCCAGCTTTTATTAGCATGTGGCATCTTACAAAGACCCAGATCTTGACCAGTTGCAAAGAGGCCCATATCTAGGTATACCAAACTGTCCAGCTGCTATCAGGGAATATCTGGATGTAAATGTTGTTGACAAACATGTCCAGATGTGAAGTGGGGCTTTTTTTGAATTTGTACTGATATGTAATCGCCACAATTTCATAGACCCGAAAAATTATTTAACATTATCAGAGTTTATCAAAGAATGGGATGTCTCTTAAACTACACTTTTTGCATTCTCAACGCAATTGTTTCCAATGTATCTAAGTGTCATAAGCAGTAAGAATACTAAGAGATTCCACCAGAACATCTGAGACATAAACGTGTTAGAAAGGATAGTTCAATTCAAATATGGTGTGTGTTGATGAAAATTGTCAATCAGTTGAAGAACAAGAGTAAATGTCTCAAACATTTCTGTTAAATTACAGGCAGTTTTCATTGATTTATTTTTTACTACTTATCAACCTTTTGCTGATTATTTGAAGTAAAAAGATATATTTTGATTGTAAGAACATTTTTTTAATTGATTTTCACCCTAAGTGAGGCAGTAAAGCTACTAAGGCACAAGGGGTTACTGGGTGTGGCTGAATTAGGCACAGAAACATTAATAATGAGCAGGAAGAGAAAATGTAATCAAGAGGACAATATACAGTGAATAACATTGGATTTAAATTTTTCAGATTAGAATTGGCTGGAAAGTATAGAGTCAGAATGGAGTTCCACAAACAAGAAGTGCGAGAAAAACTGTTAAGATGGAATTTACCGCTACATCTTGCCACCTCAACTGTAAATTGATGAGATCTTGATGCCAGTCTAGTACTGTGCTTAAATTCAAAAAGTCTAGGTACCATAGCAAAGAGCTCATCTGAACAATTACCATGAGAGAATTTATAGAAAAGGTACAGACAGGCAACCTTATGACAGTGGGAAAATGACTAACACTGAGATGCCAGATCAGGATTGCTAATATTGCTGATTCTTATTAGAAATTTATCAAAGAGCTCAAGGTAAATAGCAGAGGCACATATATGGCAGCAATATTTGAAAAGTAGACATAGATATGTATGATAGATTCTGGAGACATTGATACACTTAAAGGGAAGAATACACTGCATTATGGAGAGTGTGTTTAATGTCATCTTCCAAACTAAGGAGATCATCTATAAATATTATGTAGAAAATAGTTGCTTCTGGAAGATCGACCATGGCTAAGGTTTCATCAGCTCAAGTGCTTTATACCATTCTACTAATATATTTAGACTACCATGACACAAGCAGGTACTTGGCATTATTACCAACCCAAAACATAAAATATATCCTCCTTGTAATTCTCCATCCATTTTGTTGGCAAATGAGGCATATCACTGAAAGCAACAACAATAACACAAATATGGCACTGGAAACAGGATTTTGCCAGCAAAATATCAAAAGAACTGCACTGGAGATTAAGATGGCTGGAAAATGGACTGACAAAATTGTAAATCCAATAATCTTCAATAATAACATTATTTAAATTTAAAAATAGACAGGCAGACAGATAGGCACACACACATACACACACACATACATACATGCATACATACATATATATATATATATATATATATATATATATATATATATATATATATATATATATATGTGTGTGTATCAATGAATAATATACCCACTTTGTATCTACTTATTTTTATACTGATCCGTTCCAGTTTTCTAATCAGTTTGTTGATGTTGAGTTGAAATTCATCAAGGAAGGTGTTGTAGTTTTTTAAAACCAACTACTCTAAAAAAATTTTAAAATGTTTTTAAAAATCACCATCACAAAGGGATGCACATTTTATCACACTTACAATAAGTTTGTCTTTGTAATTTGCCCCTGAAGATGATATCAGAAAAGGTTGAAAGTACTTGGGTTAAAAAAAATTACAGTGCCTTCCTTGGGGAATTTCATTTTTCATGTTAAATTTATAAACGTTTTCTAT
Organism: Acanthosepion lycidas; assembly: GCA_963932145.1. NCBI lineage: Eukaryota > Metazoa > Mollusca > Cephalopoda > Sepiida > Sepiidae > Acanthosepion > Acanthosepion lycidas. The sequence goes on along the minus strand of OZ010598.1, from coordinate 92,039,419 downwards.
TTGTTCCTTATCCTATCACATAGATAAATATTGATAAGTATACAAATATATATATTTATATGTATGTGCGTGTGTGCATGAGAATAGTTTGTTAAGTGTATTTGATCTTGAATTTGAAGCTCATCTTTTGTCATTTTCTTAAAGACCTAGAAAGACTAATGATGTTAAGTAGCACTTATAAAATCCTTCAAAAATCCTTTCAGTATGGTGTACCTCAGTGCTAACCTTTTCCATCTAAAAGAGATACAAATGTGAAGTAGATGTGAATGACTTAATTGAATCTTTCTTTAAAACTTGTCACAAAACTGACTGATCCATCCTCTTTCAAACACTTGACACTGATTTGTTACTAAAATGTAAAGTGGACACTTCTCAAACTTAAAATGTAATCTGACATTGGATCAATTTTGATTAATTTCTCTTTAAATATGGTTCACCGTGAAATTGTTTCTAGAGGGTTAACTACTTTTACAGATCCCCAATTTAATAGAATTGGCTCAGGTTCGAACCCAGTAAGAACCAAATGTTCAGATGTCAAAAAAATTAATTTTTTTAATTGTACATGCTAATGATGTAAAAAGAATTACAAAAATAATAATTTTATTTGGCTGCTAAAAGTATATGAATCTTAAATCAATCTATTTTTTAAATGTTTCAAACATTGGTGGCTTGACAAAAATATATTTATTTAATGCAGGAATAGAGCAAAACAAAATTGAAACTATTAACATCTTAAAAGTCCTCTATGTATAGATTTGAGACATATTATTTAGACATTTTAGCAAAAACAATTAATAAATTTAATAAACATCAAATATCTGTTTTTGTTAATAAAACTTGTTTGGAAGAATAATTGTTGGGAAAATATATACTGAATATATATATATATATATATATATATATATATATATATATATGCAAGCTTCATTGAAAACGATTGACAAGGTGCTGTGGTTAAGTTTTTTATTTAATTTCTCATGTGTTCATACAATTTTTTCTTTTCAGGACATAAATTATATAAAAAATGTCTGATGTTTTTCAAGCACTTTCAGTTATAGTTATAGCCATTATTAAAGATGGATTTTATTTTACTTTTAACTGAATATATGCATTGCTTTATTTATGTACCAAGAGTTATAGGAATGTTTTATTTTCCAAACATGGTCAGCACATTGTGGTCATGTTCATAGTTGATATTATTGAGGTTGGCTTTTTCTTTTATATTAATAATGCTTCCATTATTTTTAGCCCTTTTTGCACATGTGGATGATGCTATTACAATTCTCTTATAAACTATTATATTATGAAGAGAGTTTGATAGCTCTCCATATGTATTTAAATAAGACCTAATTGAGCTATGGTCAGAAAGATGCATTGTTAGTTTTCTTGTTAAACATGTAGCATATTGAATATAATTATTTACAAATTTGGATTGATGAGGAACACAGTTCCTTAAGGGACATGTAAATTCATAAATAACATCGGTTCTCTGTAATTTGAATCTTGCAGGTGAATTATTATCAAATGAATAGAAACAATAAACAAGATGAATCTTTACTTAGAAACATCATAATGAAATACATAACTCCAGTTGAGAAAAGAGGAAAATTAAATTAATTATTTATTATAAAAATTTTAAACTGCTAACCTCATCATCAACAATAATAATCGAAAGCTCTATCCTTCGACCTATTTTATTCTTAATTTCTATCAATGACTTTCCTGATGACACCATTTCTTAACTTGGTATCTATGATGATGACACAACCATTTACACCTGTCTCATTTGTTAGTCTCATCAGTTCAATAAAGTCAAATTAGCAGCTGATCTAAAAATGACCTACAGTCTGTTGTTAACTGGGGCAAGGAATGGCATGTTAACTTTAATGCCTCCAAAATGAAACTGCTCTCTATTAATAATCTGAGTGATCCCTTTCTGCCTTCCATCATCATGCCTGATGCTAACTTCCGTGAAAGTGACTCATTGTGTCTTCTCAAACTCACATTCTTATCTGACATTAAATGGAAAGATTATATTGAATGCATTACTAGGTCTGCTGCTGAGAAAGTTAGTTCATTGTATCATAGTAGACAATTTTCCTCTCTTGAATCTATCTTACATATTTATAAGTCTACCATTCATCCATGCCTAGAATATTACTGCCACATATGGTCCAGTGCTCCTTCTATATATTTAGAGATTCTTGATAAAATCCAGAATAAGAATTTGTTATATTACTGGTTCTGACCTGGCATCTCAGAATCAGTAACTAAAAATAGACATATAAATACTTTCATGATAATTATTCAGATTAACTCTTTACCATGGTACATAGACTTTATGAGTTTGAGGGCAGTACTAGATTAGCAACAAGGTCTCATCAACTTACAGCCTTGATTTGGCTAGATGTAAACATAAGTTCTATGCTGTTTCTTTCATGCACTTCTTGCTCATGGAACTCTCTTCCGACTCCATGTTTTCCAGTCAATTTTGATGTTCCAAAATTGAAATGCAACATCAGTCGTTATCTAATTCCTCTTCTATTGTTTTTTGCTCCTTAATAATATTTCTCTTTTTTCTTATTCTTTCACATTCAGTAACTCCTCATGTATTAGTGGCTTTACTGGCTTGCATAGAGTGAAATGATTAAAAAAAAACATATACAAATAAAGATAAAAGGAAAATTTTTATTTACCAATACATTTTGTCCTCTGTTGGACTTCATCAAGGCAAAGATAAGGATTTTGTTTTGCAACAGTTATTTATAAACAAAAGTAAATATGTTGCTAGGTTTACAAAATTTTTAAATTTAATAATGTATATAAATATTTTTCAGGCTGACTGTGAAGGGTGCTTTTTTTTCTTTTTTGTCTCTTTACAGATATATTTTTTATTTATATCTGAATTTTTACTAACGCATATATATATATATATATATATATATATATATATAACAGGACAAAGAACAAGAAGGAAACAGATCTTAATCTTTATTAAACCTCCATCAGAAATCAAGATATAAATATATATATATATATATATATATATATATATATATATATATATATATATATATAATATATATATATATATATATATATATATATATATATATATCAATCAGTTATGTGCCATGCATGATACACACTTAAGCAATCATGTATCTTTTGATACATGACTGATGGGGCAGATTTTTTCTGCAGTAGGTTGCCATTTCTTTCTGAGGTAGACGGGTTGCCATCCAAAGCTATAGAACCCAGTCTGTCCTTCCATTTGCCCATAGCTGGGGGGAGAAGAAGAGAATTCATACCTTTCCCAAGGGTATTACCACTTAAGTGAATCTAATGGATTCAACTGGAATTCAAACTTGGCTCTCCAAGCTAGTTATCCATAGCTGGGGAGAGAAGAAGAGGATTCATAACTTTCTCAAGACTATTAGCACATTAATTATTGTAATGGATTTGATTGGAATTTGAACTCAGCTCTCCAATCCCTCAATACGAACCACTATCCATAATGCCACCTTATATATATATATATATATATATATATATATATATATATATATTTATCTTATAACTTAAATATAAAATTTTATTGGCTACATGTGTTTTCATAGAGACCTCATTATTTTTTAATCACTGTGAAATGCATCTCCCATTCTCAAGGATTTAAATAAAGGAAATGTGCCTCAGAAGCACAGGCCACTAGATGTAATTCACACTGTTTGAAAAAAAGAATGAATCTAGTCAAACATGTGTATCAAATGATATTGGATTAAAAAATCCATTAATATATATATATATATATATATATATATATATATATATATATATATATATATATATATATATTATAAGGGAGAGGTTATAGTTGTTCCAACAAGAGAAAAGTGTATATTTTAAGAGAAGAGATAAGCCACAAAAATTTTGGTTATAATATGGATTTTTAAATATATATTATACTTTATTTTCCATATTTTTGCTATAAATATATATTATATGGGAAATAAAGTAGAATATATATTTAAAAATCCACATTATAACCAGAAACGTTTGTGGCTTCTCTCTTCTCTTAATATATATATATATATATATATATATATATATATATATATATATATATAGAGAGAGAGAGAGAGAGAGAGAGAGATAAAGAATGAGAGATAGAAAGAACAGGGCATCTACTCAAACATGTGTATCCACTAATTTTTTGTTAAAAGATTAATTTATATATATATATATATATATAAATATATATATATACAGAGAGAGGGAGAGAGAGAGAGAGGGAGAGAGAGAAAGAGAAACTCCTAAGGAATCTAAGGAATGTGTACACATGAATCTGTTTATCAGCCCTGGAAGAATAACTAAGCACTTTTAGATTAAAGAAACATACACTCACACATACAAATAGGCCTAATGTGCACCTGCACACACACACACACACACACACACATATATATATATATATATATTGCATCAAGTGCTATTATAGTGGCTACTTTGTATTTGAAATAGATCCCCAGTTTTATTTTATTAAATAGTAGGTATTATGTCTATTGCCTTGAGCATTCAAGAAATCTTACCAAAAAAATGTCCTCCCCTCAGCATTATTTCAAATAAAGGCATCCCTCAATTAATGCACATTCCATTAATGTGTTTTCAATTGGTGCGCTAAAATTTTATCTACCAAAATTCGATGGGTGCATAAACAATACTTGATTAATGTAGCAAATTGATTTTTTTATAGTTACCAATGTACAAATTAGTTACACTAATTAAGGGATTCCTGTATCAAGTATCCACCTTAGAAGTAATAAAAAATTCTGATTAAAAACAAATCCATTAATTCTTTAGAAATTGCTATGTTTACATTTCAGATACAAAACTGAGCCGATATAGAGCTTTTGAAAAAATAATCTGAATCTCCAAGGATGTGCTATGTTTAAAAAAATGGGGGAATAGAACCTTGCTTGCTGTGGTGTTCTTCTTTGTGGCTGGATGGTAGGGCACATTGGATGAAATGATGGTTTCCCCTACAGTGGTGGGGATGTAGGTTTGATCATTGCCAAGAGAATGCATTTTACTTTAATTTTATTTTTTTTGTATGCACAGAGGCCAATACTGTTTAAAAAATAAAGTGAAGTGTCTATTTCAAATATGAGTACTCACTACGATAACATTAGAAGCAATAAAAAATGATAGATTAAAAATAAGTCCATTAATTCTTTAGAAATAAATATATATATATATATATATATGTGTGTGTGTGTGTGTGTGTGTGTTAGGACCTTGAATAAGTTCTCACTGATTTTTCATGAAAAGTAATGGTTTATTTTGAAAAATTAGTAAGAAACATGTCACTGAAAGTATTGTCCATCACTAGCCACTACTTTTTCCCATCTTTCTGGCAGCATTTGAATTCCATGTCGGAAAAACAACACGCCCTTTGAGGCTAATCATGAGTCAACCCATTTTTTTTCATCTTTATAAGAATAAAAGTGTTTCTAAGTGTTATGGGACCTTACTTATAATAACATAATGGACTATTCCATACGTAATAAATACTGCACCTCAAAAGGAAGCGGGGAGTCCAGTCTGAAGTCTGGAGTGAAGTCCATCAGAGGTCTGTCAGTCAGTCAGAGCGAGCGAGTCAGTCAGTCGAGTCAGAGGCAGTCTGAAACAGAGTCACATTCAAACAAGTACTACTAAACCTGATTGTTCGTACTAACACTTTCTACTTCTCTGTATATATTCCTGTTTGTAATATATCTGTGTTATTCTATATCCGTGTTCGAGTTCTTCTTTATTGGTTCTAACTTGGACTATCACCGTTGGTTCAAGGAACAAGACCATAACTATAAGCCATGTCATGTGCCATCAATGAAAACAATTGATAATCAGATAGTGCAATGTCTGCTGAATACGTCAGGTGGGGTAGGACTTCCCATTTAAGCGTTTCCAAGTAGGTTTTCACACATTTAGCAACATGTGGCATAGCATTGCCATGTTGCAAAATCACTTTTTCATGTCTCTGCTCATATAGAAGCCATTTTTTTTCAATGCTCGGCTCAAATGCATCAATTGTAGTCAATAATGATCTGCTGTATAATGATCTCCCCAAATGCAGAGCAGAAGCTTAGAACCATGGATATTCGGCTTTGCCACCAATGTTGATGTATGGCTGGGCTTAGCCACTCAGGGTTATCATAGTGTATCCACTTTTCATCACCAGTCATGATACAATGCAAAAACCTTTACCTTTCTGCCAGTGAAGCAGTTGTTCGCACATGAAAAGATGACGTTCAACATCTCTCAGCTTCAACTCATACAGTACCCAATGTCCTTGCTTTTGAATCATTCCTAATGCTTTCAAATATTTCAAAGCTATTGTGTTATCAACTTCTAATGATTCTGCAAGTTCAGCTTGTGCCTGACATGAGTCTTCATGAAGTAATACCTCCAATTCTTTGTCTTCAAACTTTTTCGGTACCAGAGCATTCTTTATCTTCAACATCAAAATCATTATTTTGAAGCATCTAAACCAATCTCTGCATGTTGTTTCCAGCAGAGCATGGTCACCATAAGTCTCAACAAGAATTCTATGTGCCTCAGCTGCAGATTTCATTTGAATAAAGTAGTGCAGTAAAATTCCTTGCAAATACACTTTCTTTGACACAAAATCTGACATGTTTAATGCTATGAAAAACAAAGTTGTTTACACTTTGGTGAAACGATATACACTGAATTTCAAACTTACTTATAGTATTTCCTTTGCATTACCATCTGAATCTAAACACACAGTTCTGGGAATGCCATATGTTGGAAAACAGCAAGAACTTATTCAAGGTCCTAATAAATATATATATATATATATATATATATATATATATATATATATATAGAGAGAGAGAGAGAGAGAGAGAGAGAGAGAGAGTTAAACTTGTCAGAATAATTCTGAAGATAAGACAAATTGAATAAAATAGAAAAGTTACCAATATCCAGAAGCAAGCTTAGACATGAGCATTCACTTTTTAATATTTTGAATTTGATGTAACTACAAAACATTTTGGTTTTAAACTTGCCTTATTAAAGTCACATTGACAAAATGCATCGGCAATGACTAAGAAATATTTTGCACTTGTCTTTTTTATTCATATTCATATATATATATATATATATATATATATATATATATATATATGGAAATGCAGAGAGAACATATCGATTATCAATTCAAATGTTCACAACTATATACAATAGTAGAGCTATAATTCTCTATTATAAAGTATTACATTTGAACATATGTAAACTGCTACATCAATATGTATATATATATATATGTGTGTGTGTGTGTGTGTATATATATATATATGTATATATATAAGTGTGTGTATGTGTGTGTGTGCGTGTATGTGTGTGCATGTGTGTGTTTGTGTGTGTATGTGTTATCTGAATAAGTAAGGTAAGCTAGTAGCTTCAAATTCTGAATGATGAATACTGATTGGCACATGATCATTGGCATCTGTGCATCTCTAAAGACAATGGTGTACCACAAAATGCCACAGGCTTGGCCAAGAGTTCTAGAATTCTTGAAGTGCCAAGACATTGATTACAGAAACTTAAGTAAAGAATGAACCAATAGATTTTAGCAATGGCAGAGTTGTAGGAGTTGCCAGAAGGCCACGCTCTATGCCATCCAACTGCCTGAGAGACTTAACTACAGATTCATTTATGATATACTCCTTAGATTTCTCTTCAACCAAACCAAACCATAAGGCAATAGGTATATATATATATATATATATATAAAACAATGATTGCTGCCAAAATATACTCACACTCATATACACATGCACACACACATGCACATGTATGCACATGCTCCCCCACTATTCACACAATTAAAGAAGATGGAAAAATCAACCTTGCAGCAATGAAATGTGCATAAACTGCAATTGCTGGTGGGTCCGTCTAAGAAATTCAGATGTTGAATATGACATCAATTAGCTAAGTGACAAATTTTATATTTCTATTAATCCTATATATATATATATATATATATATATATATATATATTTAAGTTATGAAGAACTTGGTAAACCGTATGGGTAATTCCAAGGAGGATGAAATCCTGAGAGCTCAATGTGAATCCAGAGCTAATATTTAATGAAAAACAGACCACTTTAAGGTACCATTACAATAATTTATTTCACCAAAATCCTTTTAAAGGACTCCAGATCATCAGGTAACACTTCCAATGTATATATATATATATATATATATATATATATATATATATATGTAGTAATCCATTGGTATAATCCAAGCCAGTCCTATTAACATAATATAGAATTTGAAATATGTTAAAACAGCCTCTCAAAGAGAGCTCAATGTTTGTTTTCATTAAACAGAGCAAAATTTTCTTTACAATTGGAATTAAGATACCTTTAGTTAATGACCATTTTCACCTAAAATTTTAATTTTAAAATTTGCAGGGTTTTTCAAACTACATATATATATATATATATATATATATATATATATATATATATATATATATATATATATTATATGGAATTGATTAAATCTGACAAATATTTTAATACATTTTCTGTTTATATGTTTATTTCTCTTTAATAAGATTTCTCAAATTCAGGCCAGTAGACAAAAATAAATATACTGTTTAATAAATAAAATGTACATCAATACAAGTATCCATTATAATAAAATATATATTTATATATTCCTACTGCCTTATAGTCACCTTTGGTAGAAAAGAAATCTAATGATTATATCCTATATACAAGAAAATGCAGATAATTACCCTTGTAAATCTGTATTTAAGTCTATCAAGCAGTTGGATGGCATACAGCATGGCCTTCTGGCAACTCCTACAACTCTGCCATTGCTAAAATCTATTGGTTCATTCTTTACTTAAGTTTCTGTAAGCAATGTATTGGCACTTCAAGAATTCTAGAACTCTTGGCCAAGCCTGAGGTATGTTGTGGTACACCATTTCCTTGAGAGATGCACTGATGCCAATGATTGCACTTTGTAACAAAATTTTGACTTTTTTGGTCAGTAAGTGTTATTTTCTAATTGCTTCTGTCTAAAAAGCAAAGCAAATGACTATTATTTTGGTCAAACTTTTTCTTTTGTGACCTGGATAGAGGCTAAAATAGAGCCATGAAATTTGCAAACCCATAGATTTGGATGGAACCAACTGACCACTCAAGAAATTACTTCTTCTACATGGGGGACCATTCCAAATGTTGAACTGGTAAGAATGAGCATGTACCCCAAACCTTCTGTCATCCATCACTCCAGTACAAAACTGCCCTGAGTTTCCCGCACCCACACCCCAAAAAGAGAGCCACTGTTTTCAGAAGAGAACAGCAATTCACAGGTTGAAGTCATTGATCCAGATTACAGAGGCACAGCTGAGGAGAGAAACCCAAACTACCCCAACCAAAAAGATCTCTATGACACAATCAGAGATCTTGATTTCATAATGTCCAATGCCAAGCTATTGTTATTCAGACTCATGCAGTGGAATTTATGAAATGAAAGTGTGCAAGGTCAGAGAAAAGTGTTACCAGTGGTCTTCAAGCTTTTTCACCCGTCAAGATTGGCTTTACTTCTGTAACAATGTGACCTATCTGAGGCAATTGGAATTACCTGTAACACCAGCGAGTGGTGCTTCTTCATTAACAGCTCATCCAGGAGTCTCAAATTTATGCTGGTTCATGTATCCATCTCTTTCTTTGGCTCACTCGGTGCAGTTCAGAGGAATACAATAGTGTCAAGATCTTACTAGATGCCTTGAAATATGAACACTATGGTTGGGTGGTTATTGGAGAGTTAAAAATGATGGCCTTCCTGATGGGTCTCCAAGGCAGCTTTACCAGGTTTCCATGTTGTCTTCACCTTTGGGACAGCAGGGACACTGTGACACACTACCACAAGTGAGACAGCCCAAAGGGAACTGTACTCAGTGTGGCAAAGAACAATGTCAAATGAGAGCCACTATTGTATTCCTGTAAAGTATTGTTTCCTCCACTGCACTTAAAATTGGGCCTTACGAAACAATTTGTTAAAACTCTAGGTAAAAAGTCTACAGCCTTCAAGTATCTTCATGAATTCTCTAAGCTGTCTGCAGCAAAAGTCAAAGCCAGTGTCTTCATTCGACCACAAATAAAAAAGATCAAGTTATTCCCCAAGAAACTCACTAAAAAGACATATAGAACAGCTCTGTTGCAGTTGATCAGGGTTTACTGGGGAATCATGAGGTTGAAAACTATATGAAGTTTGTTTAGACCCTGGTAAAGAACTACAGCAAAATGGGCTGCATGATGTCTATCAAAGTCCATATCCTTGTTGCTTAACTTGATACACTCAAGGAGAACATGGCAGTATACTCAGAGGAGCAAGGCAAGCACATCCACCATGATATGCTGGGTGTTGGACTTTGAACACCACTAGCAACATTCATATAATGAAAACTAGATGGAAGACAATATTTGGCAGTTGATTCATGAAAGTAATTTATAATATAAGTGTAAATTGTGAAAAACTACTGATTTCTAAATTTTTTATGGTCTCTCTTGTGCAATCCTAGAATAAATAAATGCTACTTTTGAATTATATATTGTTTTGTTCCTACTTTTCATGAACAAGAATGTTCCCAATCACTAGTTTTCCCAATGAGAATAGGTAAATTTCAGAAATATCATTATCCTTATTGCAAAAGCAAAGTTTGAAGGAAATATTAGCCATTTTTCATACTTCCTAGGTCTGAACAAATAGAAAAAAGTAATTTAAATCCAAGGACAAAAGTTATGTTATCTACCAGTGTTTATGGCACACGATATGCAGCTACTTACCTTACTTATTCAGATAATATATATATATATATATATATATATATATATATATATATATATATATATAAAGAAGTAATGGGATTATTTTTAATCTGACATTTTTATTTATTGGGTGACGGTGCATAAATCATGAGAAAAAATCTGTATCGAAAACTCACAAAGCACAATTACCTTCTACACAACTAAGAACCATGAAATCCACTTGTCATCCAATTTAACATTTTTTTATTAAGGTAAGAAAAGTTGTGATAAGTTGAGACTTGGAGGGAAGTACACTTAACATATTTCAAGGTCTACTAAAGTCAACCAGATTTTGTTACTCTTTTTCAACAGATAGCACAAATTCTTTTTTGAGAAAAGACTTAGTTTTCTCTTTTGTTGCCACAGTTGGTTGGTGATAACTACTTAGACTATTTACGCTATTTACATTGTTCACACTGTTGTCCTCATCTTTGTTTTCATATTCACAACTTTTCAGCCGTTGTCCGCTCCGGTGATTAGAATTTTTAACCAAACCCCTCTTTATTTCATCTACCAGGATAGATTGTCCCATTGTACATATTTATTTTTGTGATTTTACAATGGGACTCCAGTAGTGCAAGTTAAAGTATCACAAAAATTAATATATATGTATAATGGGATGGTGTTTCCATGGGTTCAGTTCTGGGCCCAACTTTTTAGTAATTTCTATATGTCTAGTCTTGAAAATAATATATTTAGTAAATTTAAAAAAACTCTCCATCTAGTCAAGAATATGGATGAAATATATCATTTCTTAAACCAAAATAATTCTGTCCTTAAATTTACATATAAACTTAATAATAGTAAGAAAATTCCTTTTCTAGATATATTGATAAACATGTTGTGGGCATATGCTGGTTATGTTTTAGGACAGAAAACAAATCTGCCCTGGTATATTTATGCCACAACAAAAATGACAGACTCAGTATGAGTCCTGACAATAAAATGATAAAACAACAACAAAACTTTATATATAAATAAACAATAAATATGTATTAAAAAAAAAAAATAGGTATACATAGACAATAGAAGAGTTACAGTACAATGAATATGAAAGAAAACATTTAAAGACTAGAGAATTTGTGTGTGTGTGTGTGTGTGTGTGTGTGTGTGTGTGTGTAGTTTGGCGTAGTAGAAAGTCCCAGAGAAAATGAAGTTAAAGGTGTGTACATGCATGCACATGTGTTTTCCCTCGTGGGAAATGCATTCTTCACGTTCAACCTACATCTTAGTGTGTAAGAAGAAAATAGGAAAAAGAGAATGACAGAGAATATCACTTCCTATCTATAGGCATAGGGAGCATCCCTTAGCATCAGTTATTTTTAGGAAAGTAAGTAGGTTAACTCCACAATACACCCCTCCAAATGGGGAGAATTTTAATCTACCCATATATCCATTAAGTTTGTTTATGTTCGTTTTGTACCATGTAGGCTGAAAAGAAAAAAGATTTGAACAGTATAGTTGCGATGTATATTTAAACATGATGATGAAAATGTACTTGTCTGAAGTACTGTGTCATCAGAGTGCTATATAATTCTCTAGTGGGTCAGAGTCATAGCATGCCCTGGAAGATGTGTCAATAGTGTAGAAAAAGAGTTTTCAGTGGTTGGTATTAAAATTTTGTTTTCCAATGCTCCACATTGAATTGATTTTGTTTGGAACGCCTTGTTTGTTTGCTGTGTGTGAATGGTGTAGTCATACAAAAATTTTAATAGAAGACTCTTAAATTTGTAAAGTTGTTGAGCTGATGTTGGTGAAATCTCTACCATAAATCAAATATATATTTTGTGAGAACTTTAAGATATCTGCTATTATTGTCAGTTTTTCTTGGGGACACAGCTATCTTCGTATATTATTAAATTGTACTTGCAGATTTCTTAGTTTGTTCGTGTTAACATCTTTGAGTGTAAAAGGTCAGTGATTCACCTTTAGATTTATTTCAACCTTTATCTGTTGAGCCCCCCAAAAAAAGTGCTGTTTAAGTTGAAAAGGGAATTGACTTTCATTGTGTTTGTGTGGTATTTTTTGAGAAAAGTTTTGCTTGGTTCAAACTTGTATGATGAAAGTTGTATTTTTCGTTTTGGTGAAAAAAAAATTTTGGGGATGTCTGTTGGTGGAAGGATTATTCAGGCATAATGGCTTAAGAGAGATGAAGAGTCAAGCAAAAAAGCAGTAAAGATGGGATGCGTGTTGTTTGCCTGCTGACAGGGCAATCAAGTAATAATTGCAATGTCAATTAGAGATTTTTTGTGGCCAGGCATGCTGCAAAGAAAAATCTATTTGCTGACTTGGAAAACATCTTGTCCAGATAGTTACTTTGTGTAGATGTGTTTTAGAAATTTGAAACATGTGATTTTGCTCTTCTCATCAGGTCTAATCACAAATTTTGTAACTGTAAGTAAATTTTTTTTAATTTTTTAAGTCCACCATATGTTGTACAGTAGGTAGAAATTGGTTGAAGCTTTCTCCTCACTGGATTTCAGTTTGAAAAAGTGTTTAAACAATGCATAAGTTTATTTATACAGTTTTGTGTGTTCTTGTATCCAGGAGAAAACATCGTGTCAGGGTTTACCAATATGTTGTGATGCGTTAGTTGAGTGTTTTAGTTGGAAAATACATGTCTCCTGGTATATTTATCCCACAACAAAAATGACTGACTTGGAATGTGAGTTCAGCTAATAAAATGATTAAAGCAACAATAAAACTATATATATAAACAAACAATAAGTATGTATTCGCAAAACTAAGCTATACATAGACAATAGAAAATTGTTACATGTTACAGTACAATGCATATGAAAGAAAAACATTTAAAGACGAAAGAATGTGTTTGTGTGTGTGTGTAGTTTGGTGTAGGAGAAAGTCCTAGAGAAAATGAAGTGAAAGGTGCATATGTGTGTGCATGTGTGTGCACGTGTATGCACATGTGCCCATTCCCCAGTGAGAAATGCCTCCTCCATGTTTAACTTACATCTTAGCATGTAAGAGGAAAATGGAAAAAAGAGAATGATAGAGAATGTCACTGCCTTTTTACAGGCTTATGGAGCATCCCCTAGCAACGTTTTTTTTTTCTTTTTAGGAAAGTAAGTGTGAGTAATTCCACAAACACTAATAATAATAAATTCACTATCTACCCAAACTGACTAGCATAAATTTGTGCACTCTTAACTATAAAAGTGGATGTCCAAATTGCTATAAAATAGCAATAATAATAATAAAAAACTAATAAACAGTGCAAACATTAAATCATCCACAAAACAGATTTTCTACAGTGAACTAAAAAATATAAAACAAACTCTTATTGATAATAACTTCCCTAATTATATCATTGACGAACTAATATGTTGTTCTACTGGAAATTTGATATAAAACAAACAGAATATAATACTTCCTGAAATAATTCTGAACATATTAATCTTTTATATCGCAATCAAATACATTCAAATTATAAACAGGAGGAAAATATCCTTAAAAAACTAATAAATACTAATATATCCACCACAGATCCTAGTAAAAAAATAAAATTAATTCTATACTATACTAAATTCAATATATTCAATTTAATCATTCATAATAACTCATCCCCATCAATTAAAATGTTGCAGAAAGCCAAAATTATATATAAATTTAATTAACCTTTGGGAGATTGTAACTCCAATAGAAAAAATAATATATATGTTGGTCACACCACAACTATGTTGTCTAGAAGGTTGCATTTTTATTTGAATAATGCATCTGACATGTCTCAACATTAACAGCAGCATGCCTGCCTACATTTACAACTTAAAAATTCTTGTCAAAAATACATCCATACTTTTTCATGAAAATAATAAACTTAAACTAAAAATTCTTGAAGCTAACTACATTAAAAAATTTAAACCAACCCTTAATAAAATGAATTATGAATACTGCACAAATGTTTTCAGTAGATAGTTTTAAATATCTAGGTTATAATTAATAGCTTTGAACAGTTTTTAAAAAATAGTTATACACCTCAATAATTTAGTTACTTCCCTTGACATTACCGCACATGTATGCTTACATCATACAATTTAAAAATTAAACAATACATAAGTTTAGAGTTCTTCACTTCACTTTGTCTTATCAAAATCAAAACCCTGAAGATGACATTGTGCTTATGTCGAAAGTACGCAGCAATAAAATGGATATACATCAATATGGTAATTTTTTTCTACCTTTAATAAGAATACTAAGAAACTCGTCCAGAAATATGAGAGGATCCTATTAAGAATAAGTAGAGAAAACGTGTCTAAATTATTTAATGAGACATGTGTTAATGAAAACATGCTGCCAAAATATACACAATATATATATATATATATATATATATATATATATATATATATATATATATCTGTGGATAAGTAAAAGAAGTAGATCCTATTAATATAAAATATTAAAACTGATCCACAAAAGAGAGTTGAATATATTTCTTATAGAGCATATAAGTGAATTATAAAAATGAAATTGCCCCATTCAGATAGCCATTTTGTCCCTGGGAGTTTCTCCCTGGGACTTGTCAATGCAAATACATTTGTTAAAGAAATGAATTCTGACGTTTTTTTTTAAGAAATTTGAAAAATAAAAGTTAAGGAAGGAAAGAAGTAAGAAAAAGAAGAAGAGTTACAAACAACATACAAGAGAAATGGGATTTATAGAGAGATAGAGAGACAAAGAAACTGAGGTGGTTACGGTGGAAGTGACAGGAACAAGTCTAGACAAAAAAAAAAAAAAAAACAGTTGAAGATGAACAAAGACCTAAATTTAACATTAACTCTTGTACAAATTCCCATAAAAAATTTACATAAAGAAACAATCATAAACATTATTAAACTTAAAAATCAAAATATTTTACTAAATAAAAGGAATGAAATGGTTTCCAAGTGTCACCTTAGAAGAAAATTTCAACTGTTATATTATTATTTCTATCTTGCACTCTTCACTGTCATTTATCTTTTATATATGAAATTTTCTGATATGTAAAATTGTACATATTATTACATTTTATTCAACTCCGTCATTAGTGGCTTTGGGGTTTTCTCTGAATTCTACATGATACCAGGATGTACGCGATTTCTCCCTTTTCTCCCTCTTAGGCTGGTGTTTATCTACCTGTCATATAGATCTTCCCACATGCACACATCCTAGAGACAGCAGGGTAGACCACATATCTTGCAGCTAGGAGTTTATCTTTCTGCTCAACCTACTGATGCATCTGGCTTCTCTGAAGATCCAGCATAATGCTGAGCGAAAAGTTCATTTCAGTAAACATCTGGGATGAGTTATATATGACAAATAGAAGAAGATCAGAATTTGGAGAAGAAGACGAGAAAATAAAAATAAAATGAAATGTGATTTAAATCAAGATTTGCAACAGAAAAAATAAAGCTAAAGCAGTGAAAGGAAAAGAAAAATGGAATTTTTAATTCACAACATTCAGTAATTCATGAAAAACAATTTTATTGCAAAATAAGTAAAAATAAAAAAGTGTGACATTTTCAATATATAACTTTTTTGGAGAATTTCATGAAAATCAAACCGGAGTTATGCCGCCTTACAACTTGAAATATGTAAGAATCAGAGTCAGTCATAAAATGTAGAATCATTCTGTGTTTGATAAAAAAATAGGAAACCTAGGATGAGAAATGGAATAAGTTTGTGATGAAGAAATGTGTAAACAAGATAAAAGATAACATATTTAAGTAGATGAAAATGGAGATAGAAAAGAAAGAAAAAAATATTTAGGAAAAAGAGGCTGAGAGGTAAAAGAGAAAAATATATTTAATTTACTATTTGAAATTTTATAAAGTTCACTTTAAAACTTCAGTTAATAGCATCATATTTTCATTTCACAATGAAAAGAGAGAAAAAAAGAGAAAAGTTGAAAATACAAAACATTTAAAACTGAAAATTAATTTCTGAGAGAAAAATTTATGGAAGATAAAAGAGGGAAAAGAAATAAATAATTTTGTAAAAGGTAAAAAAAATTAAAAATGATGTCAGAAGTACATAATGAAAAAAGTTTAAGAAATGGAAAAAATAATGAAAAAAGGAAGAAGAAAACTGAAGGAGAAGGAGATAAAATAGAAAAGAAATGCCATAAAAAGCAGAAGGACAAATAATATTAGGAAGTCAAAAAGAAAGAAAAAAGGAAAAGAAAATGTGTTAAATATGAAGGAAGTAGAAAGATAATGAAACTGAGGAAGAAAAAGATGAAACAGAAAATATTAAAAGGAGAATAAATATATCTGCTTTTGTAATAACTTACAAATGTAGATATATCAAAAGATATAAAAAAAGGAAAAAAATATACCAAAAATATAAAAAAAAGAAAAAAAACAAACTACTATTAAAATCATACACAAAAGGCATTTTTCCTTCATCTTGTGTGTTCATGTATTTCCATATTGTAGATACATGCATATCCATTATGTCCCCAAATCAAATAGAGAACATTTTACAGAACCCATTTCATTTTACTTTTTTTATGAATAATCAAGAGTGGTCTCCCCTTGTTTTGTTACTCTCCTCTTTGAGAGCTATTTCTGTTTACTGAGACTATAAAAGGACACTATACACAAACTGTATATTCTCAGTTGAATAAAGCTTTCTTAAAACCTACACCTATGTACTTTTGTCATTATAACTTTTATCTTATTGTACATTTTTTTTATATTATGTTCCAAGATAAACAAAAAATAAGACAACACATTCTACCACATTCACTAGAATTATTGCTTTCCCTTTTCTACCTCATTCTATAGAAAGATTGTTTTCCCTATTCTACCATATTCTCTAGAATTATTGTTTTCCTTATTCTACCTCATTCTCTAAAGAGTGACCACAATTCATGTTTGATTTAAAGAACAGGAAATAGAAATAAAATATTGTTTTTTAGAACAATAACAAAAGCAAGTTGATTTCATGTTGGGTTTTTTAAATTTCTTTTATAGTGTCACAGTGAACACTATCACTTTGAGACCACAAATGAAGAAAAATTACTATTGTAAACTATGAGGCAACAATAAAATCTTGATCACCAGCTATAGAAATCTCCTGCCTAATCAGTATAAATCAAACAATAATTTCTAATAAAATGTAAGAAAGCAAACTTGAAAAATTAACCATTTCTGGAACTTCTCTCAAGCCATAAATAACCAGCTGTAAACCTTATTAGTTTGTCTGCACACAGATATCAACATGATTCTGCTACTTAAAACAATACATCGTTTTTCATCATTGCACACAAAGGGATAATTTATACCTGAGCATTTTGCTCCTTGATGAACTTTAAAATATGTATCGATTCAGGTTATCAACAAAATCTTTATTTTCTATGTCATGCATCAAACATTTCCTAATCAAGTACATGATAACAAACATTAATACATTTTTTATCATTCAAACTTTAAAAGATGAATTCCAATTTCTAAGTGTATCAATTTCTATCAATAAATTTTATTTGTTTTTTTTTTAAATATGCCTTCCAAAATCTAAGCAAATTAAGAAAGAGAAAAATTTCATTAGAAACAAAGAACAAAGTGTTGAACTGCTATGTTGTATGAATCAATTCATATTAAAGGGAATGCTTTTTTTTCTTTTCTTTTTTTTAAAGTGTTTCACCCCAAGCAAGGCGGGAAGCCACTAGGACGCAAGGGGTTACAGAAAATTTGGAGCAAGATCAGATAAGAGTGACAGAGGAAAAGATGAGGAGAAGGGTAGTGGATAGACCAAGGCAACTGGAGATGCCGATTGACATTACACTTGAATAGCTGGAGATTATAGCTATCAGGGAAACTGGAATAGGGAAGGGAGTTCCACAGGCGAGAGGTGTGAGACATGAAGCTATTAAAGTAGAAGAGACGGCTACATTTAGGAGTTTCGACAGTGAAAGGGTGAGAGCGGGATGCCAGCCTCGTAGGGCGCTTGAACTCATAAAGTCTGGGAACCAACGAATGCAGCTCCTCGGAGCAATTGCCATGGAAGTATTTGTAAAACAGACAGAGAGAGGTGACGACACATCTGTGAGAGAGTGACTGTAGACAAGATGCCAGAACAGAGCCAGTTATATTGCATATCTGCCTCTGGAGCCAATCAAGAACCCTGAGTCAAACAGAGGGGGCTCCAGACCATATATGGCAGCAATACTCCATGCAAGGGCGAATTGTTGATTTGTAGATCGATTCCGGGGAGAAAAATTTCCTGGCGTGGCACAGGGAGCCAACTTTCCTTGCGGTGGACAAAGCAATTGGCTCAATGTATTTGTTCCATCTCAGGTCAGCAGTCAACGTGAGACTGAGCAGCCGCAGAGAGGTGCTCTCGAGAATGTTGAGCGTCAGACATTCTAATGGAGAGCAGGGAAGGATTTCTGTGGTGATTAATAGAGTGCAGTTTGTTTTAATGCGGGACAGTTTCTGAAAGAATGAAAAAGAGACTTCAAGTGACAAAGATGTGTTTCTACAGAAGGATGCTGAGAATGTCATGAATAGAGCAGGTGAGCAATGAGGAAGTTTTAAGGAAAAGGGAAACAAAAAGGATACTGATACTGAGAATCCGAAAGACACAGCTGAAATTTCTGGGACACATTATGAGGAAAGAAGGCTTGAAGAATTTGACACTTACAAGACTGACTGAAGCCAAGAGGGAAACAGTGACTAACCTACCTAATGGGGTAGTATAAAAAGATGGTAGAGCATGGTGCAAGAAGCATAATAAAGATACAAACATTACTAAGAGATACTAAGGATAGAAAGTGATAGAGAGTCATGACATCCTCCTGAAGGGACACAACACATTAAAGAAGAGGACAAATAAAAACTTCTTGAATTCTTGAAAAAAAACTTCCTTTGAATTCTATTTAAAGTGGTTTTTAAGCAGTCATTTATTATTTATTTCTTACTACTGGTCTTGCTACTATGATGATAGGTAAGATAAAAAGCAGAAGCTAAAACTTTATCTGATACACTCTCAACTAAAATACAATATTTTAACACCATTTCACTGCTGATAGACACTGTTCTTGTTTTATATTTTTTCACACTTATATAACACATACGTCAGCCCTTCAAGCAGTTTTTCATTGTCTAGTTGGCTTTTGTCCAGCAGTTTCCATTTATTTTGATACTTTCAAAATCTTAGAAAGCTTGGTCTATACTCAACAAAGAAACAGAAGGTGAAATATTGCCACCATGTGAAAAGAAAACACAAGTTTTTGATATCATGAGTCCTTTATTCATGGATTTGCCTTGTACTGTAACAATTGAGATATCTTCGCTGCTCCTTCTGTCTTTTCTCACAACAGACCAACAGACCAGATTTTCCCTTAGAGAGAAAAGAACTCTGCTTTTTCCATAACCATCTATTTCTTGTGACCCTATCTCTAACTACCAACTCACTCCTACTGCTTGTGACTGGCTCTTATCTAGAATGCAGACTGTCTATATAAGCCCACCTACCTTCCAGATGAGAAGCACATGATCCTGAAAGTTCTGAAGCTCTCATAACTTGATTTTACTGCTAGCACCCAGATAAAATCATTTACAGTCCACTTGGCTATGTAGGTGTTTTAAGGATGAGAAAATCATGACCCATTGCATTAAAATGACTAATTTTGAAATATGAAATTTTATAGAAGTTACTTATTGACTTCTTGGAGTCTGATAGTTTTTGGAAGAATCTTGGAAACATTCCCTTGACATTTCAGTAAAAAAAAATGATAAAATAAATGTATCACAAAAATTAATTTAAAACTGACTAAAAAACTTGAGGCTGCAAAAAGCTGATAAATCTATAACTTGATGTCTGCTTGTGATTTTTTTCTTCCTTGAGATGGAAGCTAGCAAAAAATTGAACTTAAGTTCAGACTGTTCTGTTTACAAGAAGTGATATTAATCAAATTCAAATGGATAAAACAGAAAAAATAAAAACATTTGTCATGAAGTTCAAATGATATTTTTCTATATGAATACATTTATATAACTGTATAAAGACACTTATATATTTTTTTTTATTTATTTATTTATTTATTTATTTATTTATTTTTTAATCGGTATTACAAAAATAGAAAGTGTTGTAAGACAAGGATGTGTCTTATCACTAGATTTATTCAACCATTAGAGCGAGACAATTCTGACAGAATTAAAAGTCCTACCAGGATTCATTATTGGTGAACACAATCTTAACAAAATAAGATATGCAGATGACACAGTACTAATAGCAGAGATGGAAAGGAAACTATAAAACCTCCTACAGAAGGTAGCAACTAAAAGCAAGAAGAAAGGACTAAGCATAAACTACAAGAAGACAGAATTCATGGTTATCACCAAAAGGATGAACCCGAAATTCAAATTACAGGTCAGGGATACTAAAATCAAACAAGTACAGAAATTTAAATATTTGGGAAGTGTTCTAACAGAGGGCGATATGTGCAACATTCAGATCCGAAGATACATTGGGTTGGACAATGTTGCATTTCAAAAGTTAAGCAGAGTATTAAGAGATAGAAAAATTTCATTAGAAACAAAGAAAATAGTACTGAACTGTTATGTGATATCTGTTCACCTGTATGGCAGTGAATACTGGACAATCTGCTCAAAGATGAAGAGACATGAAGCATAGAAATGTGGCTCTACAGAATGAGGCTGATAATACCATGGATGATACATGTAAGCAACAACGAGATTCTGGAGAGAATGGAAACAAAAAGGAAACTTATTCTTAACATCAGGAAGATACAGTTGAAATTTCTGGGGCATGTAAAGAGGAAAGAGGGCTTGGAAAACCTGATACACACAGGACAGATTGGAAAGAAGAACTGTGGAAAGCAACACATAACATACTTGATGGGCTTGAGCAAATGGATGTCAGAGCAGGGTTTGGGAGAATTAACAAAAAGACAAAATTTATTAAGATCTGTAAGAGACCCAAGGATCTGGAGGGCCATGATTGCATACATCCTGAAGGAACACATCTCATAAAAGAAAAAAGAAGAAAATCACCCTATACAAGGCAGTAAAGCCACTAAGACACAAAGGGTTACATGGTGTGGAAAAATTAGAAACAGAAACATTAATAATGAGCAGGAAGAGGAAAGAGTAATCAGGAGGACAGTAGATAGGGATTGACATTGCATTTAAATTTGGGCCTGAAAAAGTTCTACAAGAAGGAAGTGTGAGAAATGAAACTCTTAGCATAGAACTTATAGTTACATTTAGCCAGCTCAACTGTAAATTGATGAAATCTTGACACCAGTCTAGTACTGCATTTAAATTCAAATAGTCTAGGTACCATAGTAAGAGCTCATCTAAACAATTACTATGAAAGTATTTCTAGAAAAGGCATAGAGAGGCAACTTTACAGTGGTGAGAGAGTGACTGAAGTCAAGCTGCCAGATCAGGATCAATAATATTGCTGATTCTTCTTTGCATTTTATCAAGGAGCTTAAGGTAAATAACAGAGACAACAAACCATATGTGGCAGCAATATTCTAAGCATTGATGTATGGTAGACTTATAGATATGTAAGACAGATTTTGGATATATATATAGAGAGAGAGAAACATAAATATATATATTATAATTATTTTCTTTTTAAAAATATGATTCCATCGCAACAGAAAATTTCCATGTTTCAAAACTGTAACTAAATTTATAAATTTAATTATTAAAATTAAATTCAAAATCCATAGTCTTGTTCTATCATCAATCAATGATAGTGTTGTGGCATTGTTAGGCTAGAATTAAAGACACAAAAGAGGAATTAGATTAACCAAATATATTAACAGAAAACAATAAGACAAACATATACAAACGAGAGTGTTACAGCAAGAATGTTCAGTCCAACTCTCAGAGCTGACTGCTGGAAAGTTCACTCCTCAAAAGGCCATACCTGCTCCTATTTATAGCTGGGAGAGTCCATTCATGCATGGGTAAATTAGCATAACAGATAGGAATAAACTTTCAAAAAATCTACTTAATTTATAAGTGTATACAATTATGAGTTGTTAAGGTTAAGGAAAATTTGTTTTAATTTAGGGGTGGCTGGATTTTAATTTCCCTAGACAGCTTATGTATCCAGTATATGTTTCTTACAAAGTCAGGTTAAGTTTAGGTGGGTGGGGGGTCTGCTAATAAACATATACTTCTGTTCTTCAGTGAGTCATCTGGGTTTCCAATGATAAAAAAAAAAAAATTTTTTAGGCATTTTCATTCATCCGCTTAACTCATATTTTTATACACAAAGACTTTCTAAAAGGGTCATTTAAATATGTGTAAGACATATTAATATTATTATTATTAAGACATATTATTAATACTTAATTAATAGTTTTATTACTTAAATTTTATTCTAATAGATTTAATGTACCATACAAACTCCTAATAACTAATAGACCACACAGTATTTTTACAAATAAATATATTAGAATTTAATTACTAATTAAAAATCAAATATAAAAATGTATGTTTCATCTCTATTCTTTATTATTATTTTTTTTTTAAATTAATTATTACTTAAAAATATTTGACAGTGCCTACAAAAAATAGCTATTTCATTTCATTGATTTAGTAATTTTTTTATTTTTCAGAAGCTTTATAATGTATAATTTTTCAAAACTCTAGCTTTTCTTACTAATTTCCATTTTACTTTGGATATTTTATTGGTTTCTTTTAAGTGCCAGAAATATTTAGATAGGGATGTTTGATTTTGGTATTTATTATTATTAAAGGACATTTGATGTTGGTTCCACTTTCTTTTGAACTCATTTCGTGTGCATCCAATGTAGAATTTTATTATTTCTGGATCTTCAATAGATGAAATATTGCATTAATAAATTATAGATTCAATATGGAATTTATTATTAAGATTACAGTTTTAAGGATTTCTACAGTTACATAATTTTTCTTTATCTTCATTTCTTTTTATTTTAGGATTTATATTTTCTTGATTTTGCTATGAGTGTTTATTTAAGATATTAGCATTATGATTCTTAATAATCATTTCTAATTTTTCAGTACAACTATAACTTAATTTTAGGGTATTTTTATTAAAAATTGTACTGAGTTTATTTTCTCTAGGAAAATGTTTATCAATTAATACAAGGAATTTTTGTCCTAACTTATTTCTCATTATTTGCTATTATATTTCTATTTTTCTATTGTTCATTTTCGTTTTTTATATAATTGAGTTTTGGGCATTTGTAGCCCCTATTCTTTAGAGTTTTATTATAGAAATTACTATGTTCATAGAATATTTTCTCATTTGTTGAATTTGTAACTAATTTTTTTACAATAGATGAAATTATATGCTTAATTATAGATGGCATAATAATAATTTTTTGTTACACCCCTTTTTAACTTTCCTATTGAAAAATGTGCCACTGAGGTTTCTTTTTGGTAAAAGCACAGTATTGATGCTTTTGTACCTCCCCAGAAATACCAGGTGAAACTACAATTTTCTCCATAGTTCACACCTGCCTTTTGCAGCTGCTATATCGCAGAAGAATCGTTTTTTTTCTGGTTGTACTATTATAATAGTTCTGATCACAATGATCACCACTTTGTGTCTTGCTTTCATAATAATTATAAATGTGTCATCAAAGAGACTAAGTCTTTTCTTTTTAATAGAATGAGGCACCATATAGTCTCTAACAAATTTCATACTTGTATCAACTGGCAGCTCTGTAATAGTGTTGTTAAATAAGAGTAATTCTTCTATCCTTCCTCTCTTAACTCAATTTGAAGTTTCAACATCCTCTGCTGATAAGGCAAAATGTTTTGCTCATAAATTCTCTTCCAATTTTATTCTTGATTCATCTGGAGTATCTTTGCCTGACTATCCACTTAGAACTGAGTCTCTATTGAGCAATATGCATATAACTCCATCCATGGTTTCTGCTATTATCTCTAAACTGGATATCAACATAGCATGTGAACTTAATGTTATCCCTGCTATAGTTCTTAAGAAATGTGCTCTCTAACTAGCTACTTTTCTCTCTACAACAAATGCCTTGCTGCTTCTTGCTTCCTTCCTTGTCAGAAATCATTCTTCTTTAGTCTCGGTCTTTAAGAACTCAGGTAAATATTTGATCCTTCTATTGGCCTGTTAGACTTCTACCTCTTTTTGGCAAAGTACTAGAGGTTCTAATTAACTTTAATTGGTTAAGCATCTCACATCACATGGTTTTCTTTCAGACAAGCAGTATAGTTTTTGTTTCTCTAGTTCAACTGCTAATGTGTGAATGGTTATTGTGAGAAAGAGTCTGTCAAGCTTTAGATAAGGATAATGAAGCTCAGGATGTTAGTTTGGATATCTCAAAGGCACTTGACAGAATTTGGCATGCTGGTCTTGTTCACAAGTTGAAAGGTTAAGGTATCCCTGAATGAACTTTTGATCTCATTCAGTCTTTATTATCAAATCACAAAATGAGAGTTATCTTGAACAACCAATATTCTAGATCTTTTTGCATTAACATAGACATCAAGCAGAAAGATTATATTAAAGGAAATATAATATAAGGTTTGCTGCTAGGAAAGTTGGTTCACTGTGTCTTCAGTTGTTCTTGTCAGAATCTATCTTACACATTTATAAGTCTACCATTCATCCATGCATTGAATATTGCTACCACATCTGGTCTGGTTAGATTCTTAATAAAATACAAAGAAGAATCTGCAATGTTATTGGTTCTGACCTGGCATCTCAGCTTCAATCATTTTCCCACCAACATAATGTAGCTTCCCTGTACCTTTTCTATAAATATGTTCATGGTAATTATTCTGATGGCCTTTCTTCTTTGGTACCTAGATTTAATTTAAGCACAGTACAAGATTGGTGACAATGTTTCATCATTTTACAGTTAAAATGGCTAAATGTAACCATAAGTTCTATGCTAACAGTTTCTTCTCTCAAATTCTTTGCTTGTGGAACTTTCTGCTAGCTTCTTGTTTTCCACTTAAGTTCGATCTTCAAAAATTCAAATGCAATGACAATCATCATCTCCTATCATCTTAATTCTTGTTCTTTTATTCTTATCCTTCCTTAATAAAGTTTTCTTTTTCTTGTGCTCTCTCACACTCAATAACTCATTGCATCTTAGTGACTTTATTGCCTTGCTTGGGATGAAATGATTAAATGTATATATATATATATATATATATATATATATATATATATATATATATATATATATATAAAGAAAGAACAATAAGATATATAATCCGGTGTTCTTATAGATATTTTTATTTTTACAAAATAGTGCTCAATGTAAATTTACAGAGCATTAATATTATAAATTAATTGATTTAAAATATGGTTTTTTCGCTACACAGTTCTAACCATGTTTCAAAAATGGAAGCTGAAAGCTCTGAATTTAATTTTGTAATTAAATTTAAGACATTAGTTCAATTTCTACTCAGTTCTAACCATGTTTCAAAAATGGAATCTGAAACCCCCGAATTTAATTTTGTATACACAAATTTAATTTTGTATATATATATATAAGGACTCTCCCATCATTTTCGATGGCTGAGGCTCAAAAATTTACATTTTGCTTATCTAAGTGTTTGTGTCTTCTGTGAAATACTAAATTTGCTCTGCTTTTGCAAACAATATTGCATCTCTCATAGATAAAATGTTAAACAGTGACAATATTCTTCCAATCTTATTTTTGATTATTTATGAGGACAATCCTTGGGTGGATATGACTCTGAATGCCACTTTTTTTCTACAAATACAACAGTCAGCAAGATACTCCTCAAATTTTGAATTCTAATGTTTGTTATTTTTTTTTCCGTTTATCTCTGTACCTAAATCCTATGTGTATCCTAGGTTTACACAGTTTGTCCATAAGTAAGAATTTCTTGTAGTCTTTCATCATTCATCCTAACAACACAATAAGAGAAGTTAGAATTATACCAAAACTCAATAGAACGAATCTGCAAAACTGTCTTGATACAGACAACACTTTTCTCTTTGAATTCAAAAGAAAATCAAAATTAAAGCTGTAATATAAGACAAGCAGAGTTAATTCTCTTGCAATTATTTATAGCGACCAATCAAATATCAATAAAGCATAATGTCTGCAGCTATTAGTAATCCGAGTTACTTCTGCTATGAGTTGCTACAGATAAGCACCCAATATGTTTTGTTTTATCATTCACTGTTACCCACGGTTGTTCAGCAGGGTACAATATTAACATCATACATAACAGTCAAAGGAAATAATTGAAGAGTGGAATTGAAAAAAATATATCTTTGGGACTTAAATAAATGATGGTCAAAGAAGTAAAATTCTATGCTGTAAAAATCTTTAATATATTCTGTCAGCCACCATTTTAGAATAAGGTCCTGTTATTGGGAAATCTTTTTTTATCAACGAAATCTGGTTAAGATCACAAAAAAATCAAATAAATTTACCCAACAAAACTATTGCTTCTAATACTCTACCACTACAAAATGGCATTTTTAATTTTCTTTCCATTAATAAAACATTTTCAGTTTTCGTTGTTAAATCATTAAAGGAAAAAAGACAATTTGGCATTAATAATTCTAACAAAAACAAATTCAGAAAAATATATCATTATCTAATGTTACAAAATTGAAAAGAGTTTTGGAATCAACTTAAATAATTCTTCTTCTTAATTCCTTAAACTCCAAGAAAATTGGGAAGGGTATGGAAAAATGGCTAAATTTCTAAATATTGCAAATTCCATTAGAAAATCAGGAGCTCAAATTTAATAGAATTAAAAGGATTTTGATCAAATACCATCTGTCAAAACCTTTTGTCATATTTCATTAGTTCTTATCAGCTATTGTCATTGGTCTTCTTTGAGGAACCTAAGGTTAACATAGCGTCTTGCAATTTTTATAATTCTTCAAATCAATGAGATTTTCATTCTCATGTCAGAAACAGAGTTCTTTGTATTTCTGAAAAACTATAATACAATGTTTATTTATATCTGCAAACAAAAGTTTTTTTAAAACATGACAAATATAATTAAAAATCTTAAATTTCATCTCATACTTAGAAAGTATGATATATATGCTTATAGAAACAGTTTTCAGTGAAGTATATAGTTATACTTTTATACACATACATTTCCATATAATTCCATGTATTTTGGTTTTATTATAACACACACACACACACACACACACATATATATATATATATATATATATATATATATATATATATATATATGTATATATATATATATATGTTTATGTATATAAGTTGTCTCTGTGTGATCTGTGCCTATTCTTTTGATGATAAAGTATCCAATGCTGATCTTCTCAGAAGATGTAACATTAAATAGAATTGAAACTTTCCTGATGCAGTCACAACTTTGCTAGGCTGGTCATGTTGCAAGGATGAGTGACAACAGAATATCTAATGTCCTCATTTAGTGTTGGACCATCATGGCTCAGGTATAAAGACATGCTAAAAAGTCACCTCTGACTTGTCAATGTGCCTGATACTAACTTTGAGTGAGTTGCCCTGGATAGAAATAACTGGAGCTATTTGTGCCAGAGTGGTATTAGAAATTTGGGAATCAGTTATATTGACCGGCTGAGAGATGAAAGACAACAGCAAAAAGCATTTGCAAATATTCCTATGGCTGTGTCTTAAGATCACAATATGTGGACTCATATGCAGGTCACTAGCAGAACTGAAGTGTCATATATGACACAAACCTAAAAACTGAATGAGATTGTAGTTTTCTCATACATTGAAATCGATGGAATAGTCGATTATCACACACACACACACACACATACACACACATATATATATATGAAAGCTATTGTGTAGCAGTTTTCAATATGTTATTGTTTTTAAGCTACTATAATAAATAATATTAAGCTCTACTTTTTATTGACCCCTTTTTTAAAATTAAATGTGACAGGCAGTGGAACTATACTCTATTTGTTTTTATTTCATACCTGGTTTTATATATATATATATATATATATATATATATATATATATATATATATATATATATATATATACTTTGGGTGTAACAGCAAAATTGTCCAAAACTGTTTGGTATATCTTTCCACACTTCTCTCCCATTATCTATCAATCTCTATATTTATAGCTATATGCACATATATATATATATATATATATATATATATATATATATATATATACACACACACATACATATGCATAGACACATACATACATACACATATATATATATATATATATATATATAGTGAGGTTGAAATGCATGTTCAAGTCAAGAAAATTGTTTTGTAATTTATGAAACTTTGTTTGGGTTATATATCCTACTGACACATATCCTATTGACATGGAAAGTGCCAAAACCTATAGTTAATCAGAAAATACAAGACAATGCTGACAGAAACGGAAAGGGATTTGCCTTAAATTCAATCCAGAAGATTCCAGAGAAAATATAAAGAGTTTTATAGAAAAACAAGTAAAAATTGAACTGGAACTTTAACAAAATAATATCCTAATCAAAACCAAAATCAGATCGTAAAATATAGACAGATTGAAATTCGAAATCTCAAATTAAAATAATGGCTTTTGAAAAAAATTCACCCAATTTTATTCTTTCAGTCCAATGATGGCCTAGTTGAAAATATGTTATCAATATTGAATCACATGCGCACAAACAGATATTTTTCATTCTGTCCTGAGAAAGCCTATTGAACAAAACACATAGTCAACAAAATAGTTTTCCACTTTTATCTGATTTATTAAACTTTTATCCTGATTCTATATCCACCACCTTGCATACATGCATATATACAGGGTGTATCAAAAATACCTTTACAATCTTTTGGGGCAGGTTCCTGATACCAAAACAAGGTAAAATGTCTATATAAACATATGTCCAAAAGACCTATCATTGTGTTCTTCATGGTCAGGCAGATCTCAATCCTCCTTGATCAATAATTTGTGGTGTACAATTCCTGTCTCAGCAACATGAGGATAAACAGCAGCAAAGGTTGCAGGGATCGGCTGCCGTTGGTCTAGAAATGCAATCTGATACAGCCTTGCAGCCTCGTGTCCATTATCATTTGCACAGCCGTATATAAAAATCATATCTTCCTGCTCCATGATATGAAATATCCTGCCATTGTTAAACTGAACATTTCTCAGATAAGACAGACTAGCCACAAATGTACATGAATGACAAATGTAACCTAATCTACATGGCAACACAGCACCATCTTTCTTTAAACTTAATAACTCAAAAATAAAGTATTTGCAGACATGTTTATATAGACTTTTGTCCTTGTTTTGATGTGAGAACCCCCCACCCCCAAGTTTGTTAAAATGTTTTTGATATACCCCCTATATATATATATATATATATATATATATATACATATATAACTGAGGAAAAAATTATTAGCACTCCTAACAAAAATTAAAATGTTTTCAAATTATTTCTCAATTGCTGTTTAACAGAGCAAGAAACATTTACTTTAGCATTTCTTTAAGAAGCTTATATTGTCTTACTTTGCATATAAAAACTAAATTCCTTAAAAATATTTGAAAAGTGCTAGTCATTGGAAATCCTAATTGTTACTTGTGTATCCTTTTTTGATAAATGACAGCTTGTAAATGTTTGGTATAGTTTTCAACGAGGTTTCCCCATATCATCTAAGGAATTACTGTCTTTTGTCTTTGGAAATCCTTTCAAAGTCTTCCATATGTGATGGTCTTCTGGCATTGACCCCGATCTTCAGTTCACCTCACAGATTTTCTCTAGGATTCAGCCAAGACTTTGTCAGGCCCAATCAGTAACATTCACTTCAGCTTTCTGCAGTTCATTCTTTGGGTCATTGTCACGTTGGAAAATGAAGCAATAAACACAGGTTAAGTTTTTCTAAAGACTGCGGTTTCTTTCAAAATACTTCTCATGTTCTTTATCTCTTCATAAATTCCTTACAACCTGACAAGATTCCCAGTTCCAGACAAACTAAAGCATCCCCACCCCACCCCACCTGGCTTTATATTCTTGTCAATGTCTGTCACAATGGGCTCTTTTACCAAACAAGCAACATGAGGACAGCCAAAAAGTCCTAGTTTCATCTCATCTGACGAAATGTCAAGTTCAATCATACATGTTCTTTCTCTAGCTTGTCACAAGCATACTTTATCTGATGTCTTTCTGCAAAATGGAGTTTTTCTTGCTCTCTGAACTAACAGTATGTTCCTGTGCAGAACTTGAATGATTGCCTTCAGTGAGATTTCAATTCCAAACATTGCTAAGTTATTCACTAATGTCTTAACTGTTTGTTTTTACATACATTTCTCACTTGTTTTCTTTGCAGAATCTTTGAAATCCTTCACTTACTACCTTGGGCCATTCTTGTTTTCTAATGTGTGTCGCTTATTGACATGTGGACACAATTTCTGAGATGAAGTAATTGTAATTATTTACATTGTTTGGACTCTTGTCCTCATCTTCATTGCCATATTCACAATGTTTCAGCTGTTGTACTTCTTCAGGGGATTGCCCCAGCACATAAAAGAATAGGTTGAATCCAGTGACTTGACCCAAAGAGTTATGAGTTCAATACCTGGCTACATCAAAGGTGGACAAAACCTTGGAGAGTTGAGTTAAAAAGGAGATAACTGATACTGAGACACCCAGCATGTGGAACTAGAAAAATCTACCCTGGCAGATGAAAAAAAGATTCAGTCCAAAATTCCAATCATCTGTAAAAGTGTACAACGACTGAAAATATGTAGACATAACATCACCATTACTGGTGATCACTTCAAACCTCGTAATCACCATTAGACTAATCTAACTCTTTCCGAATCCTCTGCAATATCCTCAAACACACTCCAATATTTGTATTGGAGCTTGTGGCATGAATGCCAAGCAGTACAGCATGCCATTTTCCAAATTTCATGGTGCTCTTTTTTTACAGACAGGGCCCAACTGACCCTACTATACTACTGCAGTCAACAAAATCAAAAACAATGTGCATGTGTGAAATTGAAAATACAAAATTTTAAAGAGAAAAGAGAAGCTACAAATGTTTTGGGCTACAATGTGTATTTTTTATATATTGTATTTTATTTTCCATATTTTTTGCTACATGTGTTTTGGGTCTTGTGATTTTCATCAGGTGAAGAATAGTTATTTCCACATATTATTTAAAGCTATTAATTTTTTCTTATGATTTCTTATGTTTAACCATAGTCTTTTGTGTGTGGTAATAATGCAAATTCTTCTTGAACTAGCTGAATATATATATATATATATATATATATATATATATATATATATATATATATATATACAAATACCTACATATATATATATATATATATATGTATATAAATACCTATATATATATATATATATATATATATATATATACAAATACCTAGGTGTGCGACTTAAGTTTCACTGGTATGCCAGCTCATCAGGTACAAAGTATATCGTATGTTTTTATAAAAATACACAGCTGTCATATGGTTGTTTGATCTATCCAAATCTGTACCTATATATATATATATATATATATATATATATATATATATATATATATGTATATATATATATATATATATATATATTGTTATATATATAAAACCCATGAGTTTATTGTTTTATATATATATATATATATATATATATATATATGTATGTATATATAAATGAAAAGAAAGAACAGTATGATATATAATCTGGTGTTCTTATTGATATTTTTTATTTTTACAAAACAGTGCTCAGTATATATATATGTAAAACCCGTGAGTTTACTATATATATATATATATATATATATATATATATATATATTATTAAATTATAAAACCCATCTATGTAGATATCAAAATAAATGTATAAACATATTTAATCTTTATTTGTGTATACCTATTTTAATGTCTAAATGTAGAGCATTTATAGTATTTGAATAAAGTTTTTAACACAGCATGTGATTTTTAATAGTAATGTGTGATGTGTGTTAATATGTGTCCCTTTTTTCAACTCTTTCTTCCAAGGCCATTTTTAATGTGGTTTGCTCTTGGGGGACAAACCGTAAACAATCAAAAAATCTATCAGAAAAATGGATAACACAACAAAAAATTTACTCACAATTATTTATTTTTTGTGAAAGAATGATAAAAAATAATGTAAGCAATTTTATTGATTGTTCAACTGAATTTAGTGATGACCTTGGAAAAGAAAAAAAGGAAATTGCCAGTAATTTAGTGCTTTCTCTGAGTTTCTTAGTCTTTTTTTAGTTTATCTGACTTGAAGTTACAGTGCTTGAATTCAGGATAATAGAACCAGAAGAAACGTAATGTAATTAACGAGATGCAATGATAAAATAGATTTGTTTAATAGAGAGAAATGGAGAGGGTTGTGTGATGTCAAGAAATGAATAAGAAGTTGTATTTCAGAAAAACATTCTGTTGAAAATAAATTTCAGAATAGAATTTTAAAAGCAGGCAAAAGAAACCAAGTCAGACTAAATATATAAGTGAGGCAAACACTATATATACAGCGTGTATCAAAATTACTTTTACAAATTTTTTCGGGTGGATTTCTCACATCAAAACAAGAACAAAAGTCCATATAAACATAAGCCTGCAAATCCTTCATTTCTGTTTTATTAAGAAAGTTGCCATTTAGACTAGGTTACATTTGTCATTTGTGTATATTTGTGGCTTGTCTGTCTTCAATGTTTAATGTGTGTTGTAGTGAATTAACTGAGAAGTGTTCTGCTTAACAATGGCAGGATGTTCATATCATGTGCAGGTAGATATGATTTTTGCATACAGATGCTTGAATGGTAATGGACGCAAGGCTGTACGGCTGTATCAGATTGCGTTTCCAGTCTGAAGGGAGCCGAGTCATCCAACCTTTGCTGCTGTTTATCGTCGTGTTCCTGAGACAAGATCCATGGCACCACAAATGATGGATTGAGGACTACTGGGATCTGCTTGTATATCTGACCACAAAGAATACAATGATGGGCCTTTCTGTACATATGTTTATATGGACATTTTACTTTGTTTTCATGTCAGGAACTTATCCCCGAAGTTTGTAAAAGTATTTTTGATACACCCTGTATATATACAGGTGAGGCAAAAATATACAGATGAGGCAAACACAACTGTAAGGTTATCATTCATTATATTTCTACACATAATATTTCTCTTTCATGTGATTTTATTTTCACAAATTCTTCTTCCTAATATATTTGATTAAAATACAATTTAATATCTTTTTAATAGACACACGCTTTTAATGTCTACACACTGAAAAATTTCAATTAGAAACAAAGAAAAGAATGTTGAACTTCTATACAATATTGTCAGGGAGAGTTAGGGAAAAACTATTTATTCTCTCATTTACAATCCTCCCATTATGGGCATTATTATATCCACATGGAATGGAATGGCTGAAAGAGAAAAGTAATGACAAACATGCTTTGTTCTCAGAGAGACTTATATATTACTAAGACATAGACAAAATTATATATACAAATATACAAGCATCTCACACAGAGAATAATATATCACAGGCAATTACAAAGTAAAGCAAAGTGTAAAGAGAAACAAAAAAGGGTCTTACATATGATATGGAGATACTCCTGTACCTGGATAAGCCATGTTTAGGACTCCAGTTTCAAACAAGCCAGATTCATCTATGTCCCAGTCAAGGAGATATTCTACAAATGAGGAACAGCAAGTCTTGGGTTTTCCCAAATTGAGGACTGTGAGCTGGAGTTTTCTGTATCTTGGAAAGAGATATTCTCAAAGGAAAACAGTACAATGTGCTTGTAAGTTGCTGCGGGAGGAAGATTTAGCCACTGGTCATGAGTTAAAGAAACTAACCTTCTCATTTGGCTGCTGGAAATGAAGTGAAAAATGACTGGTACTTTTGTCACTGTATGGAGTGATGTCATTAAGCAGCTGTCTTGTGACCCAGGTGACTTATCTCCACCAGAGGGAGATAAGAGCCTTGTATATCTTTACAGTAATATCAGTTCTCCAAGATGGCAGTGAATACTAAACAATTTCCTAACAGATAAATAGAAAACTTGAGGCTAGAAAGATGTGGTTCTACAGAAGAATATTGGGAATTCTAAGGATGGAACATCTGAACAATGAGGAAGTTTTGAGAAAACTGAGAATGTAAAAGACACTTCTGGAAACTGTTTTAACAGAGGACAGAAAAAGTAACACCAGAATCTGAATGTGAATTGGAATAGCAAATGATGCCTTCCAGAAGAAAAGTAACATATTAAGAAACAGGAAAATTTCATTAAAAAAGCAAAAACAAAAGAGTACTCAACTGTTATGTAATATAAGTCCCTCTATATGGCAGTAAATATTGGACAATCTCTTTACGGATGAAGAAGAGACTTGAAACAACATGAATGTGGTTCTACAGAAGGATGCTGCAAATGCCATAGACCGAACATGTTGAGCACTGACAAAACTTTAGAGGATACTTAGGATCAGAAAGCAACAATTGAAATTTCTAGGAGACATAATGAGGAAAAAGGACTTTTGTAGAATTTGACTCTTAGAAAATATATTGAGGACAGAGGGACACAATGAACAAAGTAACAAGTTTATGTTAATGGATAGCAGAGCATGTAGTAGGATAGTGGAGCAAATATTAAACCTTTTTGTCAGACATGCAGAAGTAATCCCATTTCATCTTTAGGTTATATGTAAAAAGAAAAAAAATGGAGAGTATGCATGCTTTGAACCTGACAGTATAGTTTTCTTTCATTTCAAATTGACATTGCTACAAGACAAAAATTAGAGTTACATTTAATAGACACATGGTATAATCAGTACACCTCATTTGCTTACTGATTCACCAGCAGAGCAAATTCAACTTTTCCTTCATTATTTATCAAGACTCTTAAGAACATTGCTTGAAATTTTCTCTACATAAAAGATGTTCCTGATAGAATAAATATTTCTATCATGTTTTGTCTCACTCTTTTGTTTCTCTGTTTTCTCAATAGTTGGCATTTGCTCAACATATAACTCCTAACTTAGTAACAATAGTTTGATGACCACAAGCTTAGTTGTGAGTTTCTTTACTTTGTGTTAATATTATAATAGTAGGGTGACAAACAGTGCTAAGAACTACAGAAGATAGGAGGTTGTGGAGAGCTTAATCAGCCACATTCTGAAGGGTCACATAAAAGAAGGTTCTTAGAAACCACAGATGGTCACATACTTAAATCATACTTATATTTTTCCCAAATTCTTTCTTTTTTTGTCAATTTCAATCACTCCATTTTGATTTTAGAATCTTTTTTTTATTGAAATATTATTTCTTTTTTCCTTCTGTCCATTTTCTGAAATCACTTTTAAATAAATCAAATTTAGGTTTTTACCATGGACCATTTATTCATTTTTGTTTTTATATCAACTGTAGTGAAACAAATGTCTTTTCGGTTTTGGTCCAGGAGTTAGGGTAAGTATAAACATTGCTATAATGGTTGAGCTCAAGTCAGCCTTGTGCAGAGTTTGAATGACCAAAGAAAGGTTTATACTTACTTCATTGTTCGAGGTTTAAGCATGGTTATAATTGTATGTCCATTTTCTTTTTCCTGGTCCAGAAGTTAGGGTAAGTAAGGATAATCATAGTTATAATGGTCAAGCCAAGTCAGCCTTGCACTGAGTTAGAACACCCAAAGAAAAGGTTGATCTACTTTATAGGTGGATGATTTTCTACCCATATACAGGTGGTTTATAGGTTCTTGATTATTCTAATATCCTTCCCAAATATGTCAAGGTTTCTGATCAGTTCTAACATATCTTTGTGGCATAATTTATTGAACATCTTTGTGTAATCTATAAAACACAGGTACACATTCAAATGAGATTTATTATATGGCTCATTAGGCTGGTCGTCTGATGGATTTTACATGCATTTGCACCTGGTTTGTTAGGCAGTGCTATGAAAATGGATCTACTTAGGTCTTCTGGTATATTACCACTGTGGTAGAATTTATTAATTATATCAGTAATCTTGTCTATACTGAAATCATCTAAGGCAGACAGCATCTTTATTACAATTCTGTCTGGCCCTGCCACTTTGTTTCTGTTCAATTTGGCCCGTGCAGATTCCACTTCAGATTTTAATATTTCTGTTTATTGCTGGTTGTTCCCTTTCATCATAGATGAGTTCTTTGATATAGTCATTCCTTCATTTTTCTTTTTCTACTATTAATGTTCCATCCTTAGATTTTATGCTTCCTGTTGATGTGTATTTTGTCCTGTTAGTTCTCTTATTTTTTTATGCATATCAACTTTATCTGCGATACTCATTTTTTCTATTTCTGTACATTTTACTTGACCCATTCCTCTTTTGCCTGCCTGTATTTGTTCCTTATTTCTTTGTGTAGTGACTTATATCCTGTTCCATATTTTGGCATTGTTTTTTGGTCTCCTTTTTATCATGTCAAAACTTTTATCTATTATCTGTTTTCTTTCATCTATTTTCCTTTAGAATGATCTTGATTATTGATGTTGCTAAAGCTTTTCTTAATGTGTTCCACTTTGAGTTTTCATTTTTATTTTGTCCCTCGTATCTGCTTTTCACAATGCCCATACATTTTATCTTCAGATTCAGGTCATTGACGAATCTGTCATATTGCAATATGGATACTGCCTTAGGCCTCTTTAATTTCTGTATTTTCACTCTAATTTTACATATCATTGAAGTTAATTGCTTCCACAGTTGGCAGTTGGATTTGTTTTGCAGTGTAAAAATGTATTCCTAAATTCCTTGTTGATAATTATATAGTCAATTTGTTTTTTGTTTCCTCTCTTCTGCTTTTCCATGTCCATATTTGTCTTGGGTGTTCTTGAAACCAGATGTTGGCTACTACTTGGTCATTCACCATAATGTAGCTTCCCTCTGCCTTTTCTATAAAATACTTTCATGGTAATTCTTCTGGTGAGCTTTCTTCTTTGGTACCTAGTCTTTATGAATTTAAGCACACTACTAGATTAGTGGAAAGGTCTAATAATTTTACAGTTGAAATAGCTAGATGTAACCGTACGTTCTATGCTAACAGTTTCTTCTCTCACACTTCTCACTTGTGGAACTCTCTTTTGGCTTCTTGCTTCCCAGTCAAGTTTGACCTTCAAAAATTTAAAAGCAATGTCAATTGTTATCTTCTGTCTTCTTAAATTCTGTTCTTTTATTATTCTGATGCCTGGATAGTGTTTTTCTTCTATTCTTTCACACTCAGTAACCCTCTTGCATGTTAATAGGTCTAATGCCTGGCTTAGGGTGAAATGATAAAAAACAAAATAAATATTTATAACAATAAAATGAATTTAGCGGTTCATAGTTAAATCTTCTCAATTTGAAAGAGTGCGATTTTTGTGTTTTAACCTTGTCTTGAGAATTTTCTTTTTTCTTCTGAAATGTTCTTTATTTTTTGGCTAATTTTTCCTGTTTATCAAAAACTTTCAAGTTATTTGCATATTTACTTTGTCTTTAGAATTTCATTGGTTTATTCTTGAAGTTTTCCTTTTAGTTCTTCTTTCTTTTTGTGTATCACAAAAAATGATGATGATGCTCAGAACAAATGTTTCCAATTCAGTTTTATTTGGGGGCAAATAATTTTTAAAACCGTTCCTGCAGATAAAAAATGGATCACTTTTTTTAGTGAATTCCTGATTTTATATTATCCTGCATTGAGTAGTTTCATTACATTAAATAATGAGACAATGAATCTTCTAGGAAAATATGTCTTTCTTCTACTTCTTCTTCTTCTTCTTCTTCTGTTTCATCTTCTTTTTCTGATTCTGTTCTTTCTTTCTTCTTCTTCTTCTTCTTCTTCTTCTTCTTCTGCTTATCTTCTTCTGTTTCTGTTACATCCTCTTTTTCTGCTTCTGTTCTTTCATCTTATTATTCTTCTTCCGCTTCTTCCTTTTCTATTTCTGTTTCATCTTCTTTTTCTGCTTCTGTTCTTTCTTCTTCCTCTTCTTCTTCTGCTTCTTCTTTTTCTGTTTCTGTTTCATCTTCTTTTCTGCTTCTGTTCTTTCTTCTTCTTCTTCTTCTGCTTCTTCCTTTTCTGTTTCTGTTTCATCTTCTTTTTCTGCTTCTGTTCTTTCTTCTTCTTCTTCTTCTTCTTCTTCTTCTTCTTCTTCTTCTTCTTCTTCTGTTTCTGTTTCATCTTCTTTTTCTGCACCTGTTCTTTCTTCTTCTTCTTCTTCTTCTGTTTCTGTTTCATCTTCTTTTTCTGCTCCTGTTCTTTCTTGTTCTTCTTCTTCCTCTTCTTCTTCTTCTGTTTCATCTTCTTTTTCTACTTCTGTTTCTTCTTCTTCTTCTTCTTCTTCTTCTGTTTCTGTTTCATCTGCTTTTTCTGCTTCTGTTCT
This sequence comes from Acanthosepion lycidas, assembly GCA_963932145.1. Lineage (NCBI taxonomy): Eukaryota > Metazoa > Mollusca > Cephalopoda > Sepiida > Sepiidae > Acanthosepion > Acanthosepion lycidas. The sequence goes on along the minus strand of OZ010598.1, from coordinate 92,000,113 downwards.
TTCTTCTTCTTCTTCTTCTTCTGTTTCATCTTCTTTTTCTGCTTCTGTTCTTTCTTCTTCTTCTTCTTCTTCTTCTTCTTATTCTTCTTCTTCTTCTGTTTCTGTTTCATCTTCTTTTTCTGCACCTGTTCTTTCTTCTTCTTCTTCTTCTTCTTCTTCTTCTGTTTCTGTTTCATCTTCTTTTTCTGCTCCTGTTCTTTCTTCTTCTTCTTCTTCTTCTTCTTCTTCTTCTGTTTCTGTTTCATCTGCTTTTTCTGCTTCTGTTCTTTCTTCTTCTTCTATTTCTGTTTCATCTTCTTTTTCTGCTTCTGTTCTTTCTTCTTCTTCTTCTTCTTCTTCTTCTTCTTCTGTTTCATCTTCTTTTTCTGCTTCTGTTCTTTCTTCTTCTTCTTCTTCTTCTTCTTCTTCTTCTTCTTCTTCTTCTGTTTCTGTTTCATCTTCTTTTTCTGCACCTGTTCTTTCTTCTTCTTCTTCTTCTTCTGTTTCTGTTTCATCTTCTTTTTCTGCTCCTGTTCTTTCTTCTTCTTCTTCTTCTTCTTCTTCTTCTGTTTCTGTTTAATCTGCTTTTTCTGCTTCTGTTCTTTCTTCTTCTTCTATTTCTGTTTCATCTTCTTTTTCTGCTTCTGTTCTTTCTTCTTCTTCTTCTTCTTCTTCTTCTTCTGTTTCTGTTTCATCTTCTTTGTCTGCTCCTGTTCTTTCTTCTTCTTCTTCTTCTTCTTCTGTTTCATCTTCTTTTTCTGATTCTGTTCTTTCTTTCTTCTTCTTCTTCTTCTTCTTCTTCTTCTTCTTCTTCTGCTTATCTTCTTCTGTTTCTGTTACATCCTCTTTTTCTGCTTCTGTTCTTTCATCTTATTATTCTTCTTCCGCTTCTTCCTTTTCTATTTCTGTTTCATCTTCTTTTTCTGCTTCTGTTCTTTCTTCTTCCTCTTCTTCTTCTGCTTCTTCTTTTTCTGTTTCTGTTTCATCTTCTTTTCTGCTTCTGTTCTTTCTTCTTCCTCTTCTTCTTCTGCTTCTTCTTTTTCTGTTTCTGTGTCATCTTCTTTTTCTGCTCCTGTTCTTTTTTCTTCTTCTTCTTCTTCTTCTTCTTCTTCTTCTTCTTCTTCTTCTTCTTCCTCTTCTTCTTCTTCTTCTGTTTCTGTTTCATCTTCTTCTTCTTCTTCTTCTTCTTCTTCTTCTTTTTCTGTTTCTGTTTCATCTTCTTTTTCTGATTCTGTTCTTTCTTCTTCTTCTTCTTCTTCTTCTTCTTCTTCTAATTCTGTTTCATCTTCTTTTTCTGCTTCTGTTCTTTCTTCTTCTTCTTCTTCTTCTTCTTCTGCTTCTTTTTCTTTTTCTGTTTCTGTTTCATCTTCTTTTTCTGCTTCTTTTCTTTCTTCTTCTTCTTCTTCTTCTTCTTCTTCTTCTGTTTCTGTTTCATCTTCTTTTTCTGCTCCTGTTCTTTCTTCTTCTTCTTCTTCTTCTTCTGCTTCTGTTTCTGTTTCATCTTCTTTTTCAGCTTCTGTTATTTCTTCTTCTTCTTCTTCTTCTTCTTCTTCTTCTTCTTCTTCTTCTTTTCTTCCTTCTTCTTTTTCCTCTTATTCTTCTGTTTCTTCTTCTTTTTCTGCTTCTGTTCTTTATTACTTCCTCCTCATCACCATTACTATACATTATTTACTATCTTTTACCAATAATTGCAACAACAATTTATAATAGTAATAAATATTATTATTATTATTAATTGTTGCTGCTATTATTGTTAAAAGATAGTAAATAATGTATAGTAATGGTGATGAGGAGGAAATTTTATTATTATTATTATTTTGATTATTATTATTAATATTATTATTATTTTTATTATTATTATTATTATTATTTTCATTATTGTTATTATTATTATTTTAATTATTATTATGATGAAACTCAAATATAATATTGTTAGCTTCATTAATGCCTTTTGTGAAAAAAATTTTTAAAAATGCTAATAGTCCGTTTAATATTTCATGAAATACAACTAACCTGTGTTATTCTGTTTATCAAATACCTTCTGGAAGAACTCAGTGTGAAAAAAAAATTTAAAAAAGAGAAAAAAAGAAAAAGAAAGAAAGAAAGAATAACTTGGTAATATTCTGTGCAATTAATGGACTTGTTTGAAATGGAATCATCTCCAAAGTTAAAATTTCTTATACACCATCTCTGTGTGAGGGAAAAAATATGGATTTAACAATTAAAATGATTAGAGCCAAATGATTTATATAATCATTTTTTGCAGTAATTATTAATGATTTAAATGTTACTTGTAGATCTCACTAAAATGATCTTTCAAATACTGAATCATGTGAGAGATCTTTTAACGACTCTACTGAGAATTTGACCTTTTCAATACTTATACTAAATCTAAGTTCTTCTAATTCTCTTTATCATATTTTAGTTTAAGGTTCAGATGTTAATCTTCTCAAAGTTTCATATCACAGATCAATTTACTAAATATATTAAAAGCTAATTTTCTAATTCATGTAATCATTCTTGCTTCAAATCAAAACCAGAAAAAAAATGATTCAATTGAAGAGATAGCAAAAGAAATTGACAGATTCAATAAAATTATAAACCAAAAAATTGCAGAAAAGCTAATGAATCAAATAATGATGAAACTAAAACTAAATTCTTCTTCTTTTGTATGCCATGTCACTTTAGGAGTAGATAAATTTACAAAATACCATGGGATATTGATGACAGTACTTAAGCTGGACAAGACAACTGGAGAAATTAGATCAAAAATCAAGCAAAAATCAAGAAAACGAGCAAAACCAAGAGACAATATCAACAGTGTATAAGTGAAAAAGAAAGAAGGTGAAAAGAATCTATCTTTTTTTTTTTTTAATCATTTCACCCCAACCAAGGTGATAAAGTCATAAGATGCAAGTGTGAGAATGAAGGAAACCAAGAAAATATTACTAAGGAGAAAGAAAATAAAAATAAAAAGATTGAAGAAGACAAAGGACAATTGGTGCTGCATTTAAATTTTCAAAGATTGTAGTTGACAGAAAAGAAATAAGCCAGAAGTGAGTGACAGGATATATTGATGGCCTAGAGCTGGAAATTTCTGGACAATCTTAGAGTGTTGTCAAAAAAACTGTAATAAAAAAATGAAAGTTATACTCATCAATGTGTTCTTCATTCCATGGATTGTAAATAATGATAGTAAGTAATGAACATAAGTAAACAAGGATAAGTAAATGATGGTTGGAGTAGCTGTGATAAAAACTGAAATTATGATGAATGCAATAATAATAAAAAAAGGAAATCATCTTTAACAGCCGTTGTTGATGCCACATCAAAAGATGTGCATGTAGTATAGAGGTTATCAGCATTGGCATGAGTTCAAATCCCAGCAAAGATCATTGCATTTACTTTTTCACAAATACTCTTGGGAAAGACATGAATCCATCTGTTCTGGCTAGAGATTAATAAGAAAGAAGACTGATCTTTGTATCCCTTGTTGACAACCAATCTTGAAGAAGGACGATTCTGAATTCAAAATGGATGAGTATTAGACTAGGAATTCAATCCTGTAAAATCCTACTTACTATAGAAATCACAGTAGCAATGCTACTTTGATACTGTGGTCCTATTCTCTCCAAGGGAATCTACAGGATTTACTACTACTACTACTACTATTACTACTACCACCACACCAAGATTTTACAACAATTTGGTGAACTGTCTGGTACTAGCAGAAATACAGGGTGTGATGGATAAATTGTCATCTAAATTATGCAAAAATAAAAATAATACTGGCATTTACTTTTAACAGATATATTTACAAAAATTACACAAAAGAATCTTGAAATACTAAAGAGTAAATTTATTCAATAAAATCGCCATTGTCTTCAACCATGGCCTCCAGACGACTTTGGAATTTCCTGCAATACTTTTGGACTGTCTCTTTGTTTAAGTTGGGGAATGCTGCCATAATCTTTGCCTTCAGTTCATCTTTGGTGTTACAAGGAATTTTGTTTGTCTTTCTCACAACTGCATCACACACATCAAGAGGTTTGCAATCTGGGCAGTTAGTTTGCCAGATGTAAGGGGTGATGTGGTCACAGAAATTGTCTGACAGCCATGACTGGATTCTCCTGCTTGTGTGGCATGGTGCAGAGTCCTGTTGCCAGACATAGGCTCTTTCAGTAGTCACACACTCTTGATATAGGGCAGCATTACCTCCTGAATGCACTTGATGTAGGCCTCCATGTTGAGACTGAGGCTCTCACCAACAAGTTCAGGAGTTCTTTTCTTATCAGAATAATCAGGGTGTTTTCCAAGCTGCTATACCCTCATAATCACCATTAGACTCCTCCTCCAATTCTTTCCAAATTCTTTGCACTGTCCAAACACACTGAAATGTTTATATTGAAGCTTCTGGTGTGAATATCAAGTAGTACAGCATGTCATTTCAAAATTTCTGGTGGAGTGAATTATGTCATGGTGCTCTTTTTTTCACAGATGGTGCCCAACTGATCCAACTATACTGTGCTGTTAATAAAATTCAAAACAAACAATGCATATGTGTGAAATTAAAAATATTATAAATATTGATAAATAATGATTAAATAATTTAAAATAATTAGTAATAATTAATAATAAATAGTTAAAATAATTAATAAATAATTACTAATTAAAAATATAAAATGATGATAACTTACTCACCACACCCTGTATATGATATTTGTTTGCCATTTATATTTTTCTAAAATGTAGCAAATGGTAGATTAGCTGCTCCCAATTCAAAGGTTTCTATTTTGCAAATTAAATTTATTGTCTTCAATCTGGCGCCAACATTAGAATCTGAAGCCTCAAAATCTTCTGATTTCACCACAAGAGATTGCAAAAATCAAAAATGTCTGCATTCTACAAAAATTATATTGCTGCAGATTTTAAAATTCCTATTTGATTGATAGAAATATTTGCTGAAGATTAAACCAGAAACCAAGAAAAAAAAAATTATTCAGTCATCCAATCATATTTCTTGATTTCAGCAATTAAAAAAAGGGATTGTTTTGATTTCTTTTAGATTAAAAAATTCAAAGACAGATTACTCTTTCCAGCACAAGTCTTACCAAAAACCCTAAATGATTTCAAATAGAATAAAAATTAAATTTTTATCATCATTTCATTTTGTTTTAGCTTTTTTTAATTTAATTCCTAAAAGTTGAGAAAATTCATAGCACATGACCCAGCACAAGTATCAAGGATTTGGTTAGATGCATATTAGAAAGTGAATCAGTCGTGTGTAAAAGAACTAAAACTGAATGCAAAATCCTGAAGGCTACTTTATTTTAAAGAATTGAATCACTTTTAATTTTCCTTTTTCTTTTTAATTGTACAAAAGAAACTCAAAAAGGAGAGAATTAGGCATAACATGACATGAGCTTGTGGATTTAATGAATTATGAATTAGAAAACTAGCATAAAGAGGTTAATGCTTAATATGAACTCCCAGAGGTTGTCCCTGCCTTGTTAAATCAAATCAGTTTTCTTTAATACATCTTTTATTTCATTTCTGTATTGAAGGAGTAAATTTAGAAACATTACATGTAGACTCAGAGATTTTACAATTGTTTCAATCCTGATGAGAAATCATACAAGTAAAAAGGAATTTGCAGATTATCTATAAGAAAACAGGAAAAACACTGTGTCTATCATAGATTTTACTAGTGGACAGACTGCGATGGGTAAATTGTCGCCATTTTTACTTTTACATATGTGCATTGTTTGTTTTTGATTTTATCGACTGCACAGTATAGTAGGATCACTTAGGCACCATCTGTGAGAAAAAGAGTACTATGATGCAATTCACTCCATCAGAAATTTGGAAATGGCATGCTGTACTGCATGACATTCATGCCAGAAGCTCCAAACTAAACATTTCAGAGCGTTTGGGTGTCAGTGCACAGGATTCAGAAAGAGCTGGAGGAGTCTAATGGTGATTACAAATGTGTTTGGAGTGAGGCCTACATCAAGTGCCTTGAGAAGGTAGTGCTGCCCTGGGTCAAGAGGGTGGTTGCTGGAAGACCCTATGTCTGGCAACTGGGTTCTGCACCATGCCACACAAGCAGGAGAATCCAGTCATGACTGTCAGACAATTTCTGTGACCACATCACACCTTATAGCTGGCCACCTAACTCCTCAGTCTACAACACCCTTTATTATTATGTGTGGGGCACAGTTGAGTGAGAGGCATTTTAAATGTTGGTGTTATATTTAATATGCCTTCCTTTCTAAAATTTCTCAGTACTAGGTCCTATATGCCCCCCACCCCACTTGACTTTAGGTGCATACAATCAAGCTGGTCCTGGGCATCACCAAACCTCTGCACATCACAGCTTGTATCCCGACTTCAGTCACTTTTCCACTGACATGACATGACTTTCCTCTGCCTCTACAAATATTTTCATGGCAACCTTGACTGCATGAATTTAAATGTACTACTAGATTGGCAAGTAGGTCTCATCATTTTACTGTTGAACTGTTTTTCTTGCACTTTTTGCCTGTGGAAGTCTTTTCAGATTTCTTGTTTTCGTGCTTACCTACAATCGAAATGCAACGTCAATCAGTATCTCCTGTTTCATTAGTGTCATTTTCCTCACCTCTCATCACTAAAGTTTTCTCATTTGTCTTTTACGCCTTGTAAACCCATGTATCATAGTGGCATTATTATCTTGCTTGGGATGAAATGATTCAAAAAATAAAACACAAAACCCTCTGTGGACATGAATGGTGACCAAGCTTCTCACCTTAAATCATCATTAGACCATATTTTGATGATTGGTGAAACTGACAGTCACCATGCAGTATTGATTTCTCTATCCACACTGCATATTTCTCTATATCTATCAATCTAAATACATATATATATATATATATATATATATATACATATATATATATAGAGAGAGAGAGAGAAAGAGAGAGAGAGATGTTTTAAATCGATTTCAGCCTAGGTAAGGCAGATACAAGGAATTATTGGATGTGAAAGAACTAGAAATAGAAACATTACTAATGAGATGCAAGAGAAAAGATTAATGATGATGACAGTAGATAGCCACTGACATTGTATAAAATTTTTTGAGATTAAAGTTAGCTGGAAAGCAAAGAGCTGGAAGGGAGTTCCACAAGCAAGTGTGAGAAAAGAAACGGTTAGCATAGAATTTACAGTTGCAGCTCAACTGTAAATTGATGAGATCTCAATGCCAGTCGAGTACAGTGCTTAAATTTATGAAGTCTTGGTATCATAATGAAGATCTGATCAAAATAATTACCATGAAAGTATTTATAGAAAAGACACAGGGAGGCAACTTTGCAGCAGTGGGTAAGTGACTGATGCTGAACTGCCAGATCAGGATCAATAGTATTACTGATTCTTCTTTGGATTTTAGCAAGGAGCTCAAGGTGAATAGCAGGAGCACTGGACTATATGTGGCAGCAATATTCTAAGCATGGATGAATGGCAGATTTATAGATATGTAAGATAGATTCTGGAGAGAAAAATTATCTCACATGACACAGTGGACTGACTTTCTTAGCAACTGACCTAGCAATGTATTGAATATAGTACATATATATATATATATATATATATGTATATGTATGTTGAAGAGGCACAGTGGAGTAATAGCGGCTTGGATTGAGGAATTGGAGAGCCAAGTTCTAATCCATTACAATCTAATATCCTTGGGAAAGGCATGAATCCTCTTCTTCTCCCTCCAGCTATGGGTAAATAGCTGGACATACTGGGTTCTATAGCCTTGGATGACAACTGGTCTAGGAGAAGGACAACTCTGAATTTAAATCCTGCAGAGGGTCATTTGGGGACCTTATGGCTTGTAGTGCACCAGGTCTCTGTATTCGGCCCTTCAAAAAGTGTGGTTGGTTCTGCACAAAATCTTCACCACTATAATCAAATCTCATGTGCTGGTGTTGGTTTGGCAATTCCTAGGAACTAATCTGCTTCACCCTCATGTCAAATTCGACAGGAAAGTCAAGTATATATATATATATATATATATATATATATATATATATATATAGTAATGATAACATGATATTGCCAATAAAAACATGTAAAAATTACAAGTTGAAAAAGTTAACAAAGTTAGGAACTGATCTGCTTCACCCTCATCTGTCGAATTTGACAGAAAAGTCAAGTAAGTATATATATATATATATATATTCATTACTATATATATATATAGTAATGATAACATGATATCACCAATAAAAACATGTAAAAATTACAAGGACATAATGTATTTTAAGAAAAGCTGAATTTTTATCAAGAAATTTTTTTATCAAAAGATTTTTGTTTTATTTTAATCATTTCACCCCAAAACAAAACAATTAATGTCTTCCTGAGTGTTAGAGAATATGAGAAAAATTTATTGGGGAGCAAAAACAATAAAAGTACAAGAATTAAAAATACAGTAGATAACAATTGACATTGCATTTAAATTTTTAAAGATCAAAGTTGGCTGGAAAATAAGCTGGAAGAGAGTTCCACAGGTGAGAAGTGCAATAGAAGAAACTCTGAATATTTATAGAAAAGGCACAGGGAAGCTGCATTGGGAAGTCAAGATGCCAAGTCAAGACCAATAACATTACAGATTCTTCTACAAGTAAGTATTGGTGGCTTCAGATTTTTGGAATTTCTGGAACGTAGTCCTTTCAAAAATATTTTAGCATAAAATTTTCCTTATTTCAAATACATAGATGATTTTCTAATAATATATCCACAAAATAACATTTTTAGGGTGTAAGAACAATTTACTCTTCCTAGATATTGAGCTGCATAGAAATAATATCAATCTCTAGTTTAAGGATTACAGAAAATCTAACAACAAAGACTTTATCAATTTTTATTCTCTCGACTATAACAAGATCAAATCTGAAATCGTATTCTATTTAAGAACACTAAGAATCTGCAACCCCCAAAGATGAAATATACATAGAAAATACTTTCAAAAACCTCCAATAATCTCATTATATCACCCACAATTCTAAGAGAAAACCATACAAAATATACAAGTGCAAAAAAGATAACAACATTATTAAAAACAATAATAATGACAATAAACTCAGTAAAAAGAGACATATAACACTACTTACTAACTCCACAGTATCCAACATCCATGTTATTAGTCTTGTTGCGGTTGTATATTTTGTATGCCTTTCTTCTTGTGTTGTGGATGAAATGATATGGGTATTGTAGGTTTTTGAATGTGTTTTCTATGTATGTTTCTTCTTTAAATAAATATTGAGAACTACAGATTCTTAATGCTCTTAGATAGAAACCTTTAATAATTCCAGATTTAATTTTTGAAGGGTGGTTTGAGTAGAAGCTGATCAGATCATTTTTGTTTGTACAACCGCAACAAGACTAATAACATAATCCGCAATAGTAAATCACATGAAAACAGATACATAATACTACCGACCAATTCTGTCACGTCCACTATCCAGAATAACCTATCCCATCTAAATAATCTTGAAATAATCACAAACACTTCCAAAACCATTATGGATATACTAAGATCTTCAAACAATAATAGCACTAATATTTCTGAAGCAGGCATTTATAGAATAAATTGCCAAAACTGTTCCTCTCAATATATTGGAGAAACAAGTAGAAGTTTGAAAAAACACATTTATGAGCACAAAAGAGACCTCACAAAAACAACTTAGCTAATGCACTAGTCATACATAGATATAAATTCAACCATAATTTTGATTTTAAAAATGCTACACTCATAAAAAAAGAAAATAACTCACTCAGAAGGAAAATTCTGGAGAGTGCCGCCATAGTAAACTACCCAAATATTAATCTACGCCCAGGTTTTTTCCCTATTTCACCTTTCTTAACAAAATTAATGCTCTTACAAACAAATGTACACAACAGATTGATAAAATCAAAAGAAAATGGTTGAATACATCAACACAGTTATAATGACAATATTCTCCACACGTGACAATTACTGACGTTATTTTTCAGTTAAAAATATGAAAATAGTGTTTCTCTACATTCCAGTTGCTAGGTACATTCTGTTTTTGTTTTTATTAGTTACTTTGTTCATTTAATTTCATTTTCGTATTTTGCTTTGATAAAGTCCACATTGGACGAAACGCGTCAGCAATTACCAGTTTTCCTATTGTCATTTTTATTCATAAATATTGTCTCTCTACTGATTAATTCAGAGAAATTTTCATATATACATATATATATATATATATATATATATATATATATATATATATATATAGTCATCCACATACAAGCTTGTTTTGCTGTATCACAGCTCACCAGTGTGGCTAGATATCCAATTGCTTCAAGCCGGGATCAAAACCCAATTGATTTGGCATCAGTCAAAGATCCTATTTCTAAGCTATTGGTCAAAGGCAGAGAAAGGGAAATTCTAACATATTATATATGAATGTTTAATAATGTCAGCAGCCAGAGTGCTCAATTCATTAATGAAGAGCGGTGCATTAATAGTGGCAATGACCACTGTTTTGGAATTATCTTTTTCTCAATAGTGCTCAATCAAAATGATGAGACCGTAACATAGTCATTCACATATAAGCCTGTTTTGCTGTATCACAGCTGTGTGTGTGCACGTGTGAGTGTGTGTGTGTGTGTGTGTATGTGGGCTGCAACCTTTCTTTTAAACATCTTTCATTGAATATGACAGACAAGGAAAATTTAATTAATTTTTTATTTACTTACTGCAGCATTCTTCCATTTTCCTATTTGGTGGAAGTAAGGGAGTGCAAAAATTATCTGCATTGTCCATTGTTGCAAGCATTTTCATCCACTTCTTTAGCAATTTTCAAGGGGGTTTGTTTTATCTTTTGCTAATTTCTTTTTATATTTGATTGTTTAAGACGTATTTTGTGTGTGTGTGTGTGTGTGTTCCGTTTTGTTAAATACTTGTAGGAGCATTTATTCCAAGCTTTGCATGTTGAGTGTAACTGGAATATATATATATATAATGTCTAGTGTGTTATTCCAATGTAGTTAGAGACAAGATCATAGGAAAGTGGCTGAAAATGGAATATTGTATGGGAGGAATTGCATTTTTATAAAATGGCTTGAGGGTCCAGAGATAGAATTTCTTTTTTCTGACTCATGATAGAAACACTAGATTTATGTATGCATTGGGAAGTGAGTTATATATATATATATATATATATATATATATATATATATATATATATATATATATATGTGTGTGTGTGTGTGTGTTATATAATAATTAGAGCCACATATATGTAAATATAAAAAGAATCTTTATCTATTCAAAAAGAAGTGTTTTATGAACCCCTGAAGTAACAAAAATTTGAAGAGCAGATTAAAGAAATGATGATTGATTTGGTTGATTTTCTACACTGCCATATCAACCGCTATGATTTATTTAATGCCTAAATCTAAATATTTTGTATGCATCATGGCATCAACTACAGATATTTTGTACATAATTTTATACGTTCAGGATTAATGTATGTTTTTGTTGGTCATTTTATTATGAAAATGTATTCACTACAAAAATCTATTGTTGGTAATTTCTTTTATGAAAATGTATTGCTTGTATTTTTATATTCTCCCAGTGTTTTTACTTTTGTTTGGAGATTCACCATTTGCCCGTAGCTGGTACCATAACAGATGCTACAACCTCGGATCAGGGTGAACCTGTGAACAACAAGATATGGTTCCATGCTCCTCATAGCCTCCTGATCCGAGGCCTTGCTGACAGATATAAATTAACGTCATACTCAGAACTTTAAAAAAATGATGGGAGTCAACAATGTATGTATGTATGTATATATATTGCATCAAAAAGAATTGACAGGGAAATTTTATTAATTTTTTATTGTGCTATCATTACAACATACACTAAATCCCTAAAAAAAATTCTTGTTCGCACACAAGAAATACACGCAATAAAAAATTAACTGAAGTATATATTGCCAAAATCCATAAAAGCTTAACCAAATACACAACTTGAGGAACTGTTAAAAGAAAAATTGGGTCATGTTTACAGACACAGACCAATAAATATATTTGTCTTTTACAAAATATATTTTATTGTTTATACATTCAGGAGATGGATTTGAATCATAATTTTATACTTGCAAGAAATTTGTCAAAAGATCATTTTTATATGTTTTGAAATATTTTATATTGTGGGATATTTTTCCCACTGATTAAAATATATATATATATATATATATATATATATATGCTTGCATATCAGAAAATTTTTCTTAAGTGCATATGAAGCAGGATAAAAAAAAGTAATTTAACCCCCTCACTGATGCATTTACAATACACTTGCTTTTCTTCTTCTTCTTCTTCTTCTTCTTCTTCTTCTTCTTCTTCTTCTTCACATCTTCCTCCTCCTCCTCCCTTCTATTATACCTAACATTGTACGTTTGTTTATTTATTTTAGAAAATATTAATGTAGGATTCTTTAGTTTTTTTTTTTAAATAGAAAAAGTGCTAGGTGGTCATTTGATAAAAAATTGCCTGAGGATACCATAACGTTGAAACCAAGTTAACAGATTCAACTGACCTCTCCTGATTGTTAAAGTAAAAAAGCTCTACATGTTATTTTTACTTTTGTTTTATTTTTTCACGTGTGTATTGAGCACTTTTTAATCCTACTGTTTACTGGTCTGATTCAACTGTGGCCATTAACCTTTTACATATATCAGACTAGCAAACTGTATATATAAGTTTTTAAATTCATATATATATATATATATATATATATATATATATATAATAAAAAGGCTTAAACACTAATATTCCATGGTCATAATTTACTCCATTCGAATTGTAAATATGATCCAATTCATCAGACATACAAATTCAAAAAGAAAACAGAAAAAACAACTCCGGAAATAAAAATAGAATTTAGAGAGAGTGTAAGTATGAGAGTATAGGACGAATGTTAGAGCTAAAGAGAGGATTAACAGACGAGAGAAGGTGGGAGATTAAAGCTTAACAGAGAGAAGTTTTAGAGAGGTGAGTTGAAGAGGTTTAAGTGAGAGAAATATGAATGTTGTCAGATGTCTAATACATTAAAGATGTAACCGGAAAGGATACATTTTGTGGTGACATACACACACAATATAGATGATCTAATCTTAAAGATCAGAAGAAGAGGGAGGGAGAGGAAAAGAAAAGAAAAAGTTGTGGGGGAGAGAGATGGGGTGAGAGAAACTAAAACTGAAAGGCAATTATTAAAAGGGCCGCTGTGTAATTAAGAAAATTTGACAAAATTAATATCGACTACAGGTTACAAATCAAATATAAACATATAAAAATAAATATAACAATTATCTAATCTAGCAAGGACCTATATATATATAGGACTAATATTTTGCATATGTATGTGTATATTTACCACTAATATGAGAGTAAATAAAAATCAGTGTTAATAAGGATAAAATTCTCATATACACTATTTACATTATTCGGACAAATGTCCTCATCTTTAGCGCCATATTTATTACATTTCGGCTGTTGTATGCTCCGGCCTTCTTCAGGTGGTTGGAATGTCAAACTGAACCCTTTATTTCACTCACTGGGTTAGACTGTTCTAGTTCCATGTGCCATGTTTAATGGATGTCAGCTGTCAGTTATCTCCTGTTAATTCCCCTCCAAGTTCTCCACTGCCTTAACTGGGTATTGAACTCACACTCTTTGTGTCCTGTCACTGGACCTTGAGAACACATGGCACAGTGGATAAAGGCGTTAGTTAGATCCAGTGACAGGACCCAAAGAGTGTGAGTTTGGACAATATTCCGAATAATGTAAATAGTGTACATAATACATAATATCCCAGAAATATAGACAGATACAATTGAAAAATACAAATTCTCATATATATATAAGTATAAATAGATAAATACTTATATTATCTATCTATCTATTGACTTGAGCTTAAATCATTTGAAACCCCAGCCCAAGACTGTGCTAACTGGTGGTGTTCTATCACAATCAGAACCAAAAAACTTCAAAGCTACCAGAAGAGAAAAGACATCAAACAAAAAGAAAAAAAGGGTTGACAAAATCAACCTCGTTCTCTACCAACATTACCATGCAGGCAATGACATTGGCTCTTCTATGCAAGAATTGGTCGACTCTGTCATCAAAACCATCATCATAAAGGAAATGATCAGCAAAGAAGAAATTAAATTCTTGGATACGAAATAAAGTCAACAATCTATCTATCAATCTATCTATCTATCTATCTATTAAAAGACGCATAAAAAATTTTCCATTTAAATGACATCACATTGATTGACTTGAAATTGGTTTATACATGATAACACCGGAATTAAAAAAAAAAGTTCCAAAATAAAATAAATATGATTTTTAGCAAATTTGCCAATAACGTAAACCATCTAATTCATAAATGTGAAATTTTTTTTAAAAATTGATAAACAGAACTTGTCAATATTACAATATTATTTAACCAACCACATTTGAATATATATATATATATATATATATATATATATATATATATATATATATATATATATGTATATATATATATATATGTATATGTATATATATATATATATATATATATATATATATATATATATATATATATATATATATATATTCCACTTTGTAATACAATTTTCCCAATACTGTTCTTCATATGTAAAAATATATGTCATTATTTCATTCATATATATATATATATATATATATATATATATCTTTATGTATGTATGTATGTACGTATGTATGTATGTATGTATGCGAAATATATATATATACAGAAATATATACAAAAGTGTATAATAAAGTTCCCAGTTGGTACTATTCAATAGATATGCATGTGTAGCTAAACTCACTTTGCCTATAGACGTTGTGCTATTTACTAAGGCCCAATTGTTATGCATGAGGCTTTGGAAAATTGTATTGAAATTGTATTTGTATCTGACAAATTGGATCAAATCTATTATTAAAACTCTTGAAATACTTCATTAAACTTTTGGTGAACATTCTTAAATGTTTAACACAAGTTTTTGAGTAGAATGTGCATTTCAAGGCCAGTTGAGTATCAGCTTCACTTTAAGATGATGACTGTTTAGGGTAATTGATCACTAGCAAAATGCCAGAAAATGTGGACAAATTTTGAGAAAATCATCTGTTTACTTTATTTGACAACAGTCCGATCAAGCCAAAAATGAACAATGCTTGCCATATCTGGGCTGGAGCTCTCCAATTCTCACTTTCCAGCATTGATAGAGTTCAAAACTATTTACATGGCCTTGTGGGTGATGACTTTTTTCCACCCTGTAGTCCCTTTCTCATAGCTGCAACATCACAACCTATCACTACTCCCATGACAAATGTTCAAATGAGCTCTCCATTCTTTAGTGCCACCAATTCAGTCCTTTACAGCTAAAACCCATCAAGACTACATCCACAGGGTCGAGTTAATCTCATCACTTCCATTGGTAAGAAATATGTTCCACATAGAAAACTTGTTCCCTAAAACTGCAACATTGTGAAACTGATGTTTCCCTGAACCCTAAAATCTTAACCTGTTCCAGTCTAGAGTCAGTCGTTGTCTATCCTCCATAATCTTTATTTCCTATTTCCTCATCTTACATTCATATCACACACCACATGTATTGGGTAAACATTATTCTTCCTATATCTACCATGTTCCTTCAGAATGTTAGCAATCATGGCTCTCCACAATTTCCTTTTCCTTATAGTTCCTAATAAATTTTGTCTTTTTACCATCTCTTCCAAACCCTGTTCCACTGCCCACTCACTGAAGCTCACCAGTTAGACTGTGCCTTGTTTTCATCTGTCTCTTTTACCTTCAATCTGTTCTGTGAGTATCAGATTTTCCAAGCCCTCTTTCCTCACTATGTGCCCCAAAAATTTCAATTGTCTCTTCTGGATAATAAGTAGATATCCTTGTTGTTTCCACTGTCTCTAGAACATCGTCATTGCTGAAATGTTCAGTCCATGATATCCTCAGCATCCTTCTGTAGAATCACATTTCTAGTTGCTTCAAGTCTATTCTTCATCTGTGACAAGATTGTCCAGCCTAGTAAACAAAAAAGGAGTATGATCACTAAACAAACACTCGGTTTTCTCACATAATTGGAATCAGTTATGAATCTTGCCAGGAGATCCTAATCTGGGAACATTCCAATATCATTTCATATAATATTGAATCATCAAACTAGAGTCAAAAAAACAAGATTTTTAAATATAAAGAGAAGAGAATGTTCACTAAAACCAGGTAAATAGCGGAAAAAAGAATCCTGTAATATATATTTAAAAAATCTGATATAATTCCATTTTTTTTTTTTTTTTTTTGTTATTTAACAGATAAAAAAATAAAAGTAAAAAATGTGAGAAAATACACTTAATGTTGAAAAAAACGTTGGCTAAAATAAAATCAAGCAAAAATTTCCTCAATTTACTTTCTCAATTTACATTCAAAATTCTCAGTAAATATTCCCAGAAGGATTTATTTTTCCGATATTTTAAACCTTGTCTTCCCACAAGCCTTCAGCCATTTTTGTTTTTTTCGTTTTTAATTTTTAAGAGAAATTTGGTATGAAACTCATTTTCTTTCTATTTAAATATTTAGCCTTCTCTCTCTTTTTCTTCTCCCTCTTTTCTCTTCTTTCTCTTTTCTCTTCACATTTGGTTTGCCTTCTCTCCTATATTTTCCATCTTTTTTTCTATCACTCTCTGTTACTCATTCACTTTCTCCTTCACATTTCTTCTTTCCTCCATCTTTCAATTTTCTTCTTCTCTTCTACAACTCCCACTTCTTCTCTACTCATTCCTTTGTCTTCTTATTTCTTTCTTTTTAGTTTTTTTTTTAACCTTATTCTTTTTTCCATTTATTTTTACCCTCACCAAAGTTAAGCAAAATCGAGGCTGGTCAGTACCTTGATGGGTGATCACTTGGGAATACCAGGCACTCACTGTAAGCATGGACGTAATGGATAATGGCTCAGAATTGTTAATCAGAGATCTGAGTTCCAATTCCGGTTGGGTTCGTCATATTCATTTATGCACGAATACCCTTGGCAAATGTATGAATCCACCTCTTCTCTCCTCCAGCTATGGGTTAATTAGTAAAACTTGTATAACTAAACCATTATTATCTAAAAAATGTTTACAATCTAAAAAAAAATTTTTGGCTTAAATAACCTGCAAAGAAAATGAATGAATCAATGACAGACATTTCTTTTAGATTTATTTACATTTGTTAGAATATAAATGTATAGAAACTACGATGAGCACAAAGTGAGGGATCAGTTTATATATTGATTGAAATGTAAAATTTCTCTCTTAATTTATATCCACATTATAATTTCTTGTTTGTTTATGAAATTCTGATTAGGTATGAACCTACCACTTCTCCCCCCCAACTATGGGTTAATTATTAAGACTTGTATCACTAAACTTTTATTATCACAAAAACAAAAATTCTTATAATCTAAAAATATTTTCTGGGTTTAAATAATCTGGAAAGGGTTGATAAGCCATAGAAAATGAATGACTCAATCAGTCAGTTTTCCCCCCCCATCATTCTTAATTCTCTCCCCTTCTGTATTTCTTCTATATTTTTTATTTTTTCTTCCTCTTTTTGTTTTACACTTTTTTTTTTTCATATCCCACTTCACGTGATCCCTCACCTTCTATTTATCATGTTTTTACTTTTTCCCCAATTTGAACCTTGCTCCTCCTCCTCCTCCTCCTTCTCTCTCTCTCTCTCTATATATATATATATATATATATATATATATATTTCTCTTTTTCTTCCTCTCTGATTATAAACCATAGATAGAATTTTTTTATTCATTTATTGTATTTACCCATGCTATCCCCTCCAGTTTGTCTTGCAACATGACAAACTTATGGGAAGCCAGGTTGAGTGAAGTGAGAAAGATAGTGCACTCTGAGGTCATTTGCCAATACAATTTGGTTTATTGCAACCTGACAAGTTAGAGTGACTTTCATCCTTCATACCTGTCTGTTACAGCTGGCAAAATTCCAAAATCATTTTCAAGGAAGTCTAATGTTGGTCGGCAAAAAGAACCTCTAAAAGCAATCAACACAAAGTTTCTATTCTCCATTTTTAAATTTTCTCTCAACGACTTTTTTAAAAAAAAATGAAATTTGAATAAGAATTTAATTAGAAAAAAATAAATAGAGAAAATGCCAAACGACAGATGTGAAGAAAGTCAAGAGAACATCCATATTTAATTTTGCTCAAGAAACAAATTTCCTGATTAGAAATAGTTATATCACACCTAACAAGTTTGTCATGTTATCCATGTTGAATCATGTCACCAATACAAATAGGCTGATGACTGTTAAAAAAATAATCTTACACACTGTCTTATGATGTAACGTTATGTGAAACATATATTCCTAAAATATTCTTTGAAAGCAATATCCTAAAGCAGTAAAAGTCAGCTTCTAAAAGTACATGTTGCATTAACCTCATCAATTTGGTCATGACTCATATTCTGAAAATACATTTTTTTTATATTTTTATGCCAAAAAGCGTTCCATACAGAATTCATTTATTGACATAACTTAGTGGAAAATGTATTCACTGTTTCTGCTGGAATTTCTGGGACAAGGAGTAATCATTATTTACACTGTTTACATTCAGAAATATTTTCCTCATCTTTCTTGTTATGATCACCCAATCATCTTCTATCTGAATTTCTGTAATGAGGTGTTATCATTATTTACACTATTTACATGCAGACTATTGTCCTCATCATTGTTGTTATTATCAACCAATAAGCTCCTGTCTGAATTTCTGGGATGAGGTGTTATTATTATTTACACTATTTACATGCAGACTATTGTCCTTATCATTGTTGTTATTATCACCCAATCATCTTCTATCTGAATTTCTGGGATAATGTTATATTATTATTTACACTATTTACATGCAGACTATTCTCCTCATCATTGTTGTTATTATCACCCAATCATCTTCTGTCTGAATTTCTGGGATGGAGTGTTATTATTTTTTACACTATTTACATTTAGACTATTCTCCTCATCTTTGTTTTTATTATCACCCAATCATCTTCTGTCTGAATTTTTTAGGATGAGGTGTTATTATTATTTACACTGTTTACATTCAGACTATTGTCCTCATCATTTTTGTTATTATCACCCAATCATTTTCTATCTGAATTTCTGGAATGAGGCATTATCATTATTTACACTATTTACTTGCAAACTATTGTCATCATCTTTGTTGTTTTCCTCACCCAATCATCTTCTGTCTGAATTTCTGTGATGAGGTGTTATTATTATTTACACTGTTTACATTCAGTCTATTCTCCTCATCTTTGTTTTTAATATCACAGAATCATCTTCTGTAAGAATTTCTCGGAATATGTGTTATTATTATTATTCACACCATTTACATGCAGACTATTGTCCTCATCTTTGTGGTTATTATCACCCAATCATCTTCTGTCTGGATTTCTAGATGACTAGTTATCATTAGTTACACTATTTACATTCAGACTATTGTTACACTATTTACATTCGGACTATTGTCCTCTTCTTTGTTGTTATCATCACCCAATCTTCATCTTTGCTCTTATGTCAATGTTTCAGCCGATTTGTCAGCTGCTCTTCCTCAGTTGTATATTAAATCAAGTTAGCCTACAGGGAATTTCAAACTGAACCCTTTATTTAATCTACAGTTGGGAAGACTGTTCTTGTTCCACTGCTTATGTCTGTAGAATATAACATTTAGTTCTTATTTTTAATACTACTCCATTATTGCTCGCCCTGTTTCCATTAAGTCAAGGTATATACTGTCTGGTCTACATTGGTGACATAGTAATTTTGACTTCAATACCTCAGATCGGCTGTGTTTACTTAGACTTACTGGGAATAGGCAGAGCAATAACAGAGCAGTACACAAAGAACTAGAGCATTGGCACAAGAACATCCTTTCCCCAGTGATTAAATAAAAGTGCTGTTAAAAATTATGGTATCTAGAAAATTCTCCATTCGTTATATATGAGTCGTTTGGCATAATTTGACAAATTCCATTGTATTTCATTATTCCTCTGCTTCTCACACTTCTTTTGGTCACAACCCCTAAACAAGAAAATATTTTTGATTTGGTAACCCTCAATGGAGAATCATAATTTCAATCTTTTGTTATGTTTGTATATTTCCACTTTAAGATCATTGTATTTTGATAGTTTTCTTCTTGTAATGTATCTTCAAAGATACATTACAATGTGCAGAGATTGACATGTCAATAAGAAAGCACTTTCTGTTTTTGTGGTCTTTGATCATGATATCTAGGCAATTAGCTTTGATTGTTCTGTGTAAAGTCCCATAAAATTGTTTCATGTCCTATCTCTGTAAACGGGTTTGGGTAATATTCATACCACTTTCTTGCAGTTTCCTTCCCATAAAAATTGCATATTTTCCAGTGCATTTAGTAACCTACTTTATCATGCCAAGTTCCATATTCACTTGGTGCTAACATCGTCCAACCTGATGCAAAAATGGTCAATTCCTTCTGGATATTTATCACAGAATCTGCATTTGGGGTCAATAAACTTTTTCAGTATATGTCTAGTTAGCAAGCATTGGTCCTGTTCAGCAAAAATAAAACCTTTGGTTTCAGCTTTTAACCCTGCATAACCACAAATGGGTACAGGGTTTGTCTCCATCATCTTGTTTGGCATGGGCAGAGTACTGGCTATGAAGAAGCTTGCCTTCCATCGCTTCTGCAGATGCTACATTGCTTTTGCTTTTGCTTTCTTTTTTAGATTCTTTGCGGCTGCAGTAGGTGCGTTATGGTTCACTTGCACTTCTTCACCCACTTGAAATTCCTTTTTGAATTTGTTGGTTTCCTTTATTACTGAATAAAGTTTCTTATTTCTTTCATGTTCTTTGATACAGATCATCATCCAGACTTCTGTAGTTTCCAGGTATCTTTGAAGGCCAATGGTTGTAGTTTGGTAAGACAGTTCTAGTTGAACTAATCCTCTGCTTCCTTTTGATCTGGACACATACAGACAATCAACCTCAGCCTTAGGATGATGCATGAAGTGGCAAGTGAAATGCTTTCTCATTTTGACATCCATTCCTTTAATGTCAGTTATGGTCCAATTAAGGATGTTGAAACAGTTTTGCACCACAGGGACAGACAAAATGTTTATGGCTGATATTCTGTTTTGTGAATTCAACTCAGTGTTTAGCAACAGACTAACATGTCCGTAATATTCTTTTCTTACTTTCCCCTTCATTTGTGTATTGCCATATTCCATCTTCTTTGCCGATTTTTAGGCTTCGTCTTGTTTCAGTTCCCTAATTTTTGTGACAAACTCTAGATTGATTATGTTTCTGTAATTCTCCCTTTCTTGGATGCTACTTTTACACATTTATCTATTAGGTTGGTGCAAAAATAATGACGTAATAATGTCGTTTTTTGACGTTAAAAAATACGTCAAAAAACGACATTATTACGTCATTATTTTTGCACCAACCTAATAGTTTGAAATCCATACCAATGTCACACCTGAAACATTTTAAAAAAATTTTCAAGCATAAAAAATATAATATAGTAAATATTATTATTATTATTTATTTTCTTTGATGTGGGAACATGAAAAAATCCTTGGCATCAGCAGTGGTAATTTGAAATTAATATCAGCTAAATCCCAAGGGGGATCATCCCCCAGATAGTATCTCTCCTTTAAGAGGTGGCTGGTGTCATTACTCAGTTTCTGAGATGTCCTCAAAATGGGATGTTCTGACGGAGCTTAAGAAATTTTTTTACGTTCTTTCTAGAAATCACATTAAACACTGACCTTGTGTCAAATTTTGTTGTGACATAGGCACATAAATAAATACCTATTTCCCCAACATCAACCACTGTAGTTGATATTAATATTAATGTAGGCTCCAGGGGCTTTTACCCCTAGGCAGTATCTCTCATTTAGGAGATGGCTGGGGTCATTACCCAGTGTTCCTAGGGCCAAGTGTAAGGGCCAAGGGGACTTGAGCAATTTTTGCACAGCTTTCTGAAATCCCACAGAAATCACAAAATGATGCAATATTACTATTATTTTCATTATTATTATCATTATTATTTCCTTTCATTTCCTTTGATTTCTGGTGTTTACTCATTTCTGTCCGGGTTCCAACTGGAGACCTAAGATCAGAAATGGCATCATGACATTTTCTACTGAACATTTTTTGAGGAAAAAAACAAAAAGACATAAATGAAAACTTCAGATCACACATATTTTACATACATAAAGCTTTGTGTAAGGTGTGGGTTGTACTCATGAGTATAATTTTTTTTATTTCTTCAAGGCATGGCCTATAAGGAATCCCTTCAATGAGTCTATCGGAACATTTTCCAATCAATCCGATGGTTCCAACTACAACTGGAATTATTGATATCCTCATGTGCCACATTTTTGAGATTTCCTCTTCAATAACCTTGCATTTTGATAGATTTTTTTTTTTTTTTTAAGATCTTCAAAGATGTATCACAATCTGCAGGGACTGCCATGCCAACAAGAAGGTGCATTTTGTTTTTGTGGTTTCTAATCACAATGTCTCGGTGATTCGCTTTGATTGTGTGTTTATTGTAGTCTCATAAAACTGTTACAGGTCCTCTCTGTGTAACAGGGTCTGGGTTGTGTTCATAACAATTTCTTCTTATTATTATTATTATTGTCATCATTATTTTTTTTCAGATACCGCAGAGAGTAAAAGTGGGTTTCTATGAATCAAAGAATATACTAATTGATGTTATACTAAAGAGGGGGGGAGTGTAATGTTATATTTCAATTGGATTTAAACTGATTCTCACATTTCTTATACAATTTCCAGTCATTCATTTCTTATCCAGACTTTGACTCTATTATCAAATATCGATGGGTTGCTTCACAAGCAAATAAAGTTGCCATGTTTTGATCAAGAAGCAAAGATGAATGAATGCTAACAGATAAACATGTGTAATGAAGTAAGGCACTGGTGACCTTTGACATTTCCTGTCTCTTTTCATGTCCACTTTTACCTTCAAAAGTCAAAGGGATGATTTGCTATGGAACTCATGGGATGTTTGTTATTTGGTTTAGTGACATACATTTCTGTTTGTGGTTAATGATTTGATATCAGTAAAAAGTTGCTCACCTGTTGGTAAACAAGTATTGCAAAAAAAATAAAGTTACCATCCAAAAATTATATTTACCAATGTTTAACATGACATGTTTACAAACTACAATAATCCTGTTTGTATAAGACAGAAATTTTTTCATCCATAATGTCCAAATGTCTTCTGCAGTTTTAGTTTAGAAATCGATCCCATTTTGTCCACGACTCAAAACAGACAAAATTGGGTCAAATTGGATTTATTTGTTTACCTGAGAGATAATATTTATCTAACGGCATATAGCAACAAAGGGAGATAAATCTTTCATAATGTTATAATAAGTTTGAGTAGGTGTTGACATGTTCAGAAAATTAATCTAGTATTTAATTTTAAATACTAGAGATTTTTTTGAGATTTACTTATAACCTACTGACACAGGTCAAACACACTTGTTCCCAATTGTCTAAATAAAACCTTGGGCAAATTACAAGCATAAAACACTATATTTTAGGCATTTCTTTGCTCTAAAATCTGCTGCATTTTATATGTAAAAATAACTTTTTTCCTATGAAATTTCTTCCTTTTTAAACTGTGTCTTATAAACTCCCTAACAATTAGAAAAATAAAAATTCTGGTAAAAGGATACTACAAACCTTGTGCAGGCACAAAACATTCAAACATTTTTCAAAATTTTCAGTTTTAAATATTTTTTTCATTTACTAATAGGGAAGTGATTGTTTTTCAGTTCTTTTTATGACTTTATTTTTTATTATTGGCCGACAAATATTAACAAAAAACTTTATCTCCAATCTTCCAAATTTATTAATTGAAATTTACAAAATACAAGTTTTGATTCATCACAAATGCTTCACAATTTAATAATATAGGTTGACCATCATCAATAATCAATCAAAAATTTGACACAAATTTCAGAAAGATCAATTTCAGATTTCCTGGATAAACACATTTTTTTTTAATTATTTCACTGTGTAGTATGGGCATACACATCTACTATGTACAGCATCAGATAAAAACACTACCTATTGCACTGTGGGAAATAAACATATTGGGGTCTGCCATTACACCTCATTCGCATGCGTTCTTATACATGAGTCTGAAGATTAATCTGTAACCATCTTAATAGAAAACAAGAAATACTACACACCTCAAGTAAGGCAACGAAGGCACTAACTTGCAAGGGGTTAATGAGTGTAACAGAATATGAGAAAAAAAACTATTTAGGAGAGAGAATAATACAAGAACATACATTAAAACGATAGAAGATAACATCTGGCTATATTTTTGTTATGAGATATTGTAAATATTTACAATATCTACATCATTCAAACTGCTGTCCTCATTTTTATTGCCATATTCACAATGGCCAAAATGTCCTAAATATGGCAATAAAGATGAGGACAACAGTCTAAACAATGTAAATCATATGAATAGAAGATAGTGATTGACATTGCATTTGAATTTTTGAAGATCAAACTTGACTGGGAAGCAAGAAGCCAATAAAGTCTTTGACCAGTGAGAATATATCAGCCTTAACTAAACACACATGTTTTTTCTGCAAAGGCATGAGACATGCAATATCATTATGCCCCACTAGAAGGAACAAATGCTATACATGCTGAAAGCAGAGACATGGGGCTAAAATTAAGTAAGAAAAAGGGTGGGATGAAACAGTAACTTGTTTGGCATCATTGGATACACTTGGCTGCTTATCAACTAGAACAATATAAATTGCAGCTAATGAACAGCCAATAAAGGCCCTGACTGACACACAGGGAGCACAGAAAACTTCATTAACTCAAGCCTTGATAAGTAAGGATTGTTCATTTTCTTTTGTATCAGGAGAACAATATTGAGACAAATTGATACAAGATGCCTTCATAAACAGTCCATGGATATCTGACAAAGAATACTTGGAAACAACACCTTAACATTACAGCAGGCCTACGACCTGGCAAAAGTACTAGATTTAGTAGAGCAAAATGCTAAAAATTACAATGCAGTTGCAGTAATGTCAGAGACCTCTCCACCTATTTTGGCCTCCCGGTTGTATGAAACTCTAGGCTCTCCAAAAATATCAGCCTTAACTAAATGCATGTTTTTTTTTCTGGGGAGTCAAGAGACACATAAGGTCATTATATCCTGTTAAAAGAAACAAATGCTATACATGTTGGAAGTGGGGACATTAGGTTAAAGTTTGTAAAAGTAAGAAAAAGAGGAGCAAAATGGTAACTTGCTCAGTATCATTGAAAATACTTGGCACCTTATCAAATACAATGATAGACATCACTGCTAATGAACAGCCACTAAAAGCACTGATTGACACGGGGACGACAGAAAACTTTCTTAATGCAAACATTGTGAAACTAAATTTTTGGAAAATTTACCCGTGCCTAAACAAAGTGGTGATGACTAGCTTATCTCTTTCCATGCAAATAATTGGATACTGTTTAGTTGATCTATTATGTTGGTGCAAAAATAATGACGTAATAATATCGTTTTTTGACGTATTTTTTAACGTCAAAAAACAACATTATTACATCGTTATTTTTGCACCAACCTAATATGAGTAAAGGGTACTCTATACCAAGAAGTAAGATGTCTACTGATGAAAGATCTATGCTGTGACCTAATATTAGGGCACAACTTCTTATTAGTAGAAATACTCTTTGGAGGCTTTAGGCCCTTTAAAGTCTGCAGCCTAGCAGCAATGAAAATGCCAGACCCAGCTCCTTTCAACAATTTAACACCAGACTATAAAGCAGAAGCTACTAATTCTAAGCGATATACTGAGGAGAATAAATTATTTATCCAAGCCGAAGTTATTCATATGTTGAAGGAAGGAATAAGTGAACGCAGCCATTTGCTGTGGAGAGCCAAATCCTTCATAGTCTCCTATGAGAATAGAAAAAAGTGAATGGTAATCGACTATTTCCAAACAAAAAAAAAAAAGTGCCTATCATCAGCTAGTTATAAGGCCCAGTGATAAACCCTACATAGCCTTTGAGGCCAGCAGCAAACTAACAATTTTGCAGAATACTGTTTAGCATGACTAATGGGGGTAGTTAGTTTTTTTAAAAAGTGATAGACCAGATACTATCAAAAGAGAACCTGCAAGGCATCTATGCTTACATCTATTTGTGGGAAAAATCAAGTGGAACATGACAAAAATCTTAACCATTATTCATGGCAGCTGTTAAAAAGTACAAAGCTTAAACTTAATTCAGACAAATGTTATTTTTAGATGTAGAAACATAAAATGACATGGGGGACACAATATGAAAAAAACAACATAAAACCTGATCCATAATGTCTGAATCCATTACTCAGCCTACCGATCTCAAAAGATTTACCTGCTTTGTACTGTGCATTAGGAATGTTTGCACACTATGCCCATTGGATATAGTCTTTTTCAGACAAAATCCGCCCTCTTACAACAGTATCAAACTTCCCTTTATCTCCCATACGAGAGAAAGTGTTTAACAAGTTAAAGAGGAGTACAGTGAAAGTAGCCATTGCTATGCCTGATCATACACTACATCTGGTAGCAGAGACAGATGCCTCAGAATGAGCCATATCTGCCTCGAGGAAGGTCCATAGCCTTTTTCTCCAAAACCCAGTCTAAATCAGAACATAAGCATTCTGCAATAGAGAAAGAAGCCTATGCTATTGTCAAATCGCTGATAAAATGGAGTCACTATTTGATCAGGGGGACATTTTGTAGTTGTTGTTGTTGCAATCCGCGACGTCTGACGAAACTCTTCCTGAACAAAACACAATATTTTCTTGATACACCTGGTGTAAAACCGCAACGACTGATAAACTCCTTCAATTTTCTCAATAATCTTCTTCTGCGCCACTGCTTTCTCCTTTACATGATTCTCCTTCCACGTGACAAAAGAGACTCCATTTTTCTAACTGCCCAGATGCCGACATTCAGCGTTTTTATCTCCTTTTCTGCCTTCCTTCATTTGCATGCGTGAATCGACTTTCCGTGGCTTTACAAGACTGTCCGTGTGAGGATACGTGACCATTCGCAATATAAGCTTGCTGGGGGGTGGCCATGTTTCTTTTTCCGGTCAAAAAGATAAACCTTGCACGCGGAACATATACGCTGCCACTTGCGATCAGGTGGGAGAATATATTTTCATTCCAATTATCACTACACGTTTTAAACTAATTACAGACCAAAAATCAGTTTCATTCATGTTCAGCCTGAAACCAAAAAGCAAAATTAAAAAGGAGGAGATAGTCAAAGGAAGAATGGAACTCTCATTTGACGTAACATCCCCCTGCCTCGGGTAAAGAAAACATGTTGTGGACACCCTCATGTATGTAGCTTGGCTGCTTGCAAAGAAAAGTTAAAGAAACTACATAGATAGTTGTGCTACCCAAGTGTTACTCGCATGGTCCACATGATGAAAATCAAAAACTTTCCCTACTCAGTAGAGAATGTGAAAGAAATCACCAAATTGTGTAAGACTTGCACTGAAAATAGAACAAGGTTTTACCATCCTAGCAGCAGCAAGGTTATAAAAGCCATACAATGCTATTAAAGAATCACATTGGATTTTAAAGAAACGTTTCTGTCAAAAATGTCTAACAAATATATGCTAACAATAATTGATGAATATTTGCAGTTTCCTTTCACAATACCCTGCCCCGACGTATCTTCTACAACGGTCATACAAGCACTTTGCTCAGCTTTTGCTATCTTCGGGCTACCCATGTATATGCAATTGGACAGAAGGGCTGCATTTATATCCAAATGTGTACGGTAGTTCCTACAAGAGCAAGGATTAGCCATAAGTAGAACAACCCCATATAACCCTCAAGGTAATGGCCAGTACGAGAGGTATGATGGAATAATTTGGAAAACTGTCCAACTAGCAGCTGCTGATAAAGGGGTAGCTTTAGAGAATTGGGAACTACTCCTAGAAGCCCTGCATGCAATCAGAGTGCTGCTATACACTGCCAGTAACACAACACACCATGAATAATTTGTCTTGTTTCCTAGAAGTTCAACTGGAGCATCCCTACCATCTTGGCTCTTGAAACTGGGAGTAATATTACTAAAAAGACACACATGACTGAATAAAAATGCACTGCAGGTGGATCAAGTGGAGACTTGGCTCCAGCAAGGGATGAATTGAGCCCCAAAAGCCTAAGCGTGGGCTGTCTTCATGACACTATGAAGAAACAGAAACATGGTTTCCTTATGAAGATTACAAGGAATCCTTGAGTTCTGGTCCCTCAATTGATAATGGGTAAGTTTCACAGTAGAGAGCCCCACCTATCTATTGATATTTCAGAGGATGAGTAAGCAACTTGTAAACAATTGCAAAAACACAGCAACGATTAAATCCATTTCTAGTAAGAAAGAGGAACAATATCATCATGCCCCTGGCAATCTGCCATGGCCTCACAGACAGAAAAGGATGCCTTCTCAATTCAGGGACTTCTTCCCTCTGTCAGAATAAGGCAGGGTATAATGTGGTAGGACCCATCTCTCCAATTAATGGATCTGTCCTGAACACTTATATTAGGGATAACTTTGCTGGTATGTAGAGTTCATTAAAGCACTTACTGATACACAAATTCATATTGTTTCAAATAATTCTACTATGGTTATTAAATGTTTCTGGTTTGTGTTTGTCTTAATGAATGAATAAATTATTTAAAGTGATAAGTCTACCAGAAATAGGCAATATTAAACATGAGAAAGTGATATTTGTGTGAAACTTATCTGTATTCTTCATTTCTGGTGCTGCTCAATTCCACA
The DNA here is from genome assembly GCA_963932145.1 of Acanthosepion lycidas. Taxonomy (NCBI): domain Eukaryota; kingdom Metazoa; phylum Mollusca; class Cephalopoda; order Sepiida; family Sepiidae; genus Acanthosepion; species Acanthosepion lycidas. The sequence continues at coordinate 91,971,113 of OZ010598.1, read as the reverse complement.
TGCTCTCCTTGCAAGAGACTGGCTGAAAAGAGGAAGTCTAAATTTCCCGCCAGTAGGATGGTTTCCGTTTTCCTATGGAATCATAAAAATTAGTTTTCTTTTTTTTATTTCTTGTAATTATGAGATCACTACAGACCCAATCATGGCTCCTCTCAATACAGGAAATGCTTCCAGTGTTGCAAAGTACAAACATCCTACCTTTATTTTATGTTTCTTAAAGATTTCACTTGATTTTTATTTAAGTTTTCTTATCAACCAAAATGTACTGATTTACTGAGTCATTAGTCGTTGGGTTAAGCTTATTCGAATATAACCGTCAGCAATCCAACAAAGTCACTTATCTGGCACTCTACAGGTCCCAATGATGTGCAGATGGTATAACAGATATTGACTCGGAATGAAAAATTGGAGATATTGGTTTGAATTCCAACAGTTTGTAACATTCAATTGCACAAAAATACACTTGGAAAAGGTATGAATCCATTTCTTCTCTCCCATATATGGATTAAATAGTAGCACATGCATTTGGCAGAATCATTGTTATCTCCAAAAGATTGTTAATGCAACAGACACTAGCAAAAAAAATTAATTATTCTTACAATCCAAAATAGGTTTTAGCTTTAAATAATCTATATAGGGTTGATAAGCCATAAAAAAACAAATTAATCAGTCAATCAAAACAGATTCCAATGATGCTGGAAAAGTGATAGTCAATCCATAATTACAATATTTCACTTTTTAAATATTTCAGTACCCACCAAAAGAAAGATTAAATAAATTCAGTATTAATTATAGTTTTTGAAAAAATTGCTTCTGATTAACAAGAATTTGTATAACAAGCTTTATAAACATCTTTATTTATGATTCTATATTTTGTTCTCTTTTTCTTTTAAATGCCATGTCCTTCCAGGGCATAGGCATACATAATTCTCCACAAAGAGCATATTTGTGAATGAATATGTGAGTGCTTGTGCATGCAGGTGAGCACATGTGTATGTGTGTGTGTGTGTTTGTATCGATGAGTATAGCATTATTTTGTTTGGTTTAGAATGAATTTATGGATTGGGGAAGTTTGAATTTTGGCATCTCCCATTCTGATTGGGGTGGAGTGCCTGTGGACGAATTTGATTGGAAGAGAGCTGATTTGCAATTTTTTAGGGTTCCAAAATCTGTGATTGATATTTTTGCATGGCTTGTTGCGTGGTCACATATCGGTATTTGATCACCACCAACAGAGTAACCTGAATGAAGGAATCTGATGTTGGATAAACACAAAACTTTTAAGGATCCCATGGAAATATTATTGAGGATGTGATGGCAGTCATCTTGCAGATGCGTTTCTAAACGTACTTTGTTTTCTGTCAGTTCAAAGGTAAAAGCTTTAGATTATTCCATTATCTTTCCCAAATAAGTTAAGTTTTCCTAGCAGTTCAAATACGTCTTTGTATCATACCTCTGAAACACAAGTATACATCCGTTTATATTTGTATTGCTCACTTAGATATCACTACGATTATAAATATTGTATTTTTTCTTCTAGTGTCTTTTATGAAACCACACTGTTCTTACTCTATTTCCAGTCTACTATTAACTAGGATTTGGATGATAAGCTTAGTTATGTGGCTCTTAAGCTGCTTGTGTAATGGAGCTTGCATTCATTTACACCTGACAGCACTATGAAGATGGATCTATTAGGTTGGTGCAAAAATAATGTCGTTTTTTTGACGTTCAACTTCAAAAGAAAAACGAGATTATTTTTGCACCAACCTAATATTAATGTCTTTCTGTATGTTGCCACTGTCTAACATTTCATTTATAATTTCCCCTCCACCAAAAAAAAAAAAAAATGAAAATATTAACCAAAAGACAAAATAATGCAATGTGCAGGGTTGCCTTTCCTTATCAAGATCCTTTTCCATAAAAATTCTGGCATTTTAATTTCTGATTTATTAGTTATGTTCATTTTCACTATTTCTAAACAAAAAAAGAAACAAATTTTGTACTGTAATAGAGTAAAATTTTTGACACCATAACAAAGATGGATACTTACACTGACATTTGGCAGATATGAAGAATGAAAGCAACTTATAACTTCATCTTACTGAAATCTGAAAAGCATATGCCATCATATTTTGGTTATAAACATGCAATAATACTTGCTGTTTGTTTTGTGTATTTAAATAAAAACAAAGCAGAACTTGACAAATGTTATCAAGAGAATCGATAAGAAGAAAAGTTGTTGGTTCTATGGGGACCTAAAAAATCGCTTGTTTTCTCTATGAGTGTGGAGGGCCATGAGTTTACGTTGGGTTCAGAATGAATAGCCAAATAGGAAAAATCTATACTTTTTGGTACCCAAAATATCATCAAATCTAAGATGTTGAATGCAGAAAATACTCGACTGCCATCACTTCATATAAAGTTTATGTTTAGTAAGTATGAAGTCCTGTCAAAAGACAGAACCTGTTTTATGTGTTTGCACTAAAACTTTCTCGTTTTTCTCAAGCTGAAATAGAAGAGGCTGTTAGTTGTACCTGATACTAGGAAACTCATTCCTAATGCAGAATTAGTTGGTGCAATAAACGACCTGGAACGTGAGGCTTGGATATCCTTCAAAAATGTAATTTCTAAGTCCTTAGACAAAAATAAGAACCAAATTACAAAAAAAAGGAGTTCCGTTGCAATATAAATCTCAAATTCACTTTTCCGATTTGCATTTGGAATTTTTCCACACAGAACCAGGATATGAAGGAAACGAAAAACTGGTACCAAAGATGTTGGAATATCATTATTAGGGTAAACTAATTCTGGATGATTCACAGACTGACACTAGCAAAAAATATCTGTGAATAACTCTTTTTCAAATGATTTTCTGAAGGAAAAACTATGAGAGGTGACAAAATATACAAAAGTTATATGTAAATAATTATATAGTGTTATTTGTTTTGAGTATATGTTTACAAAACTTATATTTCTAAAATATATATTTTAATACTTATATTGATATAAAATATGTTTCAAAATCACATTAGAAAAATATATATTTTAAAAATTACTTGGAAAAATGTTTTAAAACTTACATTGGAAAAATATATATTTTAAAAATTACTTGGAAAAATATGTCTTAAAACTTACATTTGAAAAATATATATTTTAAAAATTACTTGGAAAAATATGTTTTAAAAATTACATTGGAAAAATATATATTTTAAAAATTACTTGGGAAAATATGTTTTAAAACTTACATTGGAAAAATATATATTTTAAAAATTACTTGGAAAAATATGTTTTAAAACTTACATTTGAAAAATATATATTTTAAAAATTACATTGGAATAAAATATATTTTAAAATTTACATTAGAAAAATATATATTTGAAAACTTACATTGGAAAAATATATATCTTAAAAATTACATTGGGATAATATATATTTAAAAACTTACATTAGAAAAATATATATTTGAAACCTTTTATTGGAAAAATACATATTTTAAAAATTACATTGGAAAAATATATATCTTAAAAATTACTTTGCAATAAAATATATTTTAAAACTTACATTAGAAAAATATATATTTTAAATCTTAAACTTATTGTAGAAGTTACAATGTAAAATATTTTTATATAAAAAATTATTTTAAAACAATGTTATGAAATCTATTTACCATATTTTTATTAAAATTCTTTGTTATTCTCAGTGTATTTTACTTAGAATCAGAAAGAGACAAGTGACATTTCTAGGGCACATAATGAGGAAAGAAGGCTTGGAGAATACTTGTATAACATAGTAAAGGCAAGATACAAAGGAAAGCCATGAAGAACCGAAATGATGAGCTTATGTAAACTGTTGTCAGAACAGGGATTAGGAGATATAGCAAACAAATATTACTAAGAGCTACAAAGAACAGGAAGTTATGGAGAGCTATGATCGCTCACATCCTGAAGTGCAGAAATCAATCACCAGTCAAAATTTTAATGACTTTAATTTTGAAAGCTGTGTTATATTAACAATCCTACAAATCCCAGTAAGTAAGGATTCTCAAAATAGACCTAAAATAACATGGACACCAATTCTTTACATAAATAAATTTTTAATAAACAGTTATTGAAATGTAGTAAATTTCTAGTGTTATGCACTCATAGAATATGGTAAAAAAATCACCATAGATCATTATTATCAATACCTTAAATGAGAGAATAGCATAGGATGGTACTCTAAATGTCCAGTTTTTACCTGTCATCATTCTTCAAAGCGTCAAATGCAAGACTCAGTAAATGTAACTCAAGAGAGCACTACATCATTATGTGCAGATACTTTACCAAAAACTTAATCTATTTGGTCACTTAAGACTTTTCTGTCAGATGTAATATCAATCAGTTAACTTTAGCCATATTTACAGCAGAAGCAGGCCTGCCACAACAGGACCTGTCACTAAAAGCAGTTTCTCTTTTCTTCCAAAGACTGCAAGTAACTCTAATAAGCAAGTGCAGCAGTTCACTAAACATTCACAAATCTGCTATGAATATTACAACTTTCACCTTCCAAAGATACAAATCCTATGAAAGCTCATATATATATTTATATATATATATATATATATGACATCACACATTATGAAATGGACAAAGTCCGACAATTATTTTAAGGCATTTTTTTATGCTTATATGTTCTTTTTATAAATACAAATATTTAAGTAAATGCTCTGTTTATAATAAACAGTATTAACGACATTTACCGGCCTGAATGTTTGAGAAATTTTCATAGAAAATATGTGTCCTATGGCAGAAATCGAACCTGTATTCTATACGGAACCATCATATAGCCTGATGTAATTTTACTGATTCAGGCCGGTAAATGTTGTTAATAGTGTTTATTATAAACAGAGCACGTACTAAAATATTTGTATCTATAAAAAGAATATATAAACAAAAATGTCTTAATATATATATATTAGGTTGGTGCAAAAATAATGACGTAATAATGTCGTATTTTGACGTTAAAAAATACGTCAAAAAACAACATTATTACGTCATTATTTTTGCACCAACCTAATTCTAAATACTTTTCTCTTTCTATAAATAAAACCTTCCTCTTTACATATATATATATATATATACATATATATATATATATATATATATATATATATATATATATAAAATATATATATATATATATATATATATATATATATGGTTGGATAGATGTGAGCTTGTGACCCTGGGTTTCACGCTTTAGCGATCATCAGACAAACTGATTAATTTTTAAAAATTTTGGTTATATATATATATATATATATATATATATATATATATATATATATGTAAAGAGGAAGGTTTTATTTATAGAAAGAGAAAAGTTTTATTAAATTCAAGTATGATACGAGTCTTGCACTTTTTCACTTTATCTGATAATGAAGATCCAACGTGGAAACTGGATTTAGCAAATAAAACGCAAAGAAATAAGAACCTCATACTTCATTGCTGAAATTAGGAAGAATTCTATTCAGTTGGGTTTTTTCCCATTTTATTTCAACACGGGAGAAGAGAGTCAATTAAAGACAAATAAGATTTACAATCTTTGACTATTTATTTATAAACTCTTTGATTCTAACTGAAATCCCAATGGAATGATAGCTTAAACCTATTCAGGAGCCTGTCATTCCCCAAAAATTAGACAAAGATGCAGATATTCACTCATCAACATATCACCATGATTCAACAGAGAAATCCCCTTAAATTAATTACTAAATACTTTCAAAGGATAACAACGATTATACATACAATTAATTATACAAATTATGGCAATGATGTTTTTTTAATTTTCACTCAAAGTGTATATGAGCTTCTTATAGGAGACAACAGCATACATATATATATATATATATTAAAGTGGACACTGAAGTGCATGTCTTTGCTTGTAGTGAAGTGATTAAAAAGAAAAGAAAAATGATTGTGGCTTTAGGCAGGAAAGATGGTGTTTAACTTGAAGATGTCATGACTGTAATGATTGCAAAAACATCCTGCCATGAGTCTGTTTTGTCTTCCTAACTGAGCAATGGGGATATAAAAATAATCATTCAGGCCTTCAGTAATGGTACCAACATTCATACTCTGGCTTCCATCTTCAAAATCGGTTCCAGAACTATCAAGAGAATGGTGAATAAATTTAAAAAGTGGGAACAGTAGAGAGGGCAACTGGATCAGGACATCACAACAGAAAGAGGATCATGATTTCAACTGGTAAACAGAGCTAAAGAGATCAATTAGAATAGATCCAACTCAGTCCAGAAGATGTTTGGTATGTGCAAGAGGAGTTTCACCAATAACCAAAGAGCAGTGAAAAAAAGACTTGAAAATGAAATCGTACATGAAACCTGTGAGGCAACTTGTTACTCTAGGTCAGAAAGTTAGAAAGTTAGAGAGGGCAAAGGTCATCTTGAATAAGTTGTAAAATGATCCTGAAACAATATATATATATTTGAACTTTATTTCAGTCCTTAGCTATGATTAATTAATGATGAGCATGTCATTTTAATTTATGATTGATTTCATCATGATTCTTCTGTTAAACTTGGAGAGTAATTATATATTCTTATTGCTCAAAGTAGAGTCCAATAGTGTTATAAAACCCTAGCGAATTCCAGTAAGATATCTTTGATCATTTCTAAGATACAATGGTTCAAAGCATAATTTAACAATTGAATAATTTTGCTGTTACATGATTTGGATAATTTTGCTGTTATAACTGGTACACACACACACACACACACACACACACACACATATATATATATATATATATATATATATATATATATATATATATATAAATTTTAAATATTCAGCTTTCTAAAAAATATCAGTATGCAACCAGTGTAAGTTTGTTTATAACAGAAACACCACATTGTTCTTGGAAGAACTTTTGACTGAGATAGTAAGTAATTGAACAGAACAAAAAAAAACAAACATGAACATCTGACAGTTTATCCACAATTTCAATTCTAACATTTCATTCGAAAAGTGGAAAATACAATAAAAAAAAATTGACAGTGCTTGTCTTTTGATTTAATCGAACCTATTTGGACTTGTCACTGAAATGAACTGTATCCCATTGTGCGTCAGTCCAAACAACATATTCTCTCGCATACTCCAGGCATGCCCTTTGATTTCACTTTGAAATGAGAGTCTTCGAAGCTGGAATATGGGCATGCAATACTGCATTTTTTAACCTGCGAGCAACCATTTTCATTGAGATCTTATTATCAGTCTCTTCATTAAATTTACGGGCAATTGATGTAGCAGTTTCAAAATGATTTTTTGTAGATATTCTAACAATTCTTCGATCTTCTCTTTGTGATGTTTTTGGAGGTCTGCCGGTTTTTGGTTTTGCATCGAACGTTTTATCGGTTTTATACCTGCTAATTACACGATGAACAACACTTTTAGACCTATGAATAATATCAGAAATTTCTGAAATTGACTTTTTTTCTTGATAGTGATAATGAGATTTTTTCTTCAAAAGAGAGTTTTGCGTGTAGAATTTGCCATATTGCTTAAAAATAAAGTCCTAATGATAAATGAACTTTTAATTATTGTTGTAAAGCTCCATCGAGTTTTTTAACAATGTAAATTAAAAGTTTATGCAAATTATTAACATCATTCCTTAACTTTTGTCCAGTAGCTTATTTCCTTTGTTCCATTTAATCTTTATTTTAAAAAAAACTATTATGTGAATTTTTGTAACTTTGTATAATATTTATGCATTACACCCTAATCTTTATTCGGTAAAAATTTTATTGCTAATCATGCATTACTTTAAGTAATACACATGTCTTTGTTCTTTCCGTTCCTTATATTATGGCTGCTACTGTATATATATATATATATATATATATATATATATATATATATATATATATATATATATATTCAGTTGTATGGATATGAGTTTGTAACCCTGGGTTTCACGTTTTTGCTATCATCAGACAAATGGTTATTTTTTTAAAATTGAATCTATTTATGTTAGTTTATGTTTGATTATACTTGGTGGTGGGGGTGGGGAGGAAAATTCTCCTCTGTGTTCATTTTGGGATGACAATGATACATACAGATGTATGCATTATAGTTCACACAAACACACACACATAAACAATGCGGAGACCAGGTGCAGACATGTATCCATGTGTTTGGCCACATATATGCACTGATATTGAGCACTTTCCAATAAGTATTGTGATATATATATATATATATATATATATATTTATATATATATATATATATATATATATATATATATATATATATATATTGGCTCCTGAAATAAATATTAATTCCAGTTGAGCTCTCTAGGGAGTATGTATGGGTTTGTAAACAGTGACTATTATAGCTAATATAGTGAGACTCTTCGCATAGCGAATTGAGTCACTATCAGTCACTGGGTGTGTTTCTTAAATACGCTAAAAATCCACCTACATCCCTGCCGACGGCTTAGTGGTAGAATCTCCGACTGACACCAATTCAGTCGGGTTTCGATCCGAGCTAGAGGCAACCGGATGTCTAGCCACACTGATGAGCTGTGAAACAGCGAAACAGTCTGTCTGTGGATGACGTTATATATATATATATATATATATATATATATATATATATATTCATATAAAAAGTAAATTAGTAAAGTTAATGATATAAATTGGCGAAATCCCTTCATTAACTAAATTTCAAAGATGCATTAACTTACTTATTGACCAATTTAGTTCATACCACATTGACTGATAAATTCCTACAGAAAAAATTCTCAAATTCTCAAATTAGTGAAAAAAACACTTGCTTAAGTTTTCAAAAAATTCAAACTTGGTGTTATGACTGCACGCTCCACATGTTTGTATCCGTTATGAATAACACATTTAAAAAAAACATGTTTCAATTTGCATTGTATTTTTTGTCTCAGATGCTACCTGAATTTTACGAAAAAAGAAAATAATTTCCATGCGTGATTATAATTGGACATACAGTCAAAAGTACTTGCAGATTTAAGAAAGACTTAATACAGTTTTAAAAAAAACAAGGATCATTACATTCATTGAGTGATTAGTAGATTAATGTATCTTTAAAATTTAGTTAGCGAAAGGATTTTGCCATATATCATTAATTTTACTAATTCAATTTTTTATGAATGATTCATTGGAATATAAATTGAATTGCACCACACACACACACATATATACATAAATATATATATATATATATATATATATATATATATATATATATATATATATATATCATATAATTAATTTATGCTTCAATGGAACCAATCATCAGATGCTAAATATATATATATATGTGTGTGTGTGTGTGTATGTATGTATGTATGGGCACATGGCCGAGTGGTTAGAACTTTCACTTTCTGACCCATGAGTCCTGGGTTTGAATCTCACCATGTTTGATTTGTCAGGAAGGAGACTTCCTGATTTTATCGGAATGGATCAAGCTCAATCCCAGTGTGGCGCCTTTGTAAAGTGCCTGAAAACCATACCACCCAAGCCTTGTGAGTGAAATTGGGTAGACGGAACTCTTGTGGGTCGTCGATAGCTCTGTTAGTACAATGCCACAAATCATTGTGGCCGAGGGCTTGAGTATGCTGGCCTTTTTCAAATTGTTGATCATTCTAGATAACACTCTCTCTCCCAGAAACTGTAACTAAGGTCTGCTCAGTATAGTTGCAGTATAAACCACAGGTTGGTTCTGTGGGTGTTGAGCAAACACAAATGTGCCTGAGCGAGCGTCTGCAATAGGGATTGGCCAGTCACCCTAGTAGACAGGTATCCTCAAATAGAAGTAGCCAGCTATTATATTATGTATATATGCATGTATGTGTGTGTAGTCAAAGGCCATAATAAATTGTAGACTTTGCTAGACTGAATGAGTTCAATAATACCATTGCCAGTACAGTACTCGAAACATTTTCCATTTTGTCAAAGTTTTTTTTTCTAATTTGAGGAATGCTAAACAGAATCAACTTTGGTATTTCTTGGTTGTGGAATAACGTTTATGTTTCATTCAGACATTTCTTCAACTCTTCAACCTTCTCTTATATCAATTAATGTTTATGCTCTTGAAACTCTGACGCTTCTCATCAATCTTTTCTAAGATTAACTGAAATCAAATAAGCTAAAACCTGATCTGTTCTTGGGTCGAACCTCATGTGGGACGTTTTTTAAAAATTTTGTCTCAACACCAAAACTCATCCGTTGTCAGAATACCAATGAAATAGTGCATTTCTTAATTTGGGGCAAAAATTTTTCAGGAACCAACTGCATACAAAAATGAGAATGAAAGATTAAGTCTACAAGAAATCAAATTGCTTATTTAATTTTTCAAGCTGCCACATTGTTTATCATGATATATTTAACCCTAACAACCTTTGACAATGAATTTTCATTGTTATAATAAGAGATATCTTCATTTTTAAGAGGGTCAAGAAAGTTACTTGATTTTGTAAACATTTAACATTTTGTTTTATGTCATGTCTCTTTAGAGCATAGTCAATTATGACTCTCCACAGCTTCCTTTTCTATATTATTTATGAATTGCCATGATGTTTATTTAATCTATTTTTTATACTATTATTCACCCAATGCAATAACCACAAGCCACTCACAGTAGAGGCTTACTAAATGAGATTGTTCAAGAAAGTAAGAAGTGTATATTAGGAGGATATGTAGGATAGATAATGGTTGACTTGAAAAGGTTAAGATCTTAGTTATCAGGCAAGCATCATCTTGCAAGTTTGTTCTACAGTTCTGGGAAATCAATTGCTTATTTAATTTTTCAAGTCTCAACTGTTGTTTACCAAGACATGTTTTACCCAAATCGCCCTTAAAAACAGATTTCAATTTTTAAGATATTTCCATTTTTAAGAGGGTCAAGCATTTTACTATTCTTTTATACCATGTCTCTTTAGGACATAGGGGATTATAACTCTCCACAGCTTCCTTTTCTATATTATTTATGAATTGCCATGATGTCTTGGGAAAGATAATGGAGTTGTTTCTTGTTGCCAATTCTATGACTTTATATTCAAAGTCATCATCTCCTAGACTGGCTACCAACCAAAGCCCAGTCCATACTGGCATTTAATCTTTTTTTATACTATTTTTCACCTAATATAATACCCGTGGGACACTCAAAATAGAATATTGCTGAATGAAGTTGCTATAAGAGCATAAACAGAAGAAGTAAGAAGTGTTTATTATGAAGATATAAAGGAGAGATAATGGTTGATCCTAGACAAAGAGGTTAAGATCATAGTAATTGGGGAAGCATACTCTTGGAAGTTTGTTCTATGGTCATGAAAAAGAAGCTGTCGGAGTGGAACTTCCTCTTTACTTATGGAATATGTAGGGAATGATGTGTACATGACATTGCAGCTCCTAGCTGTGAAGTTCTGAATTGATGTAACTATGGAATGTGGCTCTATACCAGGGTTGTTAACAAATGGATTCATATCTTTCCCAAGAAAATGAAACTGATATTATAAATGGCAAATACAGAAATCAAAACCTGATGATGGTCAGTGCTTGAGCAGCTTACAACAAAAAAAAAAACAGTTATAAAATTATTTTGATGTCAATTAGAATCGGGAAATTAATCTGAACACAAAAAAATGAAAAACCAAAACAGAAAAATCTTTTCAATTTATTTGTCTCTAGCTTAAAAGCTGCTTTATCAAGTGGCATTTGAGCGAGCTCCTGCGAAGGACACTCTTGATTGGGCCTTCATCACAGCAGGTAGGGAGAAGTAAATGTGATAGGCAACAATAAACTACAGAAGAATTCAAGATTGATCATTGCATTTAAGTATTGCATTAATATTTAAGCTTACCTTTAAAATGTTCAACGATAATTCTTCTGCCACACACTTAATTTAAAGACAGTTTCATGTATATAGGTTCTTACTTTTCATACAAAGAATTATTTTTATTTCATAGGTGACTTTTGCTGGATTTTACAATTAATTTGGATTATTCTTGAATTTATTTTCAAGTTATAAAAATTGTTATCACAGGAAAAAATTTGTCACAAAAAATCACATGCAAAAATCACCAAAAATAATCACATTGATGAAAAGTTGAGAATCCCAAATTTCAAGATTATGAGTCTGGATCTGGCCTGGAATGTTTTTAATTTGCTCACAGACTCAGCCTGATTCCAAAATGGTATGATATGTTGGGCTACAGTGTCTAGGAGTAAGATTAAAAATATGGACAATTTTATCTTGAAACACTGTAATTTGAGAACAGTTATTTTTTGATTTGAAATGAGCTATTGATAGTTAAAGAGTTGTGTCCCTTTAATTTAAAAAAGTGTGACACAGGGACACACTAACATTTTCATTTATTATATAGATTAACAAAACATGAGTGCATGGCCAAACGTGTTAGAATGTTCATTTTTTGACCATGGGACAATGGCTCTTATTTTTCCATGGATGATTGGTCAGAGAGGTAACTTTCTGGTGTAATTTGCCAGGGAAGGCTAAACCAGTGGATAGAACATTTGGAAAATTCCATGAAACACTACAACACAAGTTGAACCAAGCCTTGTGAGTGAAATTGTCTAGACGGAAATGTTCAGAAGTAATAGATCATTGTGCTCACACATAAGTTCCTGAGGATTTGGACATATGCCAAATTGTGTGCTCTCTCTCGAAAACTATAACTAAGGTCTGCTCAGAATAGTTACAGTATAAAAAACAGAGCCAGGACCTGCAATAGGGTTCAGCTAGCTGATCTGACAGTATGATTAGAAATGAATTGTAGCTTGTCATTATTATTATTAAGAAAATATCATAGACAATAAATGTGAAAATTCTCTCAGATATGCATATCTCTTTTCATTTGAAGCTTACATATATATATATATATATATATATATATATATATATATATATATATATATATATATATATACTTTATATATACTTAATCAGTCCTCCTATATGGCAGTGAATTCTAGAGAATTTCTACAGAGATTAAAGGGAGAGTTGAAGCAATAGAAATATGTTTCTACAGAAGGATGCTGAGGATACTATGGATAGAACATGTGATCAATAAAAAAGCTTTATGGACAACAAGAAAAAAAGAGACAATTATACTTTGAATCTGAAGGGGAGTAAAAAATCCTGGGACACATAATGAGGAAAGAGGAGTAAGAAAATTTAACACTCACATGACAAACTGAAAATAAGAGGGGTAGTGTGAAATACCAAATAACCTACCTAACAAGCTTGTGTAAATGGATTCCAGAAGAGGGACTAAGAGGGATAGTAAGGAGATAAACAATGCTAAGAGCTACAAAGGATAGGAAGTTGTGGAGAGCCCTGATCAACCTAACTAACAAGCTTGTGTAAATGGTTGGTAGAACAGGGACTGGGAGGGATAGTAAGGATATATATGTATGTATGTATAGCTGGCCACTCATATTTGAGGATACCTGTCTACTAGGGCAGTTAGCCAATCCCTATTTCAGATGCTTGCTCAGGCACATTTGTGTTTATTCAACACCCACAGAGCCCACCTGTGGTTTATACTGCAACTATGCTGAGCAACTATGCTTAGTTATAGTTTCTGGGAAAGAGCATGTTATCTAGCGTGATCAACAATTTGAAAAAGGCCAGCACGCTCAAGCCCTCAGCCACAATGACCTGTGACTTTGTGCTAGCACAGTTATTGACAGCAAGGGTTCCATCTACCCAATTTTGCTCACAAGGATTGGATCAACCCATAGTAAGGTTTTCAGATTTTTTGCAATGGTGTCACACACTGGGATGGATCCCTCCAGATTGATAACATCAACAAGTCACCTACTTCACAAATTGACCATGGTGAGATTCGAACCCATGTCCCATGGTCAGAATGCAAACGTTATAACCACTAAGGATATAAACATTGCTTAAAGCAACAAAGAATAGGAAATTGTGGAGAGCCATGATTTTTAAGTTCCTGAATGAATATGCACATAAAAAAGATACTTCGGGCAGAGATTCTTTTTTTTTTTTAAATCAAAATTTATCTTCTTCTAATGAAGTGTGGTAATGATCCTCACCAACTTAGCATCTCATGTAATTAAACATGTCTTTCAATTCCTTGCAATGGTATCTCTAATCTTTTAACAACTACTTCATTATTCATAACTGAGCTGTGACCAGAACCATTGAGCTATACCATCAAGTAATTTTTCAATCAACAATAAAATTAATAAAGAAGAGCAATAAATTGAAACTGAAGCCAGGTGTAAACAACATCCTGTCTGGATTTCTTACAAATTCTACAAAGTCAAAGAATACATAGCTAAACTTATGAGATTTCCTTGAAAACAAAGATTGTTTTCTGCTTTAATAGTTTGCGGCATTACCCCCAGAAATGTTTCTATCCACACCAAACATTCAATTACATAGCAACATCAAGCTGGCAAGGATAAACTCCCACATTGCATGAGTCAGTCAATCAAATGATTTCTAAGCAATTTTTAAGCTAATTTCAAATTCCAATAATAGTAAAATTGTGGCCAACTATTGAGTTCCTCCTTGAAAATACCATCAAGTGGTTAATAGGCAAGGCATTATTATATCAACATGCAATAATGCCTAGAATCAAAACAAGTGGGAAATGGTTAGGATGGAAAGCCAGGAAAGAAGCTGTATAGTTGGTTTGGGGAGTTATGTTTAAAAATGTTATGGGGAAATGGCAGATATTTAGTGAAGAAAGGATTAGGAAGCCTAGATGAGGGTCTCCATACATTAACCCTCGATTACAATCTAGCCTGACATTCCAAAGTCTGTTGAATTCTTTCCTTCTTGATGCTTCTTATCTGCATATCACCCCCAACAAATCTTCACCCTCCCCATTTTCCCTGATGCTGATTTTTCCAAGTTTTGTTGTTCCTGCATAATGCAATGGAACCAGCCACTGGAATTCTGAGAATGTTTCTAATGGAAAAAGATGGTCGGAAAAGAATTGGCAAAGAGGGAAGGGGTTGGTTTGCAACCGGCGACATAGTCTGCCTGCCTGTCTGTGTGTTTGACTGACTGACTGACTGACTGACTGACTGACTCACACTACTACACAGGGGGGGGGGGGGAACGGAAACAATTTCTTCCACTTCCACCCATTTCAACCCTCACTTCCTTCCTTATTTCATTTCACATAAATCTCTTTATGCCTCAGCTTCACTAGGCTCGTCCATCTCAGCCTTGTATCATCCACCTTGTGGGACCTCAGCCAGTATTAACCCCCTAATTCACTCCCCATGCATTCTCTCTCTTAAAATCCTACCCACTTTTTCCTGCCTGCCACTACTACTGCCTTTCCATCTTTTGTGTCTTTCTCTGTTTGTTCCAATGGCAATCAAGATCTTGGAACCAATATCTTTCCACCATTTTTTTTTTCTTACCAATTTGTGTACATCCCAACTCTTATGCTCACCTCTCCATGACTCTCACTTTCATAAAACCCCTGTGACAGTTCTTTCTTTTCATTCTTTCTTACATTGCCTCTCACTATCTTCTCTTGTTCTTTCTTGACTTTTCCTTCACACAAGCCAAGAGGACATGAGTGCAACCAGTTTTGTGCATCAATTGTCAAGATGGCTATAATGGATATAAATGGCCATGTTGGAGACGAAGGCTCAAAGTTTGCAATGGGGAGGGGCTCAGTATTCATGAGTCGGGGGTGACTTTTGACAGTACAAAGTGAATTGGAAAGAAAAGGAAAAAGTTAACTACCGACATTGCATGCTGTGTAACAGATCTCAGTGAAGCTGGGTAGGGGAGGCCTCACAAGGGGTTAGCCAGAGAGTCGACAGGAGAGAGGGTTGATTTTTTCAGAGAGGCAGAGCTGTCCTTGTAGGGAAACATAGAAGATAATGGGAGGGACCAGATAACAGCAGGTGTGGTTAGTTATAAACATGTGGACACACTTGCATTTTCTGTGTCCACTGCTGGGGCATTGCAAGGCATTTTATCATGACTGTCCAGTAGCAGTTTTCCCCACTTACACAATCATCCAGTTGTTTTTTAGCATAGGAAAAATCCGATTTCTTGACCTTTAACTTTTTTCATTTTGCTCTTTCTCATTGTCTGAATTTCTGGGATGACAAGTTACAATAGACTAGTGGATTAAACTATTGGTTCAAGAATTTGGTGATGTAGTAATTGCGAGTTCAATCCTTGGGTCGGGCAGTGTACTAAGACTCAGTAGAAATGGGCTTGCAATACATGAGCAGTAAAAATAAGAACTACACATGATATAACAGAGGGGAACAAGAACAGTCTACCCCCATAGATTAAATAAAGCCATCAGTTCAGAATTCGCTGTAGGTTACCCAAATCAAAATACTCCTGATAACAATAATTACACTCACATCCCAAACTATCATGGAAATATAGACAGGTATTATGGATAGGTTCAGAACCTAAAATACCCCTAATAATAAAAATTCTGAAGCAGAGATATATAAAATAAGTTTGCCAGAACTGCTCTTCACGATATATTTGGGAAACTTGCAGAAATTTGCATAACATATCTATGAACACCAAAGGAATCTTCTACACAAAAATTTATCAAATGAATTAATTATACATAGAATATTCAACCACAACTTAGATTTAAAGATTCTCACACTAATTAAAAGAGAAAATGTGTCTTCCAACAGGAATCAAACCAGTATCCTACATGGAACAGTCATATAGCCTGACATGCTATACTATTTAGCTAGAGAGGAAGTGCCTGGTTAGGAAGGTCAAATTACTGTTTTTAAAAAAACAAATTTTCCATGATTTCTCTCAAATGCTCATATCTGCTCGAAGCGTATCTTAGTAAACAAATGACAACATATATTATGAAATGGAGTAAGTCTGACAATTATTTTAATATATTTTTTGTTTATACATTATTTATATAGATACAAATATTTAAGTAAAGGATCTGTTTATAATAAACAGTATTAACTACATTTACTGTCCTGAATGTCCGAGAAATTTCATCGAGCATATGTGTCCTCCAACAGGAATTGAAACTGTATCCTATACAGGACAGACATATAGTCTGACATGCAATACCATTTAGCTACAGGGGAAGTGTCTGGTTAGCAAAGTCAAATTATTGTTTTTAAACAACACAAGGGAAGCAATCTGAAACAAAAACCATTAGGAAAACATTGTGTTTCACAAAAAATACAGCCTCCTGATGAGTGAACGTAATCTCTGCAAAACCTAGAGTAAGAATATGATAAGTGCACAATTAATTTTATTTATTACTATATTTACATATAAAACCAATAATAACACAAATTGTTAATTTCTAACAAAACTGTAATTTAATACATTTAAAGACAAGCAGAATTTTGTAAAACAGGGTGCTCAATAATAAAAATCAGAGCAACTATAAAAAAAAGTTTCAAAGACTTATCTTATGGATTTTGAGTTTCAGTTCATCTGTTGTCCCCAAGCTGCCTATATATATATATATATATATATATATATATATATATATATATACACACACACACACAAGGTTCATCCTGTAGTAAGCCTGTGGGGGGCATTTGAGGTAGAAGGTTATATTAAGAGGTAGTTTATATGGATAGGAGGGGAAGATAACTGTTAACTCTAAATTTGAACAGGTTAAGATTGTAATGACTGAAGAAAACATCCTCTTTGGAGTCTGTTCCGCAGAGCACAGTGGTTCATGGGAAGAAGCTGTTGGAATAGAACTTCCACTAATGAAATACAGAGGAAATGTGTGTGGTTGGCTGCAATGTAGATGTTATGGCAGGTCCTAGCCATGAAGGTTAGGGGCCTAATAGAATCAAAGAATGTAGTTTGTGTGAGCACTTTAATAACAAAAATAAACCAAGCTTTTGGTAAAGAGTAAAACGGAATTCCTACCCAAATTTAATACAAGATGAAAAAAAAAACACATGAAAAAAAAAAAAAAAGCAGGCAAAAGAAGAGAAAGAAACATGAAATTACAAAAAACATACCTACTGCTATAAAAATCTAAAGTGCATAATCTCTTTAGAAATTAGACAAAGACATAGGAGTAATACTAATTAATGAAAGACCACTCAGGGACACTGATCCAAATTATAACTGAGTTTTATGTTAAGCATTTATTTTTATATATATATATATATATATATAAACCTAGTGAGCCAGACAAACCTACCAAGGTTTCACCTAAGTGGATCGTCAGGGAAGGCTGGCCAGCTTTCCCTGACCATCCGCTTAGGTGAAACCTGGATAGGTTTGTCTGGCTCACGAGGTTTATCTAGGTCTGCTCTACGGTTGTATTGAGCACTTTTGTTAGTTAGTTGTTCACTCGTGTCGGGGTTTTTTCTTTGGGCTTTAAACCTGTATCTGTGAAATTTTTTTTGACAGACTTTCATGTTTCGAGCTCTTTCTTTTTTTAAAACCTTTTTTATCTTCGAGATTGATTTGATTATTGGCAAATCAAAAATTCAAAGGTTTTTCGAAACGAGTATAGTTACCTATATTTATATTTATATATATATATATATATATATATATACACATATACATATATATATGTGAGTTTATATATATATATGTATGTATATATATATATGCATAGATATATATGTGCATGTATATATATATGTATAGATATATATGTATATATATATGTGTGTATATATATATATATATATACATACACATATATATATACATATATATATATATATATATATATATATATATATATATAGATATATATATATATATACTTATTATTAAAGTAATTATTATTTAGCATTTTATTTTACTTTGATAAATTAATTTATGTATTTATTTTAAATATACCTTTTTCTTTTAAATTTTCTGTTAAATATTTTTATGGTCATGTATACAGTGCAGTAATGGATAGTGGTTCAAATTGAGAAATCAAAGATCTAAGTTAAAATTCCAGTTTAATCTATTACATTTCACTTATGTGCTAATATACTTGGGAAAAGTATAAATCCTCTTCTTCTTTCCCCAGCTATGGCTAAATAGTAGAACAGAACGAGTTCTATAGCATTGGATAGCAAGTTGTCTACTGCAGAAAGAAATGGCAGACTACTCTTCAGTTATGTATCAAAAGATACATGATTCCCTAAGTGTGTATCACACATGGCATGTAACTGACAGATGTCGGCTTAAGGAAGAAATATATCTTTTAGAATAAGAGATATTTGAAAAAATCTGAAGTGTAGGTTCACATTTTAACCAGATGTGAAAGTGGCACCCTCATAGTTAGCATCAAGAATATTTTTGAGAGTTCTTAATTTTAGAAATTTTGTAAACGCAACAATATTTTGATTTAGAAATACATGTTGCAAAATAAAATCCTTAGATTTGCCCTGATGAAGTCCATTAGAGGACAAAATGCGTCAGTAAAACATAGTTTTTCTTTGTCTTTATTTATATTGTCTTTTCACAGATATTTCTTTTATTTTTTAATTATATCTGAATTTTTACACACACACACAAACATACATACATACATACATACATACACACACACACACATATATATATATATATATATATGAAGAAAATATACGGGAAAAAACAAACAAAAATCCTTACAAGCAATAATGCTGTTTTAATGTTAATATGTCGACGTCGGACGTTTCGGTCAATAAACCATCTTCAGGACATATTCAATATAAAATATAAAATATAAATAACATGAATTTCAAATTTAGGAATACGTTTTCACAACGTCGCAAACGTGGTGACAACGTGACCATGTTTAAAACTAAACGCTGATCGCATAAACTTTTAGTTATCTGTTTGGATTTGTCTTGTTCTTGTGTCCATCGTTTTTGTCATGTTAAGTTTGATAATGTTATTTATATTTTATATTTTATATTGAATATGTCCTGAAGATGGTTTATTGACCGAAACGTCCGACGTCGACATATTAACATTAAAACAGCATTATTGCTTGTAAGGATTTTTGTTTGTTTTTTCCCGTATATTTTCTTCATACTGTCGGATTCTATATCCATATATTTGCTTACATATATATATATATATATATATATATATATATATATATATATATATATATATATATATGTATGTATATATATATATATATATATATATATATATATATATATATATATATAGATAGATATATATATATTTCTGTAGTTCACTGCTACCAGCAAGCAGAAATTTTTTTCTCCTGATGATGGCCATGTTGGCCGAAACTATTTAGAGGAATCTAAATGAAATAATAATAAAAACGAAGGAATATTAATATACAACACAGTGTTTCTGAAGATTTTAATTTTTTAATATTTTTTATTGTTCAATATATATATATATATATATACATATATATATATATATATATATAGCAAAAGAGAGAGAGAGAGAGAGAATTTGATAGAGAAAGGTGTAGTAAAAATTTGATCTTCTCAAATAAGCATGCATAAAGCTAAGGGTGTAAACACACGTCAAAAATATTCATCAAGTTTCCATAAAGGAAATGTGTAAGTTTTTCAATAATTCAATTTTCCTATTAATAAATGGTTGCTCAACTGTTAACTGAGAAACTATCTGTAGCCACCAGATGGGCAAGCTCAAATCAATAAAGAGATGAGAGATGGACAGACAGAAATAGATAGATAGATAGATAGATAGATAGATATTAGGTTTGGTGCAAAAATAATGTCGCTTTCTCACATAGTAACATATGTGAGAAAACGACATTATTTTTGCACCAAACCTAATAGATAGATAGATAGATAGATAGATAGAGAGAGAGAGAGATCCAGATAATTTATATATTTTTCTGTCAAGCTACATATTTAGATTTATTGGTTTGAGCAAACATAAGACTCAACTGATATAAATATAAATATCTGTATATATGTATATATATATATATATATATATATATATGTGTGTGTGTGTGTGTATATATATATATATATGTGTGTGTGTGTGTGTCTGTATATATATGTGTATATATATATAAAATTCTTCTTTTCAACCTCCCAATCTATGTATATTGAAAGGTATGTATCTAGCAATCTAGCGTTATTCATATCTTCTTTTTGTGTGTGTAGTGAATTAAAAAGGTAATATCCTGTCTTCATTTTTATCCCTTCTGCCCACCCTGATAATTATGACTATTACACCTCCTACTCTCTCTTCTCTCTTGTCCATCTTCCTCTTCTGATATCCACATCCTTCTCCCCACCCCTCATTACTGCTTCAAACTTTGGTTAGTTCTGTTGCATATGTCGCTGCTGCAGTATATGCATCTGTTGTCATTCCATTCTTTGAATGTGGAAAAGTGCAAAGGGGAAGAGGAATAAGACAAAGAGAGAGAGAGAGAGGAGGGGATATAAAAAAAGACAAATCTGGGGAGAGTGAGGAGGAGGCTATATAAATAATGGTGGTGGTGGTGGGTTTTAGGTCATGTTTGGAATTTATGGGTTTTTCTCTTTTTATTTGAATTTCTTGCTCTGTTTTTCTTTGCTTTTGTTTTTAATAGTTTTCTTTGTTTCATTATTTGTACCTTTGGAATTCAGTGCCAGTTAATGAACCTTAGCCCACTTGTGTTTTCCGTTGGCTTATCACTCATCTACAATGGTATGCTGGGTTGTTGCTCATCTTAGATGTCATACTGTTGTTGTCGTTGTCGTTGTCATCGCTTGTTGTCTCTCTTTTACTTTTATGCACTTGCCTTTGTTGAGACTGGTGATGTGTGGAGGAGGAGGAGAGAATGAGAGAAGAAGAGGAAGAATGAAAATGAAAGAAAAATGGAGAGTGGGAGGAAAGAGGGAATAAGAGAAGAAAGAATTTATAGTGAGAGAGGGTTAAGAAAAGAAGAAAAACTAAAAGAGAGATTGAAGAGAAACAAGTGAAACATTATGAGAATTGGGGGTGAGAGGTTTTGAATATAAGGATAAGAGATAGGAAAAAAGAAAGAATGAAAGAAGAATAAAGACAGAGTAGGAAAATAGAGGAGGAAGAGGAAAATAGTGAAAAGGGGAGATAATTGAAGGTGAGAGGTGTAGAAATAGTTGGGAAAGAAGAAAAAGAAAAAGGACAAAGAAGAAGAAGAGGAGGAGGAGGTGGAGGATGAAATCAGAAAGAAGATGGAGGAGGAGAAAGAAGAAAAATAAAAGAAGGGGTGACAAAGAAGAAGAAGAGTTGGAGAAAAAATAGATTGTGGAAGAGAAAACATTGAAAAAGGATAATAAAAAAGAAAAAGAGAAGAAAAAAGAAAAAGAGAAGAAGGAAAAAGGGGAATAAGTAGGTAAAAAGAAGAAGGAGAAGAAGAACACAGTGGAGAAAGAAAATAGCAAAATGAGATGATGGTGTTGGTGAAAGAAGAAAAAGATAAAAGAAAATGAAGAAGAAGCAGAAGAGGAGCAAAAGAAGAAGTAGGTAAGAAGAAGAAGGAGGAGGAGGAGAAAGAGAAAGAGGTGGAGAAAGAAAAAAGAGAAATGGTGATAGAGAAGAAAAAGAAAAAGATGAAAGAAGAAAAAGGAGGAGAGGATGAGGTGAAGAATAAGTAGGTAAGAAGAAAAATAAGTAGGAGAAGATGTAGCTAACAACAAAAGAAAAAGAAGGTGATTAATAGATAGCAATGGAAAAAAAGGAGAAATTTTAAAAAGAAAATAAGAGAAGAAAAAAGAAAGAAATTAAGAGGATGATATAGAAAAGAAAAACAAAAAGAAAGACAAATGAAAGTAGAGGAAGATACAAAGAAGTGGTGATTGTGGTGGTAGGGAAGAGGAGGATGATGATGATGATGATGGTGGTGGTGGTGGTGGTGGTGGTGATGATGATGATGATGGTGGTGGTGGTGGTTTTGATGATGGTGATGATGGTGGTGGTGGTGGTGGTGGTGATGGTGGTGGTGATGATGATGATGGTGGTGGTGGTGGTGGTGGTGGTGGTGGTTGTTTCGGTGGTAGTAGTGATTTCCCATTGTTTTAGTCAAGTTTAGCTTGGAGAAACAATGTGTAGATAAAAACTAAAATCCTCAGAAAATTTTGTTGAAATTGTCAGAAGAGACATAAAAGATAAAGGCTGGTGAGTCAGATAAATGAAAAAGAGGAGACTTCAAAACAAAGCAGGAATATTTCATTGGAATGTTTCAAAAATTTATCTTTTAAAAAGATTCCTTACTTTTTTCTTTTTTTTGTCATTAAAAGTTTTGCTTTCATTTTATACTTTTATACATTAAAGTTCTTTTGTTTTCCAAATCTAAAATTTCTTCATTTATATAAATTTTTGAAAACTGAACATGAAATGCAACTGCCATGATAATGAAGGAACGTTATCGGTGATGGCTTTATGGTTAATGTATTGGGTTCAATTCAAAGTGTCAAAGATTAGCATTTTTATATTTGTCCTAATTTATATACGCAACTCATCTTTAAAAATTTATTATGAAAAACATTTTTTTTTTAATCATTTCACCCCAAACAAGGCGATAATTCCACTAGGATGCAAGGGGTTACTGGGAGTAGAAGAGAATGAGAATACATTAGTGAAAAGAAAGGAAAATAAAAGAAGAAGACAGATGATGATAATTGGCATTGCATTTAAATTTTTGAACATTGTAAATACAATGGAAGCAAGAAATTAGAAGAGAGATGTTAATGGACAAGAAAGAAGTGCGAGAAAATAAACTATTAGAACAGAACACATGGTTGCATGTAGCTAGTTCAACAGTTACTGTTCTAGTAGCATGCTTAATTTCATGCAGTCAAGGCATGAAGGAGGAAAGCACATCAGAACAATTGCTATGAAAATATTTGTAGAAAAGGCAGAGGGAAGCCTCATCACATCAGTGAGAAAGTAAGTAAAGTAAAGATGCCAGGTCAGTATCAATAATATTACACACCCTTCTTTATATTTTGTCAAGAATCTTGAGATATACATGGCAACAATATTCAATACACAGACAAATGGTAGATTTATAAATATGCAAGATGGATTCTGACAAGAAAAACCGTCATGGACAATAGAGTGAACGAACCTTCTTAACAACAGACTCAGCAACTGATTCAATATAACCTTTCCATTTCATGTCATTTCATGTTGCTCTCCTGGAGATTAGCATCAGCCATAATGATGAAGGAAGAAAAAGTTCTTTACAGTGATTAAAAGAGAGCATTTTTGTATAGAGGTATTAAAATTTGCAAGCTATTTCTTACCGCATCTAACCACTGATTTGAGAACAGTTATCAGTTTTATTTTGTCAGACTTGTTGAACTTGCTTTGAATAAATGGGTAAATAGCTGTGTCATCATTATAAATACTTAGATGGAAGCTGATGAAAGTCATCGATGAAGTTAAGAAACAATGTGGACCCAAATGTGGAACTTTTGGTATTTCCTATTTTTAATCTGATAACTTGGAATCAATCCAATGTATATCAATTATACATTGGCACCAATAACGTTTTTCTTTTCAAAATTGGTAACAGTTAAAAGGAAGAACATACTGGTAACATAATGGATATCAATATGAAAAATGGAATCGGAAGAGCAGAGATGAAACTCCAGGCTCATCTTTTGCATTCACTTTTGCACTAATACCTTTGGAAAAAGCATGGGTCAATACCTTCTACTCCAGTCATGACTTAAGTAACAGGTTAGACTCTGGGTTCTCTAGCCTTTGCTGGCAACCACTGTAAGAGAAAAAAAAATTCTAATTTCGAAACTGTGGAAAAAGCAATTGGAAAGCACTTTACTATCTTTGCCAAGAATGCATGGCAATTCCCAAATGATAAAGTAAAGGAATTTGTGGAAAGCCATGGTCACTTAAAGGAATATGGCATTAAATATAATAGTTAAATATTCAGAAAATTTCTTAAGTTTTATTTTGTTTTAAAATTAAAGAGTACTTTTAAACAAGACATGAATTGTCTGGATTTGGATGACTAAAGTAAAATAAAATAACTTCTGTTGGAATTTCTGGAATGAGAGTTATTGAATAATTATTAATTAATTTGGTGGCATAGTAATTGTAAGTTCAATCCCTTTCTAAGGTAGTACAGACTTAGTAGAAACAGGATGAGCAATATTTGAGAAGTACCAAATAAGATATCCCTAGACATCAAAAGAGAGCAATTTTCAACTGTAGATTAAATAAATAGCTCATTTTAAAATTCCTTGAAGGTTATCCTGATTAACAGATGCCCTGAAGAAGGCTGGTAGGCAACAGAGATGAGGATATTAGTCCAAATGTAAATAAGGAAAATATTAAGTAATCCTAACTAGGCACAGTGGAGTAATGGATAGTGGCTCGGATTGAGGAATCGGAGAGCCGAGTTCGAATTCAGCTGAATCCATTGTATTCACTTATGTGCTAATACCCTTGGGAAAGGTATGAATCCTCTTCTTCTCCTCCCTCCCGCTATATGTAAATAGCAGGACAGACTGGGTTCTATAGTCTTGAATGGTAACTGGCCTATCACAGAAAGAAATGGCAACCCACTGCAAGAAAAATCTGCTTCATCAGTCATGTATCAAAAAATATATATGATTGCCTAAGTGTGTATCAGGCATGGCATGTAAATGGCTGAAAACAAGTCAAGGTCATATTTCTTGTGCCTCACATGAGTATCATCGACCAAAAATGATAAAATACATGATTAACTAACTGAAAATGTCATATTTTAAACTAGTATTATGCTTTGTAGGAAGTTGTGGAGAGCCATGATTGCCCACAGTAATGATGTTGATTATGATATACGATGGAGGGACTCCAAAAAAGAAAAGAACATTCATAAAGTAGAAAGTATTACTGAAAACATCAATGAAACTAATTAAGAAGGATTTGACGAGTAAAAAAAAACTTTCCAGAGATTCTATAGCTAAAGAGTTTGTGCAGCACCCACCTCATGTGTTACATCTTGTCAAACGCCTTTGATATATCTAAGGTGATTGCACTAATTATGAATTTATTATCTAGTGCCTAATTGATTCATTGTACAATGACTGAACATCAGCAGTAGACCTAGAAGAGTGAAATCAATACTGTTTGTCATTTAGACAGTTGTTTCTCTTGTGGTGGTCAACAACCTTCCTCTTGATTATAGACTCAATTTTGCTAATGTGATACTAAGGAAGCTGATGGGTTGATATTGGAACTGGCGTTTCAGTTTGACTGTTTAAATGACATCACCATGAGCGACTTGAAATTAGTTCAATCAAATGTGAAAATGCCAGAATTAAAAAACAGTTGCATAAATATATATATATATATATAGGTAAAATAGCAGGACAGACTGGGTTCTATAGCCTTGGATGGCAACTGGTCTAGGAGAAGGACAACTCTGAATTCAAAACCTGTGGAGGGTCATTTGGGAACCTTGTGGCATTCAGTGCACCAGGTCTCTGTATTCGGCCCTCCAAAAAGTGTGGATGGTCCTGCACGAGGCCTTCACCACTATAATCAAATCTCATGTGCCGGTGTCGGGCTATTGATTTCTGATCTGCTTGACCCTCATACGTTGAATCTCGACGAGAGAGTCGATCGATCATATATATATATATATATATAATAGATACTGATGTTAACACTGAACATCAACAGCCTGTTTCATACTTAAATGCAATCTACAGGCCTGAATGTTGTGTCCAAGCATAAAACAGACTGTTGCCACTCATTGTCATATCCTCCAGTCCAGATATTGGGCACTTTCACCTCTAAATGTAGAATAGCTTAAATCTATATTTTTTACTTGATGCACATGTACAGGTGTACACACACACACAAATAGATGCATGCATGCATGCACACACAGACACACAGATACATGCATGCATGCACACACAGACACATATCAAGAAGAAAAATCAACCAAACATTAATAAAAAAAGGCCATAAATGATTTTTTTTTAAATTCCTATAAAAATAGCGAAAACAAGAAAATTGACAGACATTTGCTGATACCTCCTGATGAGTGGATGGAAGAGTCTCACAAACGTTCAGCTATGAAACTTGAGACTAGAAGTGCCAAATTTAATGTCAAACAGCTAAGTGACAAATTTTATATTTGTATTAATCTTATATATATATATATATATATATATATATATATATATATATATATATATATATATATATATGTATAAAGAATTATATTCTTAAGGTGTGATATATTTATGGGATAAAGTGCTCAATATCAGAGATAGAGCATGTGTAAATATATATATATGAGAACTTTTCTGCACTTACTCATGTTGTGAGCAGCCAGGGTGAAGGGCAAGATTCTCCCAACTAGATCAGTAAGTCATTTGCACTTAGACTTGTTTATATTTCTACCCAATAAAGGTTAATTGTGCAGTATGACTGTTTCATGTGCCCTCAACTTTACGTTTCCCCATATAACGACTGGATTATTAACAAGTAAAAGGGTTGCTAACAAGATTATATTCAGAATACCATCCATTTGAGGCAAGGCATCAGAAAAGTAGCAACAGACACCCAAATATATTCACACATACATAGAGATGTATATGAAGCAATTGAAAGAGTAAAAAAATTCTGTTCAACATGTTTCATCCTCTAAAAGGACTTCATCAGAATAAAGTAATGTTCTTATTTATTGAATTATATAAGTGAATGGAGAAATATGAACATAAAACATCAGGTATAAATATGCACCGAGTAGAAGTGATGAAGACGTGGGAATGCTAATTTTTTTTATATTTGAGTTTTAAAATTGTGTCTGGGGATACAGCCGAGCTAATCTCATTCAGTTTCCCTACACTTTGTCTTTGTTTGCATCAAGGTCCTTACGACATTTCGTCTTTCTTGACAGATGTTCGGCTGTCAGAATATGAGACACAGGGTCTTGATGACTATCGACAGAGTTATGTTCCTATGATATATTCTAACGCAATTTTACATGTAACTCGGAATGTACCTACAAATTTCTATGAATAAGTACTTACATCACTCACCTATACTAATACAATAGTATCTAGGAGTTAACAACTTATTTTTATGACATATGATAACATAATTACGACTAAAAAAACACATGGATGACATAAATATAATACATATAATGAAATGAAATAAAAATAATATTTATATAACAAAATGAAATTGTTTTAAGCTGCTTATATATCTATTGCCAGTGATGTCATTGGCTCTCAGTAGATGAAATGATGAAGCATAAGATCTTGTCTCTCTTGCAGTTACTCGGAAACAGCAGCAAATCTGGGGAAGAAAGAAAAACAAATGTGAGTTTGTTTATCTTTTTTATCAGGAATTCTCCAACCAATAGTTTAACAAGAAAATGTCCTTATCTCTTACAGAGAAACTCAATATGTATACACACATGTACATGTTTTAAGCAACAGTCAAATAAGCAACTGGCCAATGTTCGTCAGAGCATTTAACAATGTCTAATTTCACTTCATTTAAAGCACCACCATCAGAAAAGGTTAAACTACACTTAGGGGCCATAATGAAAGGCAATAAGTTTTCACAAACACAACACAAATGAAGGAGAGTGAATGCACAACAATCCAATATGGCAAATGCCACCTTATATATGAGGAAAAGAGGATAAGTCAAAACAAAATTAAGGGAAATTATGTCATAACAACGTATCATCGTAGGTTGGGACTGTCGTAACCTGGGGACTTACTGTATTTAAAAACAACAGCAATAAAAACATTATTCTGATATATAGAAATTTCTATATCATATTCTCCAAGTTAGAAATTTATTCAACATGTATACCCACACATTTATGGATATATATATATATATATATATATATATATATATATATATATATATATATATGTATATATATATATATATGTATACATATATATATATATATATATATATATAGATAGATAGATAGATAGATAGATAGATAGATAGATACATATATATATTACAGAGAAGCAATATAATTTAAAAATTGACATGTCCTTTAAAGAACGGCATTCCTGATCAAGCAACATTCATGAATAAGTATACTGGACATACCACTACATGCTTTTCAAGAAGACTCACATTACAATTCTCTAACCATAGTTCAATTAGGACTCATTTAAACACTCACGGAAACTTCTCAAACTTCATTGGCAACATACGATGAAAATATATTAAATGTAAAAAGTATAATAGCCTCCTTCACATGTACAAAAAAAACTCAAAATAAGGACTAATAATAAAAAGAAAAAGCCAACACTCTATAATATCAACTATGAAGACAGCCACAATGTGCTGACCATGTTTGGAAAATAAAAAGAAAACATTCCCACCACTCTAGAAACATATATATATAAATCTACACATTAAGTTAAAAATAAAAAACATACTTGAAAATGATAGAATAGTAGCATAGCTGAAAGCATTCATATATATATATATATATATATATATATATATATATATATATATATATATATATATATATATATACTCATATATAGAACATTCTGAACAATTTTTACACACTTTATGTCCAGAAAAGAAATCACTTATATGAACACAAGAAAAATTAAATACAAAGCTTAATCACAGTAGCTTGTAAGGCATATTTAATAGAACTTATTTAAAGAAGGATTGCTGCCCAAATACACAATTCTATCTATCTATCTATAGATAGATAGATAGTAGGTTGGTGCAAAAATAATGTCGTTTTCTCACATATGTTACTATGTGAGAAAACGACATTATTTCTGCACCAACCTAATAGATAGATAGATCCACCTTGTTCAGATGTTTTTTGTTATTTCTTTTTTTTTATTTCAATTTTTTTCCTAGGCTACCAATTTGTTTTGACATATCTACAAGTTGAGCTATCTGAGGTTTTTACCAAACGAGTATTACTATTAGTATATATATACATATATATATATATATATATAATAAACATTATAAATTACACATACACATATACACACACACATATATATAATATATATAAATGTAGATACCAAGAATTCAATTCAAAATTTGATTGTGATGAGCAACAACTTATTTGAAAATTGGAAAACTACAATATGATTGAATAGACAAACCTTGTTATTTGTATATAATAAAATTTAATTCCTTCAATTCTTGCTGCCTAAATATATAGTATTTAAACATCATGCCTTTGTAATAAACAGGAATACTAACACCACAAAATTCAAACTTATACTTTGACATTAACCAATGTTTCATCAGTGAAATAAAAAGAAAAACTGAAGATGCCCTGAGAGCTTCTGAAACAATATGGAAATACAAAATTATCTTTCTCCAACAATAAAAAGGGGGGCATTAAAGATAAAAATATCCTGAAAGTAGCAATCAACATCAGTCAACATCAGATGAGTGCCTCTGAGGAGTCAGAACTAAACAAGGGTTTCTACTTTGCCACCACCAACAGGCAGATACCAGTACTTGGACATCATTGCCCAAATCAAGGAAATAGACTTGAATATCCCTCAGGTTTGGGCGGATGAACTAAGGTTGAAAGTTAGACAGATACTGGAGAAAGTCAAGCTGCCCAAATCAAACATCATGAAAGATCATCATACTACCAACTGACAAAGGCAATGTGACTGCAGGGATGTAGAAATTGAAATATACAGAAAAACTGGAAAACTTCATTAGAAATGGTAGGGTACCATAAAATAAAGAAAGATCCAACAATGAAAATAGAACAAAAACTGTTGCAGATCCTATTCAAGAACAAGGACCACTTCCTACCTGAGACATACAAGTAGTTGTTGCAGCATTACACCAAGCTACCTCACATATACAGTCTCCCCAAAATTCACAATGATGGTATTCCACTCAAGTCAATTGTTAGCTGTCAAGGCT
This sequence comes from Acanthosepion lycidas, assembly GCA_963932145.1. Lineage (NCBI taxonomy): Eukaryota > Metazoa > Mollusca > Cephalopoda > Sepiida > Sepiidae > Acanthosepion > Acanthosepion lycidas. The sequence goes on along the minus strand of OZ010598.1, from coordinate 91,940,214 downwards.
GTGTGTGCCACACTCTAAGTAGCTTCCTTGTAGATATAACTGACCCATTAATCAGAAAGTCACCTTCATATGTCTAAATCTCTACTCACTTCATGGAAATAATCAAAGATCTTCCCATCCAATCTAGCCAGATAGTGATCCTGGACATGGCGAGTTTGTTCACAAAGGTACTTACAGAGGAGGCACTATCGGTTGTCAAAGAGACTGGCCTTGGACTGATGCCTAGGAGAACAGATCAGTTTACCTATAGATAACCTAATAGAGGCTAACTTTCTGTACACAAAAAACACTTTGGAATAGGATCAGAAATGGGCTCACCATTATCACCAGCAATAGCAAACATATACACAGAATACTTTGAAGAAATGGCATTTAAAACCACATCACTAAAGCCAACCCAATGGCTGAGATATGTCAATGACACCTTCATACTCTGGCCACACCAGGAAGTACTGGACCATGTGAACGCAATAAGATCATTGATACAGTTCACAATGGAGAGAGAAAATTTCAACAAACTTGCATTACTAGATGTACTAATATCTCAAGCAGAGCATGGGTTCAAGACATCCATATACTGCAAGCCAACATTCACTGAACAATACCTCAACTTCAACTCCCGCAACCCATACGGTGTAAAGAAAGGGATTGTATGCTGCTTACATTGAGCAAAAGTCATGAGTGGTGATCCAGAGACATATGAACAAGAAATGGTCAGTATAAGCAGTACCCTATATTGTAACAACTACCTGGGTAAATGGCAGCATCTCCCACAAACTGGGATAAAAGGATACAAAGAGGATAACAACTCAGAAAACAGCTTTAGTCTGCCTACATTATGTGAAGGGATTATCAGAAAAAGTACAAAAGATCTCTGGTCCATATAATATCAGGACGGCCTTCAAAAGTGATGCAACACTTTGCAAACACCTCTTCCAAGTAAGACTCTTATAGAGGACAACATGGCTAAGGACTGTGTGAAAACCATCATGGGCAGATTTGGCAAGAAAGATAAAGGAGAAACAAGATGTCCTTTAAGGTAAGACTGCAAGAACATTGTAAAGCCATAACACAGGGGGAAATGGAAAAATCAGGTGTAGCTAACCACATATGGAGGGAAAAGGGAGATCACCACCCCATGGGATGAAGTTGAAATAATAGACAGAGAACATCACTGAAAAATACAATCTTAAGGAATCAGCACATATGCTAGGCCACAAAAATCTCCTGAGCAGACCAAGCACAGAAATGAATACAATATGGGAATCAGTAATAAGGAGTGCCAGAGAAAAGCAATAATAACATCAAAAATTGCAATATGAGCTCTGGTAAAATAGTTACTGAGGCATTAAGTTATAAGTTTGTACACTGATATCCTCAAGGACACATGACCCAGTGGATAAAAATGTTGGTTAGATCCAGTGTCTTGAGCCAAAGTGTTGTGAGTTCAATACCTAGCTACTGCAGGGGTGAACAAAATCTTGGAAAATTGAATTAAGGGGAGATAACTGAGACATCCAGAAGAGACATGGAACTAGAGCAATGTACTCTAAACTTTACTACATAAAAAATCCAAATCTTAAGCAAAGAATGATTTTGTTAGTTGAATTCATAAAAAATAAAATTGAATTTACAAAGAAATAAAATAATTAAAAATAAATAAATAGCTAAAGTTCATGATGATAAATGGCGCAAAGAATTAGCATTAAACAAAATAAATGGAACAACCGATTTCCTCCCTCCCCTATATTCCTTAATCACCCAGGCATATATACACCCAATGAACCCAATAGTGATACATTGTTTGAAGATTGCTTGAAAATGATTCTCATCATGCAGTATTGATTCCATGCTGTCTATATCTATAATTGCTCTATTTCCAGTATTGAGCACCCCCTATAGATATAGTTAATTTTAAACAATATATATATATATATATATATATATATATATATATATATATATATATATACAAATACAAGTTTGGTATAGATGGAATAAAATTCCAGTAACCAAAAACACTGTTTTAAAAAAAAGTGCTCAAGACAAAGTAGAGCAAATAATATTTATCTAAAAATTATAACATAAGTATGTTATAACATCATTACAAAAATAGCCATTTTGTTTCAACACTTCTGGTGTTTTGTCAAATGATGGTGTTGAGTGAGGTGAATCACTGGAGGAAGTGTCCAGCTTTAAATACTTGGAAGCAACCGTGTCAAAAGATGACACCAGTGATGCAGAAATCAGTACATGGATCATGATAACCACTACAGCTGATCATTTCCCCATCCTCCTCTATGGGTATGAAACTTGAATGTTCCTCGTTGAGACAGAAAAGAAAATCCAGGTGTTGTGAGAACAAATACTTGAGATAGCTCCACTTCATCTACTGGGAGCACAAAACCAAGGACTCTTTACGAAACAATGTCAAAAGTCTTGTGGGCTGACAGGAATCTCTTCTCCCAACGGTTTGGCCATGTCACACAGCATAACAGCCCCCCTCTACAAGACCATCATGCAACGCAATGTTAAAAGTGGACGCAAGTGGTAACAGCAACACAAAAGCTGGTCAAATCACATCAAAGACTGGACAGACATGACAATGCCAGAACTCCTGAGAGACACCATCAACAGATCATCCTGGAGGAAGTTGGCTATTTCTTCTGCCTTTACATCCTCAACCACGAGGATTGAACCAGCCAAAGGACTAATGATGATGATTCTTTGTAATAAAAAAACTATTCCCTGTAACTCAAAAAAAGATTTGTGCAAATGTTAACAAATAAGCTTTTACATAAAATAGTAGAATGGATATAACTTCATTTTATAATCATCATTAGCCCAAGATATATAATTTTAGAATTGGGCTGACTCTGTGAGCAAATTAAAAACATTCTAGGCCGGATCTAGACCCACAATCCTGAATTTTTTGATTCTGAAGTTTTCATTACTGCTATTGTTTTTGGATTCCAACATCTTGGCTTCTACTGATAAAAACAATTAAAAAGGGACACAACTTTCTAACTTTCAATAGTTCATGGTCAAAAGAAAAAATTACCATTCTCAAATTACAGTGTTCCAAAATAAAATTGTCCATGTTTTCAACTTTATTTCTAGAAGCAGTATCCCAACATATTATCCTATTTTGAAATCAGGCCAACTCTGTCGGCAAATTAAAAACATTCCAGGCCAGATCTGGACCCACAATTCTGAAATTTAGGATCCCTAAGTTTTCATTATTGGGATTTTTTTCAGCAATTTTTGCACATGATTTTTTGCAAAAAATTTTTTGTGTTATAACAATTTTTATAATGTGAAAATAGATTTAGAAATAATCAAAATTAATTGCAAAATATAGCGAAAGTCACCCATGAAATAAAATAATTGTTTGTCCAGAAACAAACATCAAAGTGTCTTTAACTTAAGTGACAGCAGAAGAATTATGATTGAAGTTTTAAAATGTAAGCTTAAATATTAATGCAATACTTAAATGCAGTGATCAATTTTGTGTTCTTCTGTAGTTTATTGTTGCCTATCACATCTACTGCTCCTTATTGTGATGAAGGCCTAATCAAGAGCCCTCCAAAGGAGCTAGTTCTTTATATTTGTTTTTGTTTTTTTTAGTGTAAACAGTTTGTTCATTCATATTTTATAATTCCCTCTCTCCTTTTTATCTCTCCTCTCTAAAATGGAACTAATCTAGAAATCTGATCTACCAGACAACCTCAAGCAAAGATTCTTTGAAACTACTGTAGAGGTAAATGTTAATGTATGGAGCCACTACCTCTGGACATTAAGTAAAACTCTAGAGTCTAAACTTGATAGATGTTTTTTTTTAGAGTATTTTGTTCTGAAAATGAGACATGAGGTATCTACTCAAGGAGGTGGTAGTATGTCCAAGGATGAGAGCTATACTTAACATCTACAGGAGACACTATCCAACTAAATCACAGCTCTATGGACTGATCCCTGATATTTCTACAATCTTACACAAATGCAGAAAGTGCCTTGCAGGACATTGCTGGAGTGCAAAACAAGAACTTGCAAGTGATCTACTGTTCTGGACACGTAGCCATGGAACAAGACAGGTTGGTCAGCCAGCAACTACCTACATTAACCAGTTATTTTATGACACCTAATGCTACCCTAATGACCTTCTGACCTTCATGCAGGACTAATGGTTGGTGTAATAGAATCATGAATGATCCATTTTGAGCTGCTGTAGAGGTCGTTTTAAAGTATGGTGCCATTGTTTGGACATTAACTAAAAGCCTTGAGTCTAAGCTTCATGGAACTATCCCTTGGATGGTGAGAGCTATACTTAACATCTCATGGAGACAACATCTAACTAAATCACTGTTCTATGGACCCATCTCTGATATTTCTACCGTCTTACATGAATGCAGAATATGCTTTGAAGTACACTGCTAGTGAGCAAAGCAAGAATTTGCAAGTGATTGACTGCTGTGAACATCTAGCCATGAAGCAAGACCAGCAACCACCTACATTGACCAGCTATTTTATGACACAGAATGCCACCCTAATAACCTTCTGACCTTTATGTAGGACCATGATGGATGGCATGAAAGACTCATGAACGTTCAAGCTAACTCAACCATATAAATAAAAATAACATCAGTTTTTCATGGGATAATGTTGCTGGACCAATCCCCATCCAGTTTTGAATTCTGAGTTGTCTTTCTTCTAGACTGGTTACCAACCAAGGCTGAAGGAGCCAAGTCTGTATCCCTATCTTTCTCAAGGGGATTTGTGTGAAAGTGAATGTAACAAACTTGACTTGAATTTGAACAGATCTTATAGACTTGATTATAATGATACAATTTGAAATGATTTCTTATTTTGTATTTGGTTTTTTAATATTGAGAACAAGTTGGAAGTCATCAACATTGAAACTACTTTCATACTGAAGAAAGTATAGTTTTTCAATGAGTGATTTTTTTCTTTTTTTTTTGCGGCAATATTCTCCTTGTACAAATCTCAGGAGCCACTCATGGTAGAGCATTATGTTAAGAGGTAGTTTATATGGATAGGAGAAGATAACGGTTAACTCTAGACCTGAAAAGGTTAAGATTTTACTGATCGGTGAAACATCTACAAGGCAATGGTTCACAGGAAGAAGCTGTTTGAGTGGAACTTGATTCTAGCTAATGGAATATGGTTTGCTTCTATGTAAGTGACATGGCAGGTTCTAGCTGTGAAAGTTAGATCTAGCAGAACCAAGAAATGTAGTTTGTCCAAGCACTTTCCATGGTAGTAACCAGAAAGCAGTGAGAGACTCTCCAAATCCCACTTGTGAGAGAGAGATTTTGGATGGTGGAAAATAATTTGTCATCCACAAGGACTCAGAGATGCTTTTGAAATCTATCAAGACTGGAAAGTGATGACTGGTCAGGTCCCACCCAAATATAACAACAGTACTCCATTTTAGGCCTGATCTGGCTCTTATAATGATAGAGGATAGGATGAGTCAGATAGTTACTGGAGCAGTACAGGAACTGACTTTCACATAAATGATTGTACAATTTCTGATCTTTACTTCTGGACTACAACAGATCAATATTATTTGAACAAAACTATGAAGGATGTCCTACAGTAAATTTTTTTTTTTTTAAGCAAATCACCCCAAGCAAGGCAAGATTGCCTCTAGCATGCAAGGGGTTACCGAGAGTGAAAGTAAGAGTAAAGAGGAGTGCTTGGGAAAAGGATAAAGAGAAGGATAGGGATCAATGTCAAGGCATCAGAAGATGTTGATTGACATTATATTTGAAGATTTGATGATTATAGCTATTATGGAAACAAGTGATAGGAAGAGAGTTCCACTGACGGTAGGTGTGAGATAAGAAGTCGTTGAAGTAGAAGAGATGGCTACATTTAACCGTTTCAACAGTGAAAAGATGGGATCAAGATGCCAAACTAGTAGCATGCTTAAATTCATGCAGTTTGGGAACCAGTGAAAGTATTTTTCATTCTGTTATCATGATATTTGTGTACTTGTAAAATCAAGATTATTTCAGCAGGTTGTGTCCAGAATAGAAAACATTTTCCTGCTTGTTGCTTCTCTAGAGATAGGATGTTGAAAGAGAAAAAAAAGTACTCTCCTCACCTTTTGCCAGAGAATGGAAACCACCTCTGGAATCACTAAAGAGGCTTAATGTTGATCAGAATGCAAATAAAAACAGCTGCTACTGTTTATTATTGGATCTTTCTCCTGGTACAAAATACTGGTTCTTGTAACATCTGGACGATGTGTTTTACCTCTTTTAATCGGCAAGAAATAATCTTGTCATGTCTCATCACAGCCTACACAATAAACTACAGGAAATAGAGAACACACAGGAGGGTAAAACACACACTGGCATTAAGTGGCTGGCTGAGATGGTTTTCGTTTGGTTCTTCCAACATGAAAATAATCTGTTAGGCATAAAAGTATTGATAGTCAAAGCATAAGTTCATGCCACTGATAGAGTAAACGTATTTCTTGAATTCTTAGGCTAATCATAAGAATCCAATATATCCTAATGTTAGTTCCATTAACAGTCATGTTTTCTGCTGGAAGAAACAAAGGCAAGTTACATGTCTGTGCCTAAAGTCTTCAAACAAAAGATCCATGACACCATATTTAGAAAGAAAATGCTAATAAATACTGGTAAGAATGCCCCATTGCTGAGGACATTAGACTGAAAATAAATATAAGTATTTATTTACACTATTTACAATCACACTATTATCCTCATTTTTTTGTTGTTATCATAGTTTGGTCATTGTGCTCTCCAGCCTTCATCATTTGTATATCCTTGCATGAACCAGCTTCTAATGCACTAGATGGAGCAGCTTGGAGATAGTAGTCGTGGCTCATGGGGACACAGTCCTATGGGTAAAAGAGAAACTTGGATGAGTTTCACCACAGAATATGTGATTGAGTGGCACTATATCAAGTCTGATTTGCTACCTCTTTGTCACTGAGGCCCATTAGAAGAGTTGATATGATATTTGCCTGATAACATAACTGTCTGGGTTTCAATTCTTGTTAGGGGATGCACACTGCTGATAAGTCCCAAATATAGGACAAAACGGCTGTCTAGTGCTTTATATATATATATATATATATATATATATATATATATATATAAAAATTATAGCATAAATATGTTATAACATCACTATGCTATAATTTTTGAATAAATAATATTTGCTCTATTCTATATTGAGCACTCTTTTAAGAATAGTGTTTTTTATTATTGGAAGTTTATTCTGTCTACACCAATCCTATATATATATATATATATATAAAGGAAGATTTTAATGTCTTGGTTGCAACCTATGTATCATAATAGTTTGTTCAGAATATATTTTTACGAATTGGATTTGAAATACAAAGTATGTTAATTTAGTTCCTGAAATGGCCTTGTGAAAATAAATGTTCTTCTCATCTTTACTTTGAAGGTGACACAGCAACTAATAGTAAAACCAGGTAAACAAACATTGCAGGCCATTCCAGAAATTAAATGGTTAAGATTTCAGGCACCATCTTTGCAGACATTTTTCTCATTCCCAAATCTAATTTTAGAATCTAATGCAATGTTTCTTATTCATATTTAGTAACTCTGTGCAATTAATTTGAGTGCACCAAGATGAATTTTCTCTTCCTTTCATTGCACGTTTCTTGCCATAATCTGCCTTACATGTTTACCATTCATTAGCACTTTTCAAATTTTCACACAAAGCTTGATGTTAATTTGATGCTCCAAATCTCTTTCAACTCATTTTTTGCCAACGGTATAACATGGACACATAAAACTTTCTCCACAGCTCAAGAAGGAATAACACATCTAGTGTATGCCTTAAGATAGCAGAAGCTGACATATGTCCATATATGCTTGAGTACAAATAATTATCTCACTGAGTAATTAGCTTGTCATATTCTGTAATGACCATTAGTCACAGCTTATAATTAGTATTTATATCAGTTACACATTGATTAGAATAAAGCACAAATATTCTAGAATGGAGACTTAAGTCAGAGATTTTGAATTTCATAACTGATTGATTCCTTTTCTATGGGTTATCAACCCATCGCAGATTACTTAAAGCCAAAAAACATTTTTTCGATTGTAAGAATTTGCTTTGAGACAATAATGGTTTAGTGATACGAGTCTTAATAATTAATCCATAGATGGGAGGGAGAAGAGGTGTATTCATACCTTTCCCAAGGGTATTTGCACATAAGTGAATATAATGAACCCAACAGGAATTGGAACTTGGCTCTTTGATTAACAATTTCCACCCATTATCCATTATGCCACTCACACATCCAAGCATACTTGGTATTCCCAAGCAGTCACCTATCTAGGTATTGACCAAATATGAAGTTGCTTAACTTCTGTGATCACCAACAAAAGATAAAAATCATTTGATTCTGATTTGACATTTTCTCTTATTCCAGATAAGACATAATAATGAAATTTACCTTATTAAGGAAGAAACCATCCAGTTTTCTGTCCTTTCATCCACTTTCTTTACTGAAATACTAAATGCTTCAAATAGATGCATGGATCAGTTTTAACAAATTTAGCAGAGGAAATAATAAAATTGAACATAGAATAATCTACACTTGGGTTAGTTTTGTACAATACCACAAGAGGTTCCAAAACCAAAACATTAATCTTAGAACTCATGTTCTTAAAGAGCCTCATCAGATCAAATCTGTCATATAGTTATCATGCATGGTACCAAATTCATCTTAATTCCTCCTTTGATTGACAAGAAAAAGAAAATAGATTTTGTGTCAGCAAACTAGAAGTAATTGATATTGCATAAACCTTGTAAAAAAAGAAAGAAAAGCCAATTGGGACATTATCCTAAAACTTTATACATTATTTGAAAATCCCCAGTTTATTCATTGATCATAAAAATTTTTAATTATATTTTGTAGTTTGTATTTTTCTACTTTATTTCAAAAGACAAACCATATTGAGAGCTACAAAGAATAGAAAGTTGTGGAGAGCCATGATCACCTACATCTTGAAGGAATTCATATTGCTCCCCTCCTTTGATTGCCTCAAGAAAAAAGAAAATAGATTTTCGTGTCAACAGAATAAAAGTAACACACGTCATCAATCATTAATCTCATCCAAAGAACAACATTAATTATTCATTCTTGTTTTTATTTGAAAAACATAAAATATCACAAATTATGATTTTTTTTTTAAATCAATATATCCCAAGAAAAGTGAATGCCACTTAGATGCAAAGGACTATGGGAAGTAAAAGAGAATGAAAAAGTCTTTAGAAGGAACTGGAAACTCAACCTTAAACAGAGAACAAAGGATAAAACTCTACTCCTGTTCAATAAATTGGAAAGGAGTGTGAACCTATCTACTATAATGACATCTCTCCTCATCTTTAGGAGATGAGACTTTCAAAAATTAAGCGTTGTCATTGGAAAAGTTATATTCCAAGAATCGTCCTTGCTCCCAATATCTTGGTGTATGAGTGAGTTACAACAAATTTAGTAGAGGAGATAAAGAAATCAAATATAGACTAGACTGTGTTATGAGTAGTTTCACTCAACACCACAAGTTGCTACAAAACTAAAAATTTAACCTCTCATATGTATATCTTGCATGGTACCAAACCCATTCAGAAATATTGAAACAGTCAGCTGTGTATAAGCATTTTGCAAATGAATCCAGTAGATCTTAGACAGGACCATTCTTTTTCAAACCTTGTGGACTGGTGCTACAGAATCACAAAAAAAGAATTGAACCAAATAACAGAAACTATATTACATGAGGACTTTGGGCAGCTGCAACAAATAAAATGAATGGCAAATGTTAATGAAAGAGAAAACTATGATAGAGTCAGAACATCACTTTCTTTTGTCTTTTCTATAAATGTTTTCATGGCAGGTGTTCTCATGAACTCTCCTTCAAAACTATTCTGTTTAGTTTCTTGTATAAAAATTGTATTTTTTTCTAAATATTCTTAATGTTTTAATTTTTAAATGTTTTTTTTTTCATTCCACCAAATTGTACATATGGGAATTAATTATGGCTACATAGAGATTTTAAGGTATTATAGTGTCTTTATGGTCAGTAAGAATTTGTTGTTTTGGTGTAAGGAATATTGCAGTATGTTTGAGTCAGTAATTGTGGCTAGCTAAGTTTAAAATAAGACTGACTGAAGACCAGCCTTCCCCTGTCACCACTTTTGGCTTTGTGCCACATATTTGTTTTATTCAAAGTAAATATTATTCTCTTCCTTTGTACCTTGACTGCATGAATACAAGTGTACTACTAGATTGGTAACTAAGTCTGTTTTGGTGTTGAAATAGATGTAACCTTAAGTTCTCTTCTAATAGTTTCTTTTCTCACACTTCTCACCTGTAGAAGTCTTTTCCAGTTTTTTACTTTCCTGCCACCTACAATCTTCAAAGATTTAAATGCACCATCAACCTTCCTCTTCTGTCTTCCTGAATCCTGTTCTTTTGATTGTCCTTTCTCCTCACTAACATCTTCACATTCTCTTTCACTCCCAGTAACCACTCACATATTAGTGGCATTAATGCCTTGCTTGGTGTGAAATGATTAAAAAAAAAGAAAATGTCTAGACCAGAATTTGAACTCTGTTCATTGATTCCACTTTCCATATTGATAACCATTCTGTTGTCCACATATAAATCATAATATTTGAGCAGGAAAATGTATTTACTGCTGATAAGTGTGTAGATATATGAAATTAAGTAATGTTAGCAACTGACTCCTTGCTTTCATAATATAGAAGGTTTGACTGAAAAGTAATGGGACTTATTTGTTGTTCAATGTGAGAGACATTGTCCACAGTGAGTGCTTGCCACAGGGCCAGATGATCAATCAGCAAGTCTACAAAGAGATCCTGCAGTGTTTGCTTCATTCAGTGTACAAGAAGAGATGAAAGTTGTGGCAGGATAAATTGTGGCCACTTCACCACGACACTGCATCTGCTCACAATGAACATCCGACAATTCTTGGCCGAAAAGAATATCTCCATACTGGATCAACCTCCCTATTCACCTGATCCTGTTGTGTGTGAATTTTTTTCTGTCCCCCAAGTACAAGGGGATCAATAAGGGGACCCATTTTGAAAGTGTGGAGGCCATGAAGTGAGTCATAATGATGCAGCTGAGGTGTAGCTAAGATGAATACTTCCAGCAATGCATAGAAACGTGGCAAAGAACGATGGAAAAGTGCATTAGCCTCAAAGCGGGGTGATTACTGTGAAGGGGAAACCATGTAGTCTGTTGTTTGGAATTGAAATAAATTGTTTGTGAAACCAGTCCCATTACTTTTCAGACAGACCTCATATGAATACATTAGGATTATAATCAATTTTTAATCTATTTTCTTAAACCAAATTTAAATTTCATAAATTCAATCAAATGAAATCAAAAGAAATTTGTAGTCGATATATTTCTCCTAATTTTTGCATGACTATTTTTGAACTTTTTTCTTTGCAACTAATAAGACAATTTTAATTTTTTACAATTTTAATTTCTGGTTTCATTTTTCTTTGTCAATCAAACAAAAGAAATGACTTGAAATTAATTACAAATAAATTAATGCAAACATTTTGTTATTATTTTTAATTACAATAGCTTTCCTTTTATTTTATATAATGATAAAAGAAAATTTTTTCCTTGAAATAAGATTTTCTTACTTTTGACAAGGAAACAGGTATGTGTAAAATATCAAAAAATTTTTTGAAATATTTAAATCCAATTTGGCATAATTATTCTGTTTTAGCTAAAATATAACCAATAATAATAGTAATCATCATCATCATTATTATTATTATTTCCTTTAATTTCTGTTGTATACACATATTCTTCCAGGTCCCAACCAGAGACCTAAGGTCAGAAATAGCCTCATGAAATTTTCCACTGTTCATTTAGAAAAAAAAAAAAACAAAAGACGTAAATCACACATGTTTTACATAGAAAAAGGGTCTTTGCAATGTGAAAACTGTACTTGTGAGTACAATTTTTTGTTTTTGTTTAAGGCATGCACTACCAAGGATTCCTTCAATGAGTCTATCAGAACATTTTCCAATCAATCTGAGAGCTGGAATTATTGATGCCAACATGTACCACATTTTTTCCACTTCACTATCCTTGTATTTTGATAGTTTTTTGAAGATCTTTATAAGATACATTCCAATCGGCAGGAATTGCCATGTCAATAAGAAGGCACATTCCGTTTTTGTGGCCTTTGATCCTGATATAAATCTTATTTTAAAATTAGAAAAATCTCATAAAATATTAAATAGGTAGATCTTATGTAGCAGTCATCCCACATTAACATAAAGATAGTAAATTTTAAATAGTATATATATATATATATATATATATATATATATATATATATATATATATATATATATATATATATATATATATATAACAGTGTATTAATGTATCTTCATCTTCCAGCCTGAATAAATAAATATAGTGTTTAATAAATAAGAAGAGCATCTACACAAATATTAGTATCCACTAAAAAGAATTTCTAAGCAATAAAATAGTTGGATTAATAAATAAAAAGTCATCACTTCTTTAGAAATATAAATATATATATATATATATATATATATATATATATATAATAAGACTTTAAGTTATGCTATATTTATGGGTAAAAGTAATCAGAGATAGAGTGGATGTAAGTAAAGATGTATATATATATATATATATATGTCTGTATATATATGTATATATATATATATATATATATACATAATCGACTATAGAGTCTCTATAAATATCCTTAAATGTCTATAATTGGTAACAGAAGCCATTGGTTTATACCAACGGCTTCCAATACTTAATACTTCTCGAATTCACTCTCGTGTGGTCATGTGTGACATCATGAGCTGTGGTGCAATTTTTGCTTCTAGTGTCTTATATGCACGTGTTTTTCGTTGCTCGGAAATCATCCATGTAAACAATCACAGACTATCATCACTGTCTTGTCCATATAATGCTTAATATGTTGTACAGTAATTGACATCTTTGGTAATGGCTTATATAAGCCGAAAGCTTAGATTGGATTAAAAAATATGGATCAATATTGTGATTTTCTTTCTTCATTTAATGATAATGTTATTAAGCTTATCAGACGTTATGAAAAGAATTTACATAAAATAAATAGACAACACTTGTCTATATTATTTAATGAAACATATATATATATATATATATATATGACAAACTGGAAAAGTTTTTGTGACACATTTCATCCATTAGGATTTCATCAGACTGAGCTTTCTTGATGTTGCTACATCTACACATATGCATGAAAAGAGAGTCACAGGTAGTTTCAAAAAATTTTTTAAAGAATTTTTTTTCACTCTCACCAAATTCATCTGTATTCTTTTACTTTTTCCAGTTTGTAATATTTTTCTAAATACTCTTTGTTGATATATTAAATAATACAAAATTATATATCATTATATCATATATATATATATATATATACACACACACACAGGTGCAATGTGTACCACACATTAGATGTTTGTGATGATCACATGTTATATCATCGTGGAGTTTGACCTCCCCTGGATCTTAAATATATTGTGCAGTGCATGGTGGACCACACAACATACATAAGGTGTTTGGATGTTAGAGTTTGCCATCCCTGGTATGAGGGCTGGTGGCTATATATATATATATATATATATATATATATATATATATATAATCCTTTCTGTGGACTTGTAGATAGCTGTGTCTATATATATATATATATTTAATCTTTTCTGTGCACTTATAGATAATTTGGCGGCAACCATCTCCTCTCCAAGTCCTTGGCTGATAGCCCACTTTTAACACATGAGAGATTTCAAGGAGGGGTGAAAACCAGTGTTGCCTGTTACCCTCAAAAATAATATATGGTCTATGTTAACTGATGGAGAGATGATTCTTTGTGATGTACAAGTAACTGACCACTTTAAACAAATCTTAGTGCAGGTTGATCAGTAGCTGGATGGATAATAGTTCAACACAAATACATGCAGGGCAGAAATCCCATGGTGAGCAAGAGATAGTGACGGGGACAGGTTGATGAAGCCACTGGCAGTCTTTAGCTTGATTTTCACACATGGGAGGTGAGAGATAGATGGCCGTTGAGCAGCACAAAATTGGATATTGTTGCACTTCATGTCTTCCTCTCATAACAAAGCAACCCTGTTTAGAGATGGCACTGCTTTTCTCTTATGAGGAAGGGTCAATAAAAGGTGAGCTAAAAATTGCATATCTGAGCATGACCCTGTCATAAGGTGCATATGGCTGGGCATCCAAATTGCTTACCTCAAATTTCAGAAAAAAAACATGTCCATAGCATCTTAATGAAACAAACATGTTCATAGCATCTTGGAATGTAAGAACTCTTCAGGACAATAAGAAAAATCCTGAACACAGAACAGCAATTATTGCACGAGTACTTAAACAGAACAACATCAATATTGCTGCTCTATCAGAAACCAGACTTCCAGACAGAGGGCAACTCAAACAAGTGGAAGTTGACTACACCTTCTTCTGGGTAGGATGACCTGAATCTGTGAAAAGAGAATCTGGCATAGGATTTTCTATCAGAAACAATCTTGTCACAACTGGAAGTGGTTCCAGTTGGTATTTCTGACAGGCTAATGTTTCTTCACTTACCTTTCGGTAGGAATAAGCATACCACTTTACTTAGTTGTTATGCTCCTACCACTGACTCTACTGAGCAGGTAAAAAGAATCCTTTTATTGCAAACTTCTAAGGCGGATGTCATTGCATGACAAACTTTATGTGATGGCAGACTTCAATGCTCATGTTGGTTGTGATACATTCTCCTGGGGTAAGGTCATTGGAAAACATGATATCAGTAAATCAAATTCTAATGGGGTATTGCTGCTGTCTCTTTGCAGTAAATTCAATCTTGTAATCACCAATACAATTTTCCAACAACCAATTAGTTCCAAAATTACATAACGACATCTGAGATCAGGACACTACCATCTCATTGACTACATCATCGTTTGCGGCTGTGATCATCATGATATAAACATGACACGATCACTGGTAATCGGTCAATTTTGGTCAGATCACAAAATTGTTTGTTCACATACGGCTGCATTTGAAGAGGCCTGTTAGAGACAATCGAACAAAACTGCCAAAGAAGGTAGACATAACAAAGCTGAAAGAAAGGAAAATATTAAATTCTTTCCAAACATTGTGTGACTCAAAACTTTCATCTCTTGATGTAGGCAATAAAGTTGAATCGGTATGGTCTGACTTACAAAACATACTGTATGACTTGGTGAAAAGTAACACTTAAGTATATTCAGTGAAAACATCAAAACTGGTTTGATTCAAATGATCTTGAAATTAAATCTATTCTTGAAAACATGCATAAATGTCATCAGGTCTGGATGGCTGACAAAGCATGCCTATCAAAGAAATGGACCTTTAAATTAGCCAAGGGAAAATTGAGGGAGAGGAAGGATAGCAAAGGCTAAAGCTTTGCAGGAGGCTGCTGACAGATATGATTTCAAATCATTCTACCAAAACTTGAAGGGTGTTTTTAGTCCCATTTCCAGTGGTCTATCACCAATTTTTTCTTCAGATAACATTATTTTGACAAACAAAAGCCACATTATCAAACACTGGGCATAACATTTCTCCATGGTACTAAATCAAGGTTCATCTTTTGATGCTGAAGTAATAAACAATCTTCCTCAGAGACCTGTTGTACAAAGCCTTTCTGCTAACCCTTTAACCATCAAGCTCAAAAAAGCCATCAAACACCTTTCGAATGATAAAGCGCCTGGTAAAGATGGAATTCCAGCTGATATATACAAATGTGGCACCAATCTTTTGAGATGCAAAATTTGTGAATTTTTCTACCTTGTGTGGGGAGAGGGAGAAGTGCCACAGCAATATAAGGATGCTTCAATTGTCCATTTCTATAAGTGCAAAGTGGACAGGTGTGAATGTGACAACCATAGGGGAGTATCTCTTCTTTCGGTTGCTGGCAAAATCCTTGCTCACATCATCCTGAAGAGGCATAATGAATTTGTCTCAGAGTCAGCATTACCAGAGACCCAGTGTGGTTCTCGATCTGATAGAGAAACTATGGATATGATCTTTTGTCTCCAGCAGGCTCAGGAGTAGGCACAAGACCAAAAAATGGATCTATTTGTTGTTTTTAGACTTCACAAAGGCTTTCAATACTGTATCTCAAACAGCTCTTTGGAATGTTCTGTTAAAATTAGGTGTTCCAGAAAAAAGGATCCATATTATTATCTCCTTTCACAAAAGAATGAAAGTTCTTGTAAGTTTAGGAAGTGTGCAATCAGACACATTTTTCGTCTCCAATGGTACAAAGCAAGGTTGTGTTCTTGCTCCTCTTCTTTTTGCACTTTTCTTTTATGCTATGCTTGAAAAAACATTCTCTGGCTTAAGTGAAGGAGTCAATGTTGAATTCAGAACAAGTGGAGGTCTATACAATCAGCAACATTTTAAAGTACAATCGAAACTTGGTCTGCAGGTGATGCCACTCTTTTAGTCTAGAAGACATTCAAATGATCCTTGATAAATTCTTTGAAACACGGAAAACATTTTGACTCACTATCAACATAAAGAAGACTGAGCTAATGTACCAGCCAGTATCAGGCAATCCATCTCTCATGAATCCTTCCGTATTCATTGATGGTACGGCATTAAAAACTGTGGAGGGATTCATATATTTTGGATCAACAGACTCTTCTGATGGAAAAATTGACAGAGAAATCCAATCCAGAATAGCCAAAGCCAGCACAACATTCGGTAAACTTAAACATAGGTTATGGAACACCAAAGACGTTTCTCTCAGAGTAAAGATCGACATATACAGATCAATCATTCTCTATAGTGCTGAAACTTGGACCCTGTACTGCAAGCACATAAATCAACTTGATGCCTTTCACGTGGGCTGTCTTCATGCCATATGTGATATAAAATGAGATGACAGTCATGAATAGTGCAATACTGAAGAAATGTAACATCATCACAGGCATTGAAGCCATTCTAGCAAAGATACAACTTAGGTGGGCTGATCATGTTGAGAGAATGGATGAGCATAGGCTCCAAAGAAAGTGCTGTATGGACAACTACCAAACTCCAAGTGTTCAGTTGAATATCCACTCTTAAGCTACAAAGACATATTGAAAGACAACTTGAAACATCTCAACTTTGATCTGAAAGTTTCATTAAGTTAAAGGGTTTTGAAGACAGTAGACTGAAGCAATATGATCAGCTTTGTCAAGCCTTGAAGGAGAGATGCCATCAAAATCCTACTTTAACAAATTTCATCTGTCAGGTGGCTTTGTCACTGTAGCAAGGCTGGACTAGTATTAAGAAAGCACAAATAAAATAAGTCTTTCACTTACCTGATTTTCTCTACAATAGCCCCTGCTGCATGCATAAGTATAAAATGAAAGGGACCATCCAATGTTGACCCTTATTTATTGTTCACGATAGGAGAGACCACCATATATATATATATATATATATATATATATATATATATATGACCAGTGATTTGAAGCTGATCTCTCCTCTGGTTGATCTCAGTGAGGGAAAGAACTGGCTGGTTACAGTTAGTACCTTGAAAACTGTACTATTTACTTTCCAGCATCACTAATCAGACCCAAAACTATCAGCAATTACGATGAGCGGTTGTTCCCTCAATGAGGATTTTATGCTTTGACTGCCTATTGGGACTTCAACGCAACTCAGACTTCAAATAGAACTCACACATGGGGGCATTTTACAAACAACACATTAAATGCATTAGTTGCTCACTGTAACAAGACTGACCACAATTTTGACATAAAAAAAGGAGAAAATAGTTCACTATGACAAAAAGGTTTAGAAAATGCCTTGCTTGCAAGGTCATCATCTACAGTTGTGCCCTAGCTCTCGAAACATTTAACCATTTCGGTCCGATCTTCTATTATCACAAAGTATGGGAAATCTAATAACAAAAGTGATTGAAACAGAAAAGGAAAAATAATCTAACTTAAATCAGATTGTAGATAAAAAAAAAATTAAAATTGCCAGCATCTCTCATTTCTGTGCATGTCTACATAACAAATTTAGTCTGATGAAGTTTGTAAAAGATAAAAGGCGTCACATGAAAAGGTTTTTTCAATTTGTCATACATTTTTTCCTCAGTATTGTTGTTGATATATAAAAATTTATATATTGTTACCTCATATATATATATATATATATATTATAATATATATATATATATATATATATATAGAGAGAGAGAGAGAGAGAGATAGATATATATATATATATTATATATATATTTTATAACATATACATATATATACATACATATACATATATATATATATATATATATATATGTATTATAATATATATATATATATATGTATTATAATATATATATATATATATATATATATATTGTATATATTTTATAACATATACATATATATACATACATATACATATATATATATGTATTATAATATATATATATATATATATATATATATATATATATATATATATTTTATAACATACATATATATATATATATATATATATATATATATATATATATAAATGTATATGTATTCATGTATGTATGTATGTATGTATGTATGTATATATGTATATATTATTATATATATATTTGGGCAACTGGTTAAAGATCAATGAATGTTCTTTGTTTAAGATATTTAGACAATTTATGTTCCAATTTTACCCTAGGACCAAAAAAAAAAAAACATACACAGGAAAAAATGAAATAAGAAAGACTTAAACAAAGAACTTTTACTAGTTTTTAACCAAACCTGTACTCACACACATACAAGCACACATGCACATAGATAGATATTACTGAACAGAGATAGATAGATAGATAGATAGATAGATAGATAGATAGATAGATAGATAGATAGATAGATAGATATTGATTTTTGCAAGTATCTGTTGATTTGGAGATAAATAAGTTTAGGCAAACTATACACACACACACACACACACACAGACACTCATATATAGGTTTCTTGATCTTCTTGGAAGATGGTATTTTTCTGGAAGCAAAGACAAGCTATTATTCTCAGCCTGGTTTTTACTTGAATAGAACCATCAAAAGGGAAATAAAGAGACAAAAATTCTTGCCCCTCCCACCCGCTCCGCCTGTGAAAATACAATTCCCTTAAGGGGCATGAGCAGATCAAAATAATCTTTGACCTTATTTTGAACAATTTTATCTAATTTGACAATTTTATCTTTTTCTTTATTGAAAGAGAAAGACAACCGAATAGAAAAGGGAAAATGGAAGTGAGTGGAAAAAAAAGCAGAGGATTAAAGAGAGAGAGGAAAGAATAAAAGTGAGAAAGATAAAGCACAAACTAAAGAGGGATGGAAAGTTTTAAGGAAAGAAGAAACACAGATTAAAGAGAGTGAAACAGAAACTAAAGAGAGAGGAAAGAGTAAAACAAAGAAAGATGCAGTACAAGAAAATTAAAGGCAGTGTATTTTGAAGTTCTGAAGGAATTATGGGATTTGGCCATTTCTGAATGATTTGACATGAGAAAGTAATTGTTTTAAGGGGTACAAATATTTAAAGAAGGAAATGCTTTTTAAAGGCAAAAATAAAATGTGATATGAAAAACATGGAAGAAGTTATAAAAAAGAATGATTTAAATGAAAAAGAAGCTATTTTTTGATTGAATGAAAGAGAAGAATTCTTTAAAATGTATAAGGAGAATAATCTAAAGGAAAAAGTGGAGGATTTGAAGAGTGAAAGAAAAAAGGATAACTTAACAAAAGGAAGGAACAAATAAAAAAGGACATGCAAAAAAAAGAAACATTTTGAAGGAAAAAAACAAAGGAGAAAGAAATTTTAACATGTTGTGTGTCAGAAAACGATACGTTTAAAAAAAGAAGACAAATCTAAACCTTAAGCAAGAAATATAAGAAAAGTCATTTAAAAACAAAAAAAAATAAATGAAGTAAAAGAATTCCAAGAAGAAAAAGAAACAAAGAATAAATTCCAAGAAAATGAAGTGAAAAAAGAAGAGAATGAATAATGAAGGAAAAAGCAGTGAAGAATTTGACATCGTGAAGGATCTGCTTGAATTTCCACAAGCAACAGTTTCAAATCTCAAAACACACAAACGAATAACAAGAATGAAATAAGAAAAAATAACAGCTGACAGAAGACCAGAGAAAAAATATTTTACTGATAAAAGTAAAAAAAAAATACCAAAAGCTTTCATGTTTTCAACAAATTATCTTCACCCCATATTCCAAACTTCATAAAAAATGACTAAGATGCTTTCAGCTTGTGCATTTTCCATTCACCATAAAAATAAATAATTCCATGTGGACCACTAGTTTCCTTGTTATTTAAAGAAGCACAATTATTGCATCTCTAAGAAATGTCACATTCTTATATACTTAAGTGTTTCGTACTGGGAAATAATCCAATATCAGATCTCCAACACAGAATGACATTCAGTCTCTAAGTGTCAACAATATTTTTCATAAGAATTTCAGAATAAGCATACTGAAGAAACTTCCTGCATAGAATTCATATTTGAACGTACCGTTCAGTTCATCAAAGACATTAGAGAACTTTATATAGAGACAAAGTTTTCAATATGTCCAGTTCCATTTATTCTTAAAGATCACTTGAGCATTGAATCAATAATAACTGTATATCCATTTTCAAAATTCTGCAAGAAAGGCCAGCACCTTTTATGTTCAAAGAAGTACTGTATCAACCGTTCTTCACTTAGTGACTTTTGTGTAGATTTATCCACTGTTATGCTTTAGGGTAATTTCAGTGTCCATGCTGATGGGACATCATCTATGGCTTCTTTTTCAATATCCAACATTGGGAACAACTTGAAACTAGAACAGCTACACATTAATAAAGCTACAAAGACAAACCTGCCATACGACACCTATTGTAGCAGACTAGCTTTATTCCCTTCGTATTCCTTTAGTGTAAGTTCTACTCGATCAGCTTCTTTTTGCAAACTGCTGCTTTGTGGAACTGACTTCCAAGAGGATGCTTCTTGATTCACTACCTGCTTATATCCTGAGTCAACCGTTATCGTCCCCACATATCCCTATAAACTATGCCTCTTACTCTGTAACCATCTACCTTGAGTAGATCTTGGGTCTTTTACAGAGTGAACTTCATTGTAAAAAAAATATTGAAGCAATTCCTATGTCTGTTAGAAAAGTTGGTTCACACTATTGTGTTAGACAATTTTTCTCTCTACAATTTATCCTAAAAATTTATACATCTACCATTCATCCATACTTAGAATATTGCTGCTACATATGGTCTGGTGCTCCTGCTATATATTTAGAGGTTCTTCCTAAAAACAAAGAATAATCAGCAATATTATTGGTCCTGACCTGGCATCCTGGCTTCAGCCTCTTTCCCACCACTTCAATATAGCTTCCCTCTGCCTTTTCTATAAATATTTTCATGGTAATTGTTCTAATGAACTTTCCTCTATGGTACCTAGATTTTGAGAATTTAAATGCAGTACTAGATTGGCAGCAAGGTCTCATCATCTTACAGATGAAATGGCTAGATGCAACCATAAGTTCTGTTCTAAAAACTTTAAATGTAATGTCAAGCATTATCTTCTGTCTTCTTAATTCTTGTTATTTTTTTGTTCTCTCACCTTTATAGTGTTTTTTTTTTTTTCTCATATTCTCTAACAACCCCTTACATCTTTGTGTTTTTTTGTTTTTGTTTTTGGCCTTGCTTAGGGTGAAATGATTACAATGTAGAGTTGCATCAATGTAAGCATAACTTTAGTTCCATGAAGTCCTAAACAACAAAAGGAATTGCACAAAAACTATTTCCAATTTTTCCTAATTTTTTTTCCCCTAAAATTGTTCTTTTATTGTTGTAGACAGAATTATTCACTCCCATTAAATATTTTCATATTTTCTAAGGAAATGCAAATATTTGCAAGTACTTACTGAATTTACCATAAATAGTTGATTCTGTATTTAGTTTTGAATAATTTGTGATTTTTTTTAAGTTTCCATCTATTATATTCATAGTTATAGATTTTTCCCAAAAATGGTGCAGTCCAAAATTATTTGTCCAACCATTTAATAATATTTCTGAAATATTATTTCTCTATGGCAACTGTAATGATTTTTTTCTTAATTTGACATTTAATACAAACACCTTTTGAAAATTAAATAATACTCACCTGTTCTATAACAATTTAAAAGGTGATGAAGAAGACAATATATGAGTGCCATGTACCACAATAAATATTCATTCTGCAACCATGGCAAAAACAGCGGAATTTGATAAGAAGCTTAGAATGAAGTTAGTTGATGCGTACAAAGGGATGGATATACAACACTTTCTAAGCATTTAAATGTTCCTAGATTGACAATTTGTAGCATTTTGCAACAATGAAAATAACACTGACATCTCATTTGAATAGATAGATTTAGCAAAATTACATAAAAATATCTGAATATGAAAAAGTAAATTTATTCAATAAAATTGCTATTAGCTTCAACCATGGCCTTCAGATGGAATCTCCTGCAACTCTTCTGGACAGTCTCCTTGTTTAAGTTGGCGAATGCTGCCATAATCTTTGCCTTCAGTTCATGTTTGGTATTACAAGGAGTTTTGTTGGGCTCTCACTCAACTGCACCCCACATATAATAATTAACAGGGTTGCAGTTTGGGGAGTTAGGTGGCCAGATGTAAGGGGTGATGTGGTTGCAAAAATTGTCTGACAGTCATGACTGGGTTTTTCTGGTTGTGTAATATTGTGCAAAGTCTTGTTGCCAGACATAGGGTTTTCCAGTAGCCATCCTCTTGACCCAAGGCAGCACTACCTCCTCAAGGCAATTGATATAGGCATCTGTGTTGAGTCTGAGGCCTTCACCAATAAATTCAGTTCTTTTCTTATCAGAACAATCGGAGTGAGTTTTCAGAGCTGCCATATCTTCATAATCACCATTAGACACATCCGTCTCTCTGTATCTTCTGCACTATACTCGGATTGACACTCAAACACACTGAAATGTTCATAATGGAACTTCTGGCACAAATGCGAGGCAGTACAACATGCCAGTTTCAAATTTCTGATCTAGTGAATTGCATTGTGGTGCACCTTTTCTCATTGACAACACCCAACTAACACTACTATAATGTGCAGGCAACAAAATCAAAAATAAATAATACATATGCATGAAATTAAAAATATAAAATGGCAACAATTTACTCATCTTTCCCTGTACATATATATATATATATATATATATATATATATATATATATATATATATATATATATATATATATATAATTATAAAAATTATAACTGACTGTCAAAATGAAAATAGGAAATAAAAACTCCCATTAGCAACTGTTATAAAAAAAAGCTAATATAAGTAAGGAATGCATAACATAAAAAAATGAAAAATGAAACTCATTTACAAGTTAAAGAAGATAAAAATCAGTGTATGGCTTTGCAAGAAATCCAAGCCTCACTCATTTGCTATTTATTTATGTGTGTGAGCTTGTGCATCCATGTGTTTACATAAAATTATCCATATATCTAAACTCTGAGCACAGCCATCAATTTTTCATTTTTTTTTTATAGCCAGAAATAAAATATAAGAAGGAAACTGGAATTCAGATTGGTGATAAAAGTGTTAAGTTTTGAAAACTCAGTTTAGCACAACCTCCCCCCTCTCCTCAGGGAAGTCATTCATCATAAATAAATTTCTCTGTTTGACCAAAGAATAAACAACATAGATCCTCAAAACATAGCATGAAATGCTGTTCCACATATTCACCCAGCAGTTGAACACTCTTCGTATAATGTTACTAAAGTTCCTTTAGCACTTCCTCCAATGTTTTTTTATTCTTCTTCATTGAAATACTAATCATAGGAAGTAGGTTATGTCTAGAACGTTTCAATACTCTCTCATATATACAACACAAATATGAATGTGTCTGTGGGGTACAAGTTTCATTAAAGACGACTAACAAGGTAATGTGATTAAGCTTTTTATTTAATTTTTCTTCTGTTTCTATGAGTGTTTTCTTTTCTGGACAGTGTATAAAAAATGCCCAAAACTTCTGCATATCCAAGTGCTTTCGGCTGTTCTTTTAACCGTTACCAAGGATGATTTTTATTTTTAAAAGATGGTGCGGATTTTTATGTAGGTGTCTAAATTTATAGTAATATTTTATTTCCCAAACTTATTCAGCACATTGACACAGACACTCAGTTAAAAATATAAAATTAGATCATTGTTGATAATGACTAAAAGAATAGCCAAAAGCACTCAGATATGCAGAACGTTTGGACAGTTTTTACACACTTTGTTTCCAGAAAAGAAAACACTTGTATGAATACAAGAAAAATTAAATATATATATATATATATAAATTTTAACCGAATTCCCCCGAAACAAGGCAGTAAAGTCACAAAGACTTACTGGGTGGTATGGAATATTTAGAAAACAAAAACATTCTTAAGGAGCAAGAAGAAAAGAAGAGTAATCAGGAAGACAATAGATAGCAATTGACATTGCATTTAAATTTTTGCAGATTAAAGTTGTCTGGAAAGCATGGAGCCAGAAGAGAGTTCCACAAGGAAGAAGTGCAAGAAAAGAAACATAGCATAGAACTTAAATCTAGCCAACTCAACTGTGAATTGATGAGACCTCAATGGTAGTCTAGTACTGCGCTTAAATTTATAAAGCCTAGTTATCATGGTGAAGACCTTATCCAAACAATTGCCACAGAAGTATTTATAGAACAGGTGCAGGTAGGCAACTTTATGGTGGTGGGAAAGGGACTGAGGCCAAGACAACAGATAAGCACCTATAATATTGCTGATCCTTCTTTGGATTTTATCAAAGATCTCTAAATATTTAACAGGAACACAAAACCATATGTGGCAGCAATATTTTAAGCAGGGATGAATGGTAGACTTATAGATGTGTAAGATAGATTCTGAGGAGTGAAACGACTTTATGTATAAACCTTTACTGTTTAAAAGACTATTTCTCATCTTAATGATATCCCAAACTACTATGGATAGGATTGAAACAAAAAATATATCCATAACAACAATAATTCTTAAATTGGCATATATAAAATAAACTGTCTCAGCTGTTCCTTGCAATATATTGGTGAAACTTGCAGAAATTTAAAAAAGAAATGTATTTATGAACACAAAAAGTATTTTACACATAACAATTAATGAAATGCATTACTTACACAGAAATAATTTTGACTAGAACTTTGATCTTAAGAATGTTTATTGAGAGAGAAGATAACTTGACAGGGCAATTATCTAACCTCTGCCAAAATGTTCAATTTTCTTCCCTCTATTTCCAAGCCAACATATATGATGAAAAAATTAAAAGAAAATGATTAACTCAAGGCCTTTAAATATTTAAGATTAGTAAATACATAAATAATTTATGAAAATAAAATAAAATAAAAAATAATCTTTATTTTGATAAGATAGCATCCTTCATATTTTACCTTTTCTAACACAAAGAATGTATTTTAGAACATTTGATAACAATATTTTTCCTTCATTTACAAATAAAAATTGCAAAATAAAATCTCTACATTATAACTTGATAAAGTCTCTCAGAAGATAAAAGAAATTGGTAAATAAAATTTTACAATTCATCTTTATATATATATATATATATATATATATATATGCACACACAAAGAGTATATGTGTGTATATATATGTGTGTGTATATATATATATATATTTAAAATTTGTGTATTTAGGCAGCAAACTTTCATTTAGGCATGTCTGATTGAATAAATTATAGACATTATGCCTGCTAATTTTTAACAAAATCCATTCATACTCACGTATAACCTTCTGTGTATTGATGTTAAAGGATGAGATGTACAAAACTATATGTTGTTCATTAGTACAAGTATTTATACAAAGTTGTGCATTGTTATTCATTACTGTAATTTTTTCATTACCCTTTAAATATATATATATATACACACAAACACACGCACATATATATATATATATATATATATATATATATATATATATATATATATATATATATATATACAGATAAGGAAAGTGGAAGAGAGAGAGTATATCTACAAATGCTTACTCTCCAATATTTTGCTGTTTTCTTCCATAAATTTAGTAGGTTTAATATATATATATATATATATATATATATATATATATATATATATATATTAATACTATAAATATATATATATATTAATACTATAAATATATATATATATATATATATGTGTGTGTGTGCTTTAATTGTACATATCTAAGGTGATTAGCAACAATTTTTCATTTATGCCAGTTTGTTAAAAAAGAGAAGAATTTCTATTTTGTTGATAATTTTCTGTTTTCTTGGGCCCTTTCTCTATTTTTCCAACAGAATATGAAACATAAATTTGCCCAAATATCTTCTCAGTGCTTCCAACTTTTATAAGCTGTAACCAAATAGTGTTTTTTCTGTGAATAGTTTTGTGAGTATGTTTAAACCATAGAACATAAACTGATGCATGATGACACAGTACTTCATAAACTCAACGAGACATCCATTGACAAGTGCAAAGATATAACCTAACCCACAAAAACTGCCAAAAAACCCAATCTGTACAAACAAACGCACACAATCCTATCATCATAAATGCGAGCTCCTGCATAATGGCTTCTGTAATTGCAAAGTGATCAGAAGAAATTAAACAGTTTATATTAAATTCCCTCAAGAAATCAGAAAAAGGCGCTGAACCATTAAAAAAGTAAATAAAATAATCTTAAGCAAGAACACACATTGCTCTTCAAACAAATCTTCATCTCTCTCTCTCTCTCTCTCTCTCTCCATATATATATATATATATATATATATATAGCTCTTCATCTCTCTCTCTCTCTCTCTCTCTCTCTCTCTCTCCCTCCCTATATATATATATATATATATATATATATATATATATGGAGAAAAATATTTGGAAAAAACAAACAAAAATCCTTAAATGCAATTATGTTGTTTTAATATGAATGAAATGTCAACGTCTGACGTTTCGGTTTAATAAACCTTCTTCAGGACAATATTCATTAAAATACAATTAACATAATCAGTTCAACATGACAAAGACGATGGACATAAAAACAAGACTTATCCAAAGCAGATAACTGAAAATTTTAAATGATCAGCTTTCCGTTTAAGCAATAAAGCTTTAAACGGAAAGCTGATCATTTAAAATTTTCAGTTATCTGTTTTGGATAAGTCTTGTTTTTATGTCCATCGTCTTTGTCCTGTTGAACTGAAAATTTTAAATGATCAGCTTTCCGTTTAAAGCTTTATTGCTTAAACGGAAAGCTGATCATTTAAAATTTTCAGTTATCTGTTTTGGATAAGTCTTGTTTTTATGTCCATCGTCTTTGTCCTGTTGAACTGAAAATTTTAAATGATCAGCTTTCCGTTTAAAGCTTTATTGCTTAAACGGAAAGCTGATCATTTAAAATTTTCAGTTATCTGTTTTGGATAAGTCTTGTTTTTATGTCCATCGTCTTTGTCATGTTGAACTGATTATGTTAATTGTATTTTAATGAATATTGTCCTGAAGAAGGTTTATTAAACCGAAACATCAGACGTTGACATTTCATTCATATTAAAACAACATAATTGCATTTAAGGATTTTTGTTTGTTTTTTCCAAATATTTTTCTCCATTCTGTCGGATTTATATCCATTTATATTTGCTTACATATATATATATATATATATATATATATATATATATATATATATATATATATAGTTTAAGATAAACTAGGTAATCCGTATGGGCAGTGGCGTAGCTAGGGGGTAGGGGGCAGACCGCCCTGGGTGCCAGCACAGGAGGGGTGACACAATGTCAACCTCAACAAAATTTTTCAACCAGGCTAAGGTGTCAAAAATAGTCTGAAAACAATGGTGGAGACACAGGGTTTCGCAGGCGGGCATATGACCCCCCCCTCCAGAAATAATTTATGACCCCCCGCCAGTTTTGTCCCTCATCAGAAATTTTCTAATAAATTGTCGGGAAATTTATGAGTAGGAAAAATATATATATATATATATATATATATATATATATATATTTATATATTTATATATACACACACACAATATAAAAACATATTTTACTTAGCTCTTATTGTATCTGTGACTTGGACTTTTTTGTATATTGCTCTGAATTTTATATTTCCCACATTGAACACTGTGTTCAATAGTTTATATCTTTGATAATTTTTTATTATTATATATATACATTAGGTTGGTGCAAAAATAATGACGTAATAATGTCGTTTATTGACATATTTTTTAACGTCAAAAAACGACATTATTACGTCATTATTTTGGCACCAACCTAATATATATATATATATATATACACATATATATGTGTGTGTGTGTGTATATATTTCCTTGAATGTGATGCAAAAGGAACATTTAGTCAGTATATTTTTGTGTTTTTGTAATGTTCTTACAGTTTTTCTTTCATGAAGACTAGGGAAACTTTTAGTGTTGTGTAGTTTCTACACACTCTTGAAACCTTATCAAAGAAAAAAACTGTAAATGAATAAAAAAAACTTACAAAATATTTTTTGTCTTTCACATTCTGTGAAACATGGATAAAAGAAGTAGTTCTGCCGAAATATACATTGGCTATGTATCAACCATGTCTATGTTTATAAAGCATGAAAAACAGGAAAAGCATTTTGTATATAACATTGATTCTTAACCACTGAGCTGTGGCACACTAGTGTGCCATGCAATCTTCTTAAGTGTGCCAAGAAATATTGTCATGATATGCATATCTATGTTCGTGGAAGTAGGCACAAGTTGCACAGTAAAAAAGCTGCACAAGTAGTTGAATAAACACACTGAAATAAAATTACTGCATATTTGTGAGTATTTTTTTAAAATCTGTCGCTTTATTTCATAACATTTAAATGTATACTCTTTAAAAAATTTTGTGCTGTGATATTTTTGTCTGCTCTGAGGTGTCCTGTTGCTTTAAAAGTTAAAGAAACACTGGTATATAGCAATATGTGTTCATATTAGATTAGAAAGATGACATTGAATGCAAATTAATTTCAAAATAGCCAACTCATCAAGAAGACAACTCATAATCCACAGTTAAAAATTTTACTATTTAAAAATTAAATTAAAATAAAAAATTTAATATTTAAAAATTAAATTAAATTAAAAAAATTATTATTCAAAAATAAATTAAAATAAAAAATTATTATTTAAAAATTAAATTAAAATAAAAAAATGTTATTGTTTAAAAACATTGCATTTAAAGGAAAAAGTTAAAACTTCACATATTTTCCTAGTTTTCTTTTCTATTCCTTATTCATGAAAAGATCAAAATTATTGACTAAATCCATGGACTTTGTTCTAAGAACTTGTTAATCTCATTTGCAGTCTATGAATTGATGAACTGATTAATTTAAGCAACACAACTGGTTTTGACAGCTCTGGAAATAATCAAAGCATTTGTACCTTGCAACCGAAAAGGTGCCAAAATGAATTGTTGTACAATTACAGAGAATATCACACATATTACGAATATTTGCTTCAATAAGTGTGAAATTATAAAAGTACAGAGAAAATAATAAAAAGTATCATAAAAGTGGGTAATAAATTCTGTGTGGAAAATTGGTAACTAATTCCATCACACCAAAAGACTGTCCAGTACAGACTCTCTTGGTTTGTAAAGCAATCAAGTGTAACGTTATCAATATTTATTATATATCATATCAAAGTAGATGTATATGAAGTTTGCTCATTTTGTTATACTCACAAAGTTTCAGTCTATGAACCATTTCGCCTTCTTCAGGTGGCTATCTTTATACTTGGTAATCTCAGAACACTTTATTCAATCTATGGTTTAGATTGTTCTCCTCCTGCTTCCCATGCTTAAGGGGGATAACTCATATTGGTTCATAGTTATCAACCTTGTTCATCTTTATGTCACTTGTCTGTTTTCTTCTACTAAACCAAAAGGGCAGACTCTCTCGAGCATTCTCAGACGAAAGGACTGAAGTCACATTTGCTAGGGGAATCTGATATGTATTCACCATTGTATTAATTCATGCTTATCTGTCCATTAAGTTGAAATTCTTGAGCATTAAACCTAATGTTCACCATCCGATGGTGGAACTATATGTACTCCCTCACACAGGTGATGGGACTGTATGAGTTTCCTGACTCAGGTGCTTGAAATGTGTGAGTGTCCTGACTCAAGTAGTGGGTATAGATGAATGTCCTGACTCAGGTGGATTATGGCCAACACTAGCTCCTCTACAATCATTGAAGTTAAGGTCCAGTGAGTCAATCTCCTGGGTGTTCGCATCAGCAATGATGATGAAAAACAGAAAGAATTCTTTAAGACGATTAATAGAGAACAGTTTTGTTTTAAAGGCATTAAAATTAATAAACCATTTCTTTCACCAATTAACAACAGACTGTAGGTCATTTTTTAGATCAACTGCCAATTTGACAATAGCATATTGCCCAAGCTTGGCTAAATAGATTCAGACATCAAGATATTAATTTAGGAAGAATATAAACTAATAAGTCCAAACCATATTATATATATATATATATGTATATATATATATATATATATATATATATATATATATATATATATATGTATGTATGTATATATATATATACATATATGTTTATATTTCAGCAGCATGTTTTCATTAAGACATGTTTTGTTGTACAGTTTAGACATATTCTGTCTACTCATTTTCATTAACATCCTTTCATACTCATGGATAAGATTTTTCATGTCATTACTAAAAGATGAGATAAAATCACTGTGTTTATACATATTAGTTTTATTTCCAAGTACTTTCGACATATCCATGTTATCATCAGGGTAATTTTTATAATACAATGAATTTTATAGTATCCATTATTGTCAGAGACAAATTGTTGTGTTATCTGAAAGTTAATTCTTTTATAAATGGAGTGAGGAATATTATGTCAGTGCATGACTGCTAAAACTGTCATGGACTGACATAGTGTTCCTGGATACTATAATATTCATTTTTATTATAAATAATACCCTGATGATGACATGGATATGTCAAAAGTACTTGGCAATAAAATGAATATGTATAAACATGGCAATTTTCTTTTGGTCATGACATCAAAACTTATCCAAGAGTATGAAAGATCTTAACGAAAATGAGTAGACACAATTTGTCTAAACAGTACAATGAAACGTATCTTAATATATATATACATACATACATACATATATACATATATATATATATATATATATATATATATATATATATATATATTAGTTGAGGTTTGCTAAATAAATTCAGAGATCAAGATAGTAATTTAGGAAGTGTATATGCCAATAAGCACAAACCAAATTGCAACCCCAAAATAGCAAATAGCTTATCTGTGCTTTTTACTTTTCAGGAAAATGTTTATTTTCGTTAAATTTTTATTCTTTTATTTCATTCTTATTATTTTATATATTTTTTTCTCCCTTTTTTTCCAAAATAATTTTCCTCATCATTCTTGCAGTCACAAAGCTTCTGCATAAAAACCACATTCAGTGCCACTCTGCTTTTGGAAGATTGAACACAATACTGTTATCTTTCTGTCGTTTGGTCGCTATTATTGCTTTCTTTTTACTTGAAAGGATTTACTTTATGAAAATGCCATTTTATCGTCAAGGGTTGCCGCACATGTAATATCTTAATACAAAAGAGAAGAAAAACATAATGGCCTTATGTGTCAGGAATATAACCATTGATTTTGCATATAAGCATATATATATATATATATATATATATATATATATATATATAGCATACACAAACTGACATACCATAATGTAACATGGATAAAAATTTCATTATCATTTATACATACACAAGATATATATATATACATGCAAATATAAGTATATTTTTTATTTCATGTTGGCCTGTATAGAAACATGTCAAAAGTAAATAGAAACCTCTGTTTTAAAAAAGAATACAGTGTAACCGGGATATAAGAGAGTTGCCGGGACCGGAGAAGAAGTCTCTTATATCTGGGTTTATCTTATATCCGGGTATGGTCTAATTTATATACATTAACACAGGCTCTAATTTGGGACCAGAGAAAATCTATCTTATATCCGAGTTTCTCTTATACCCGGGTCTCTTATATCCGGGTTACACTGAACTTATTCAATTTTCATAGACATTTGCTTGTTTTATCATTTGCAGATTTTTAAGTTTCACCCTTTCAGACATTTTAATTATTGCATTTGTTATTTTTCTGCAGGAAGCCCTGAGACAATATTCAAATCGCAAAGAACTTTAACCTTTGTGCCCACAAAAAATGGTGTATCAAAAGGATGGACTTTCCCTTGACACCACTATTATTTTATGCTATCTTTACTCCCTGGTTAATATTTATTGTTTTAAAAAGCAATAGAATTTTAATAAAACCCAAACATATGAGAATTTACAAAAAAATATTAAACACTATTTATCTATTAGACTGTCATTAGTTCCAGTGACATGCTTGCAGAAAGTTCAGAGGTCATAACTTTTATTCAGACCATGATAGGGGTAGTATTAGTAGTAGTAATATTAGAAATAGGTCTTTACTCAGCCCTAAGCAGAGCAGAATTATCATAAGCAGGTGACCTCTGAAATACTTTTTATTCATCACACAGGACTGGTTTCTATACAATAACAGTTCCATTCATCACTTTCATCATCTCCTCTGCTTCTAACTCAGAGTTGTTAGGTTTATATCCTTTTGACCAGGCTCCAAGATTTTGGTGTATACATTGGTTTTGGCTAACATCAAAAGTTTCTTTATATTAATTTTTTTCATTAGCCCAAATTATTTTCGGTGTTCTTTTCTTTCTCAATTTTTTTTTTTTTATATAATGGAAGTTATGTGTGGAGCCTCCCTGATTTTTGGTATTTTTCAGTCACAAATAAGTAGGCTCTGATCCGGCAAACTTCTGGAGTTTCTTGTCCAGGTCCAGTCTTTCCTTCCTCATTTGATTTGAGGATTGCCTTCTCTTTAGTTGAGAGAGAAGTATAGAAAGAAAAGTTCAGAGAGAGAAACAAAGAAAGAAAGAAAAAAAGAAAAAAAGAAAGAAACAAAGAGACAAGGGTTTTAAAGGAAAGTGCAAATGCCTTATTTTAATTTCAATTCTTTTTATTTTTGTTTATTATTTTACTTTCATATTTTTATTTTTATTGGGACTAACTACTTTATTGGGCTTTCTGTTTATTGATGTCTGGGCAGTGTATTTCTCTTGCATTTTTGTGGGTTCTTAATTCATGTAATTAGGAGTTACCCTTACTTACACGTGGACTATTGTCATCATCTTTGTTGTTGTAACCACCATGTTTCATCCTTTATGACATCTGGCCTTCACCAAGGGTTTTCCAGTCTGGGTAATTTTCAGAAAATTTCAAATTAAACCTTTTATTCAATCTATGGGGGTAGACTGTTCTCTTGTTTTTTATAATAATTTAGTCATTGTCAATATGTCTATTGTTTTTAAATATGAGATCTAATAAGATAAGGTCATTTTCTACATCAGAATGTAAATATTCAATATGTCTATCTTATGAAATAATACTATTTAATATTATTACAACAGATTGTTTTTCGTTATATTTTCTATATTTAAAATTCTTTAATGTCTGTTAATCCATCTGCTTGATAGACCCTCTAAAATAGCCATACATTGACCGATCAAAACCAAATTTTGAGAAGTGCACCTGGTTTTACTAGGGTACATAGCTTAGTATAATAAGCTGTAATTAATTTTCTGAAAGACTTAAAAGTTTTATTATTTAACATACAAAATGTTAAAAACAATTTAATGATTAAAATGACAAATACTTATATAAAAATGCAATTTCTTTAAGATTTTATATATACAAGAAACCAGTTTCCAGTTCGCTCTGTGGTTTGAAGAACTATAAAGAAATCACAAGGCCAAACACTTCAAAAAGTTAAAATATTTACACATGGCCAGTTGCATGTTGCATGCTCAATAGTAAAAAACTTATAAGAGTTTATTCTTCACTGTTAAAAAGAAAAAAAAGAAATTTTGTAAAAAAATTCCTATAAAATTTAATTAAATTAAAGAAATTGTTAAAGTATTTTTCTAAACAAATCATCTTATTCAAATTTCATCAATTGGTTTGCAAATTTGAAAGAAACATAGAGTTTGTAAATCTCGACAAAAAAATGTTAGCGATAACTTCAGCAATACTAAATACTGTGAGGATTTCAACTTGTGAAAGAATTTTAGTATAGTAAATTTTAGTCAGTGTCAATGAGTCTACTTTTGTGAAATGTCAAATCTAAGTCAAATCATAGTATCTATTTAATGATTCCTCTGGAGAGAATATTTCTCTTAGATTTTTACAATTCATTTAGTCTCTGAGTTTATCTAATATCTTATTAAAATAATTGTATCTCTTTTCTAATGTCGCCCTGGATTATTTCTCTTGTGATTTTTATGGTAGATTTAGTGATATTCAATATATTTATCTTGATTAAATGTCAAATCTGTTTTGTTTTTTTTCTACTGATGTCTCTGTATATTTTCTCTTTTGAATTTTTTTAAAAATTCGCTAATTGTCTTTGAACTTAGTCATTGTTAAATATAAGATTGGAATAAAATTTATTTAATTATGTGATTGCAAATCATTTCTTCTGGATTATTATAATAAATTTTGTCATTGTCAGTATGACATTACTTTAAAAGGATGCAAATCCAAAAATATCATTGTGTTGTGATCATATATTACAACTTGTTCAATGCAGTTAGATGACTGAAGTAGCAGATTTAAAAGAGGATCAGGCGATCAGAGTTCAATAGATGAAGAGGAAATCAATACAAATAGAAATGATCAGGAATGTAGTAGAGAGCATATTATGTTGTAGGAAATTATGTCCATCAGGTTTTTTATTTTAAAATTCTTAATGTCTGAATTCTAAACAATAATAGAATAAAAATAAAGAATACATAGGCATGCCTGTTATTTGTATATTAAATTATTTGTATTTACAAACTTGAATTCAAAGAATCAAAACATATTAAAAATAGTCTTTAATTGAGATAAAATCTTTGTGTTGTTGGTTCACAGAAAAATCAGCAGTTTAGTGATTGGTCTGCAGTAAAAAGCTATGGTTGAGAGAAGACATTTGAGTAGTTGGTCTGCAGTCAAAGCTGTGTTTGAGAAAAACTTTGGTCATCAGCAAAGATTCACTGACCATCCCTGCTGTTGTTGTTGAAGATGATTCATTTGAAATTATTGACGTATGTTTCTGCCGGCAAATTATAGCCACATTTTTTCTTATATTTCAATGGCTTGGAGTCAGTTACATTTCTTTAAACTGTTTGAATTCACAAATCATTAAGGGTAAATTATACCCAAAAAGAAGATCAAAACAAAATCAAAATAAAACAATATTAAAAAAATCCATTTAAATTTTGTAAAACTCAGCCTGATTAGTTGATAAATCCATTGTGTGTCTAAAATATAGTAAATAAATTTTTCAACTTTATATATTGAGCATGTGGTCTTTCATTTCATTATTGTTGCCTTTATTTAATATTATCCTTATATTTTGCAAAAGATCTTCATATTTAGTAAATGATTTTTTTTATAGAAGAGACTATTATAAAATATCTTTATTCATAGTTTTTCATGTTTAATTTTAACAGAAGCAAATTTTATTACTGATCCTTGCTGCCTATTAAAAATGTGGAATTTTTTCACTGGGTAGTAGTAAAAGAAGTTTTAATAAATAAAATAAAATAACTCTTAACAACACAGGTCAATCAGCTAACTTCATTTCTGAAATAAAAGATCAAAGACTCTGTACCAAAGCAAAGGACAATCCTACTTGCACTCACAACACTACCTGAACTACCCTACCACTTATATAGCCCAGTATAAACTCAAGGAAAGAGTACTTTAACATGACTTCTCTCTAATCTTTTGTTATAAAGTGAGTCAGGCTAATGCACCTATCAAACCAGCACAAACTAAACAGGATGACTGCTTAACTGACAAAGAAGGAGGAGGAGAGCCTCTTTCTCCTTCTCTCATTTTCTCTATCTCTTCCAATGAGCTATGAACTCTGTTGCATAAGAAGGATAAGATTTGTATTCAGAAAAAGAAAATAAACCTGCCAAAACAATGTTCGCTTAACATTCATTCATTTTAAATATACCAACCTCAGCAACAAGAGATTTTCTTTGCTTATATTTTACTTTGACATTACAAAATTTAGTATTTTCTTGATTTATTTTCCTCACTTTTTTCTTTTTTATTCATCAGAAATTACATGGAGGATGTTTTATTTTTGTGTTCTTTGTTTTGACAAATGGCCCCTCATTTGATTTTATTCTTTCTCTTTTGAGGTATTTGTCACCAGTTAATATTTATTCAGAGATCCCTTTAATTTCAGCAGAAACTCTTATCCTTTCAAAATAAATCAATACAACAGATACATAGATAAAGAGAAATAAAAATAATGATCATTTTATATGTGTGGGTGTGGTTAAAACAAAAAAGGAAGATATAAAAACGAGAATTAAATTGGTGTTATGTAAAGTTGGCCGATTAAAAAAATGTTTTATAATTAATTTTACTTTCAGATGGTGTCTGACTTCAAATAAAAGTGCATGAAAAGAAGAAGAAGATTTACAGAGAGACAGAGATGTAGGGGGAAGGGACTTAAATACACAGTGAGAGATGAGATTTTTTACATTATTTTTTTGGAAATGGGATAGACGATTGAAGACAGTATCTTTGAAGTTGCTGATAGCTGAAAAGAAAATCCTTGTGAAAGCAAGTGCATCTACCAAACTTAAAATTGCTGACCATGTTTATATTTATTTTAAGAGGCATGAGGCTTAGGATTTTTCAGCACCATAGCAGAACAATATGATTACTTTATTATTTCTTCCTGTCTGTTATATGACATGGTTCAGTACTGCATTCACATAGAAAAAGAATTCAATGAAACTGATTTTTTAATTTTCGAAATCAAAGATACGGATGTTGTCTCTTGTATGTTAGTGCGAGTGTATGCGTGTTTAGTACCAAAAACATTTTTCAACAATCTTGTCAATATATTCTCTCTTCCACAAAACATAAATAAACATTTTTGTTACAACCTTTACAGAATATGAAATCTAGATTAAAATATGAAAATTTGATTCTAAAAAAGTATTACAAGACAAGGATGAAAATCTTGAAAAAAAAGCACTATATAGTAATAACTCCATTTCTTCCTCAAAGATATATTATCACAATGACAGCAATGGCAATAATGCAAATCTATAAAAAAAATATTGTATACCAATAGCAAGATGTCTTAAAAAAAACTTTATTATGAAGAAAATTAAGCAAGAATGCATACATGTAAAAAAAATCATTATATAATAATTAAATCATATTTCTTCAAGGAAACATTATGGCAAAACAAACATGTGATTCAATAAAATACCATTGTATGGAAATAGCATAAACTTAAAGGAACATTATACTAAAACGATCAAGGCAAGATGACTAATAAAAAAAGCATTGATAATAATATCAAATGTTCTTCTAAAAAAAAGCATTTTGACAAAGCCAACCAAGAAAAGAATGTAAATCCTATAAAGGTTTTCTGGTTACAGTTATGTTCCACAAAATCAAAGACAAGGCAGACATATTTGAAGAAAAGTAGTAACACAACAACTATTAAATTCAACAGGTTTAATATACAGAAAAGTGTGTATGTACAATAGGTAAAAAGAAGGCTTACAAATATAATTTATATTTTCAGACTTAACTGCTAGGAGGGCTTCATTATTCCATTAACATTGGAAACGATAGCTCCAATAAATGTGTGGTCACTAAAGTGGTCAGTTGCAAAAGAGGAAGATTTCAGAATCAAGTTTACTGCATGGCTCCAAGAAGGGTTCCTGATTGGACTGTAGTTAGCCAATCAGTCCCGGATTAGTAAGGTTTTCAAGTTCAAGGTTGATTTTTGAATTGTTAAAGGTTAGCTCCCTTTACTATCCTTTTCAAATTCTTATAATCCATAAAAATAATCATATGTTCTCTAAGAAGCTTCATGAAAAAGATAATCAAGAAAATGATACAAACCCAGAAAACAAATCTTGTATCATGATAACACCTGTAGAACATTATTATAAAAAAAAAACAAAGTCTTGGAGGCATAAAGGAATTTATGGTATAATAATGAAACAACCTCTTCTAAAAAAGACAATTATAAAAAAGACCATCAAGATAATGTTGAAAATCTGTAAAGAACTATCATATTCTCAAAGAAATATTATGACAAAGTGTTGGAAATTTTTCCCGTTTACATGTCTGTTTGTTCTCAGCAGTGTGAAGGGAATAAGCAAAAACCCAAAGCTTGAAAATAACTATTCAACAGCTTTTATTTTTGGTTGAAAAAGAGTGCAAAATAGTAGCATTTTTCAGGGAAACAGTGGGGTTTCCCAGTTAACAAAATTCTCGAGCAGAGTAGTTGTTTTTGTTAAGAGAGATTTCTATGCTAGTTCCCACAGGAGGAATGAAAAAAATCTGATGTCAAGTTGCCATGACAGGCCTTATCTTCTGCAGTGATGGTTTTGTGGAGCCTTTCAAGCTGGGCTTGAAGATAGAGACCACTAAAAGTGAAAAATGGGAAAGAGCTGGCCGTGAAGTAGAGGCCATTAAAATGAAAGATGAAAAAGAGAGCTGGCCATGAATGTAGAGGCCACTGAAATGGAAGAGCAGGAAAAAGGAATAGGGCTTGGTCAGGGTTTTTATGGGACTTCTGCTTGTACCCTGCTGATTATTTCTGTGGCTGCTGCTGCCGAACTGAGCAATGTAAAGAAGCCGCCTAAACTATGATAGCCAACAAATGAGATAATTTTTATATAAGACAACAAAGACAAAAAGGTAAAAATCTTTGTAAAAAGAATTTCTATAATAATATCAACATTTCTTTTCATAAGAAAGACAAGGGTGACAATCCTTTAAAAAAAATCATTGCTTTACAACAACACAACCTCTACTCAAAGAAACATTACGAATAAAGCAATCAAGACAAAAATAAAACAGAAATATTATAATAGCAGCAGTTCTCAAACAAACATTATGATAATGACAGTGAGGACAAAGACACAAATCCATAAAATATCATAAAAGCTGATAAACCTCTATTCAAATAAATATTACATCAAAAAGAGGATGGAAACCCATAAAATAATAATGTCTTCTCTTCTCAAAGGAACACTATCATAATGACAAGACAAGGCTGTAGATCCGTAGAAAGAAATCATTGTATACTAATAATGACATTGCCTTTCAATGAATCATTATTACAAATATAATCAAGGATGAATGCAAATCAGTAAACAATATCGTAGAATGATAACATGTCTTGTCAAAGAAATGTTGTGACAAGCAAGGATGTTTTCTATAAATAATAATTATATTGTAATTAGACCTTCTTAAAGAAAACATTATGACAAAAGAAACAAGATGAAAATGCAAAGAAAATAATCATGTATCTGTCAAGCAAAGATGGAAATAAACAGCAAGACAGTCAAACACCAAATAACAAAAATATGGTTTCTGAGTCAGAGGATTCATGCATCCTTCCAGTTAATAAATTAATCCTCTGGAAATAAATATATAACATTTTTCAAGCTACACATTGCCTTCCCACTGATAATAAAAAGCATGCTTCATGATCCCTTTGAGGAGTATATAAGCAAAGTTTCTAGACCAGACAAGTAAGGAGAAGGGATGACAACATACAACACAACAGTTCACAACAGTGCAGTTTGAAAGAAATTCCCTTATTCATTCATCCTTCTTCCTCACCAAGCTATGTGACACTTACACTTTCCTCTGCACTTTCTCCATTGCCTCCTTTTTCTCACTTGCACACACATGTGAAGAAATCACGTTTCTTTTCATCTTAACAAATGAGGATTGTAAGAACTCATACATGCTAAAAAAATTTACTTGTAAAAACACAAAAATAAAAATATTTTATATATTTTTATATTTAAAAAACTTTCTCACCTTTTTCTTTGTTGTAAGTTGATTCAAATCTGCAACATATCAAAGAAATATTATGATGAAAATAACCAAGAAAAGGATCCAACTCCAGTTAATAATAATAATAATAATAATAATAATAATAATAATAATAATAATAGTTGTCATTAGGCTGTTGGTGTCTACACCACCAAAATTAGTCCTATATTGAAAAAACTATTCTAAGTCTCGGATCCCATCACTTCAGATGTCTGCATTTCTTGTCAATGCAAATATTGTGAAAGATACTCTCTGCCTTGAGATGTATGACATTATGGAAAATAAAGCACAATCTCCAGTTGAAAATGAAAACATTGTTAAAGAAAATAATAATAATAATAATAATAATAATAATAATAATAATGAGAACAAGAAAGAATGAAGGATAAACCTGTGCAAAAATGGGAAAATATAACCAAGAATAATGTTGGGCAAGCTCTAACAAAATCCCCAAAATGGAAATCATCTGTTATCAATCCATAAAACTTAATTAATAATGCAATTAAATTCCACAATGAATCACTGAAGGTATTACATATCTCATACCAAAAATGAGTGAAACAGATGAGCCAATAAATGATAAGTAAATAACATGTTTGTCTGTTACATATAAATTGTTCATGTCTGTCCTGAGGAACTGTACTTAGTCTTTTCTCAAAGAAAACAACATTCTTCCCCTGGAACAGAAAAAATGTCAAAGAGGTTCATATGGTTGCAAGGATAAACTTCTGATAAACAAAATGAACCTGGAAAATTGCAGGAAAAAAGGTGGAAATTTTGGGTAGATTACTGTAAAGCCTTTGATAGTTTCCCCATACTCATGGATCCTTAAGTCTTTGGAAATGTACAGTCTCCTCAGTGATAGTA
The DNA here is from genome assembly GCA_963932145.1 of Acanthosepion lycidas. Lineage (NCBI taxonomy): Eukaryota > Metazoa > Mollusca > Cephalopoda > Sepiida > Sepiidae > Acanthosepion > Acanthosepion lycidas. The sequence goes on along the minus strand of OZ010598.1, from coordinate 91,899,055 downwards.
AATTTCCTTAAATCGCACCAAAGTTACTGCCACTTCCAAATGTTTGGATATCCAATGTGGAATCTTTCAGGGAGACTCCCTTTCATCCGTTCTGTTCTGTCTGCCCCCATTTCCCCTTGTGGCAAAAATTAAACAGTAATAATTATGGATACAAAGTAAAAAAAGAAAGTATTTAATCACCTATTCTACATGGACGATATTAAACTCTTTTCCAAAGACAACAATGTGTTGAAGGATATGTAAGATGTTTCAGCGATGACATAGGTATGGATTTTGGATTAGATAAATGTGCAAAAATGACATTCAATAGAGGAAGAATTACAGAAACACACTGGATAGATCTAGATAGATTTTGTCACAAAGATTAAGGAACTGGTACAAGAAGAAGCCCATAAGTACCTCAGAGTCAGTGAAGGAGATGGAATACAACAATACACAAATGAAGGAGAAAGTAAGAAAAGAATACGACAGACATGTGAGTCTGTTGTTAAATACCAAGTTGAATTCACAAAACAGAATATCAGCCATAAACATTTTGGCAGTCCTTGTGGTGCAAAACTGTTTCAACATCCTTAATTGGACCATAGCTGACATGAAGGGAATGGATGTGAAAATGAGAAAGTTTCTCAATTGCCACCACATGCATCATTCTAAGGCTGATGTTGTGTCCAGATCCAAAGGAGGCAGAGGAATAGTTCAACTAGAATGTTCTTACAAAACTGGCCTTCAAAGTTACTTGGAAACTACAGAAGACCAGATGATGATCTGTATCAAAGAACATGAAAGAAATAAGAAACTTTATTCAGTAATAAAGGAAACCAACAAATTCAAAAAGGAATTTCAAGTGGGTGAAGAAGTGCAAGTGAACCATAACGCACCTACTGCAGCCGCAAAGAATCTAAAAAAGAAAGCAAAAGCAAAAGCAATGTAGCATCTGCAGAAGCGATGGAAGGCAAGCTTCTTCATAGCCAGTACTCTTCCCATGCCAAACAAGATGAGGGAGACAAACCCTGTACCCATTTGTGGTTATGCAGGGTTAAAAGCTGAAACAAAGGTTTTATTTTTGCTGAACAGGACCAATGCTTGCTAACTAGACATAAAGACTGGATGTTGATCTCTGTCAAAGAACATGAAAGAAATAAGAAACTTTATTCAGTAATAAAGGAAACCAACAAATTCAAAAAGGAATTTTAAGTGGGTAAGAAGAGCAAATAAACCATAGTATACCTACTACAGCAAAAAAATCTTAAAAAAGAAAGCAAAAGCAAACGCAATGTACCAAATGCAGAAATGATGTCACGATAAGACTGTTCAAGGTCAATACTCTGCCCATACCAAACAAGCTGATATAGATAAACCACATACCCAGCAGTCATTATATAGTGCAGGGTTAAAAGCTGAAACCAAAGGTTTTATTCTTGCTGCACTAGACCAATGCTTGCTAATTACCAAGGTCATATACTGAAAAAATTGTGTTAGCCCAAAATGAAGATTCTGTGATAAATATCCTGAAACAATTGACCATCTTGTATCAAGTTGCACAGTGTTAGGCACCCACTGAATATAAACTCAGCATGATAAAGTGGGCCAATATCTGCACTGGAAAATATGTAACTTTTACAGGAAGGAGACTGCAAGAAACTGGTATGAACATTACCCACACCTGGTTACAGAGATAGGATCTGTAACAATATTATGGGATTTTACAGGATGCACAGACAGAACATTCAGCTGACAATATGTTCTTATAAAGGGTCACAACAAAAGTTAGTCATGTTTTTTTCTAAATGAACTTCAAAAACAATATTTAGATATTTGTAGTTAGACTCATTCAACCACATACGTATCATCTTAGTACAAACCTTTATCCATCTTTGAAGTGTCATCTTGATTCTATCCTCCCAGAAATTGACATCTTTCTGGTTGATTAAGAATGTTTTGTTAAAATGGAAATAAGTGCAATCTTTGAGGTTAGGTGAGTATGGATTATGTAACAGGAGATCCCAGCCAAATTGTACCAATTTTTATAAAGAGAAGTAAAGTATGGTGTTGTCCTGAAGGAAGGCAATACCCTTCTGCTTGACCAATATTCTGCATTGATTGCTGCCTTTAATTGGTCCATTTGGGAACAGTTCTTGTCTAAATTCAAATTATCTAATTTTGCAGAAGGAGCTCGTAATACATAACCCATTTCCACTTTAATCAGATATTCTGTGTCACCATCTTTGTATGCAGATTGTCTTTTGGGATGATTTCATTTTCCTCAGGACATTTTTCCCTTCACATTTTTATAAAAAATCCATTTTTTATCACTTTTGATTATTCTTTGCGCTTGAACAGAGAAATGCAGATGGAAATTTAGATTAAATTTTTGCCATTAAATTATGAGGCACCAATGCAAACATCACAGCAATTTATGTACCAAATGTTTTTAAATACCTTAAAATGCTCTATGTGACATGTGGAGTATCTCTGTGATGTCTTGTGTTGTGTAACTTGGATCATTTTTAATCAGTGGTTTGATTTGATCATCATCAATGACTGCAGGCCTGCCAGAACATTCTTGGTCTTTGAGATCAAAATTTCCACTTCTGAACATGGTAGTTAAACTCATTCAATCACATGTTTGCCATCTTAGTAAAAACCTTTATACATCTTTAGAGCATCATCTTGATTCTATCTCCCTAGAAATTGACATCTTTCTGGTTGTTGAAGGGTATCCTTTACACTGTAAAATCTTTCAGCATTGACATAGGTATGGATTTTGGATTAGATCAATGTTCAAAAATAATATTCAAGAAAGGGAGAATTACAGAAACACACTGAATAGATCTGTCGCTAAGTTTAGGGAACTGGAACAAAAAGAACCCCATAAATACCTCGGAGTCAGTGAAGGAGATGGAATACAGCAAAACAGAAATGAAGGAGAAAGTAAGAAAAGAATATGACGGATCTACTATTTCCATAAATGACACATCTCTTTTTTGCTGTTATACATTGTTTTAAAAGAGCAAAAATAAAGTAAGTGTATCTCATTTTCTTCTATTTTCACTGTTAACATAAAAAAAAACCTTTAAAATTCTTAATCCATGCATGAATCATACAGAAAGTCTTGTTAAAATGCAGATTTTCAAAACATGTTTAAACATCACAAATTTCAGTCTTGTGTGCAAAGAAATCACATGTCCAAACACTTATTAAAGAATGCTATAAACTTTTGCTCCAACCCAATATAGTTAAATAATGTCAATGTCAAGTAGAAACTATAAAGGAGAATTTTCCCCACAATACAATCCTTTTCCTTAGGTATCCATATTATGTTAAATACCAAACTAGCTTTGTGATATCTGTCTATATTTCTGAGATGAGGTATTGTAATTATTTACACTATTATCTATACCAGTCTTTCCCAAAGTGGGTGCTAGCACCCCCTTGTGGGCTCTGTAATGTTGAAAGGGGGCATTGGGAGTTTTTATTTCATTTGGTGGGTAGTGGGCATTTAACAATTTTTCTTCAAATTTTCAATATTTATTCAATAGTGTCTATAGAAGGAAATTTCTGAAAGGTATCTAAAGTTATGGGAAGTTATTGAACTTTTCTTCGTTGCTTTTCCAACTTCCTATATGGTTGAATGTGATTTCAACACACTTACACAGCTTCTTACTAAACAAAGAAACCACCTGCAAATTACAAAAGCAGGAAATTTAAGATTACTTCTAAGCAGTACGGAACCAAGAGTAAGAGCCTGAGTCAATAAGCACCAAAGTCAATAATTGCATTGAAAACACTGAGATAAGTTATCAAATAAAAGTTGTTTTTTTTTATTAGCATTTATAATAGAAATTAAAATTATTTTTGTACTAATATCTAAATGTTATCTTGCCATAAAAGATAAATTCAGTATAATATTAGAAATTAAATTTGATGGTAAGTAGAGGGGTAGCAAGAAGGAGGTTGTGCACAAAGGGGACACTTGTTGAAAAAAGGTTTGAGAAACACTGATCTACACTATTTATATTTTTTTGACTGTTGCCACAAAAATCTCCTGAACAGATCAAGCATAGAAATGAATACAATATGGGAACCAGTAATATGGAAAAACAATAATAACAACAAAATTTCAATATGAGCTCGCGTAAAAAAAGGTTTCTGAGAAATTAGGTTTATAAGTTCCAAAAATTCATGCATTGTTGTCCTCAGTGACACATGGTCCAGTGAATGAAAGCAGTGGTTAAATCCAGTGACTTGACTGAAAGAATTTTGAAGTCAATACCTGACCTCAGCAGAGGTAAACAAAATCTTGGAGAGTTGAGTTAAATGGTAAGGCATGGCATGTGGAACTAGAACAATCTACCTAGGTGGATGAAATAAAGGGTTCAGTTCTAAATTCCAATCACCTGGAGAAGGTCAGAGCATACAATAGCCAAAACGTGAATATGGCAACAAAAGGACATAGTAAATAAAATAATAATAATAAGTTGATTGGTTGGTTTTGTTTAGCAGCACTCAACCTCTATGGGTTATCTAATGCCAAAATCTGAATATTTTATATGTAATTTTATGCTTTCAACACAATTTTATACTCTCAGGGTAATGGTATGTATTTTAGATACATAGTTTACAGATCATAAAATGTATAGTTTGGTAATTTTACTATAAAAATATATTTTTATATCCTTTTAGTGTTGCATTGATTGTCATTTTGCTATAAAAATGTATTGTTGGTCATTTTATTATAAAAAATGTACTGCTAATTTTTGTTTAGGGGGTTCACTATTTGCCCATAGATGGGACCCTAACAGGTGCTACCACCCCAGTTCAGGGTGGAGGTGATGACAACAGCAGTTAAGAATAATAATAAGTACATTTTAGTTCAATATGAATATAATAAAAATCAGTAGTAACAGGACAAGACACTAATAGAAGAGAATTAAAGGAACAGAAATGTGGTTCTACAGAAGGATGCTGAGAATACCATAGACAAAACATGTCAGGACACTTATACTTAACATTAAGAAGAGACAGTTGAAATTTAAAGGGCACATAATGAAGAAAGAGGGCTTGGAAAATCTGACACTCACAGGAGATTGAAGACAAGAGGGACAGAAGAAAGCAACGCATAACCTACCTGGAGAGCTTGAGTAAATGGATTCGGTTTAGGAGAGATAATAAAAAGATAAAATTTATTAAGAGCTACAATGGACAGGAAATTGTGGAGAGCCATAATCACCAACGTCCTGAAGTGACACTACACATTGAAGATGAAATTCAATATCTTTTGCTACCGGCTATTTTCATCTTTGAAAATGAGCCAATTCATGTTTAAAGTAGCATTCAATATGGTCTATGATTTATTTCTCTAATAATTTCTGTAGATTCTTAACTGATGAAATTTCATATATTTCAGCCTAAAAAAATGTAAAGGAATTTCCAGCATTAATAAGCATCTCCCTGAATATGACCAAAAGTTAAACATCCATTGGTTAAATAGATAGCTAGCTGGCTGATCATGTCCCAGTATGCGTGTCTGTTAAGGTGACTAGTAAAGACATATTTGTGTTTGTTCAACATCAACAGAGTCCACCTGCAACTATGCTGAGTGTAACTTAGTTAAAGTTTCTGGAAAAGAATGAATAATCTGGTATGATTAACAATTTGAACAAACCCAGATGCTAAAACACTCGGTCACAATGACTTGTCACTTTGTGCTAGCATACTCATTGACAGGTACTGAACAGTTCTGTCTACCCAGTTTCTGTGACAAGGCTTGTGTCAACCCATGACATGATTTCCAGGCACTTTTTAATTGTGTCACAGATTGAGATTGCCTTCTCAGACTGATATTACCAAGAAGTCACCACTTTATAAAATCACCTAGAGTAAGATTTGAACCATACTTTCATGATTGGAATGCTAACATTCTAATCACCCAGTCATATAGTGGTTAAACAGTGCAAAAATAAAATTAAAAAAATAATTTGTAAGTGATTGACATTTGATTAACCAACAAAACATACAGAAATGCTTTACTTTTGTAATTTTTCTTACAACTTTCCAATGTCCTTATAAATCATTTGTTCTTTAACAAATAAAATAAAAACTCAAATTTTAACTCTGATATAACATTGATAATGCAAAGCAGAAAGAGAAATAAATGCATAAAATAAAAAAATCAAATGTTTTCCCATTTTCATCTTTAAAGACAAACCCAGTCATGTTTTCTTTTCATCAATTTTTTTTTTACCAAAAAGTCTTTTAGAGTTCCTTTTAATCTTGAAATCATGATGATAATGTGCCAGTAACACTTCAAAGAAAATTTTCTGATGTTTCGGTTTTGAACTCTGGAATAATTAGAAGAATGTGACAAATGCATTTATCTCAAAGTCTTGAAATTGGAGTTAAATAATAAAAAAAAAAGAATTTTTTCTGCAATTTATTTTCTTGTGAATGACAGACATATGTAGCCTGGCACATCAATTTGACTCACAACAATAGGATCAGCTTACATTTCTTTTGCATCACTCAATGAATTATGGCTTCGAGGATACAAGGCGTTTGAGAGAAGAGTTTTTTTTTATTTGTTCTAAAGTGTTCAAGTGAAGCTCAAATCTACTTTTGGTAAGTTTAAATTACGTTTGTTTGGAAATTCCTTACTTTGTCTTTGTATGCTTTGAAGCACAATACTATTTAGAGAAGAGACATTACGAATACATCCTGTTTAAGTGAAATAAATGAGTTTTTTCTTGGAGGAAGTAGAATCTTTTGTTTGTCTCTAAGATGAAATTTTCTGCTTAATAATCTAAAAATGACTGGAATCAAATCTTTTTCTTCTATGTGTCATGTCCCTCTAGCACGTAGGCAATCATATCTCTCCACAATTTCCTATTATTTCGCAGCACTTAAGAAATTTTGTCTGTTTGCTATCGCTCATAATGATTGTTTTGCAATACATTTATCAAAACTTGTTAGGTGGGTCATGCATTGTTTTCCTTTATCCTTCTTGCCTTTAATCTTTCTTATGAGTATCATAATTTCCAAACCTTCTTTTCTCATTAAGTGTCCTGGAAATTTCAACTGATGTTAAATATGTGTCCTTTTAGTTTTTATTTTCTTTAAAATTTTGTCATTACTCACATGTTCGATCTATGCTATCCTCAGCATCCTCCTGTAGAACCACATTTCTGTTGCCTCAAGTTTCTTCTTTATCTGTGAGAAGATTGTCTAGCATTCACTGTCATATTATGTAACAATTCAGTACTCTTTTCTTTGTCTCTAATGAAATTTTCCTGTTTTTTAATACTTTGCTTAGCTTTTGAAAGCATCTTTCACAAAGCACCTTCAGATATCAGTATGATATTTTTCATCCTCTGTTAAAACTCTTCCCAGATACTTAAATTGCAGTGCTTGTTTGAATTTTGGTATTTCCAATTTGTAATTTGCATGTTGGGCTGTTTCTTTTGTTAAAAACCATGCATTCTATCTTCTTACAATTAATATTTAGTCTTTTCGTTTCGCTTACTTTCACTGCCTTTTGTAAGAGTTCTTGTAGTTTCCCTTCTCTGTCTGCAATCAACACTCTGTCATCTGCATATCTTATTTTGTTAAGATTGTGTATGTCAATAATGAATCCTGGTAGGATGTTCTAATTCTCTCAGAATGTTTTCTCTGTATAGTTTAAATAAGTCTGGTGAGAAGATACAACCTTGTCTTACACCAATTTCTATTTTGGTATATTTTCTGAATTCATGTTCTTCCCATACGCAGACAGTTTGCTGCCACTATAGATTCTTGATTATTCTAATATCTTTCCCAAATATATCAAGAGTAACAAGTAATTTCCAACTGTTCTTTATCAAATGCATTTGCATAATCTATAAAACACAGGTACACATTCTCCTGCATTTCTATTGCTTTACTCAATTTAAATCTTCAAGATGAAGAAACTGATTAGATTCTTATTGAGATTCTTAATTATTCTTTCAGATAAGATCTCAGCTTCAAATGCTGGCTTTACACTTCAGAAAAAATAGATTTGCCTCATAGTTTATAATCAGAACATAAACTCAGTAAGTCTTTGAGTTGATTACAAATAATGGTAATGGTAACATTAGCCGTTTCCTTAAAAGGAAACATTTGGCATTCATTGACCAAGCAACCATTACAGAATTCACTTGAAATTTATAAACTCTTTCTCTTGAAACATTTTTTTTTTCGGGAAAATATGTTTTTCAAATCCTGTAGCTGTTATTGCTCTTTCCAGTATTGACGGGTTGGGGTTCCTTCCTAACTTTTACTTTGAATATCCGTCTATATTTCTGAGATAAGCTATTGTAACTGTTTACATTATTTACATTGTTCAGACAATTTAGATATCAATTGGGAAAAGTTGCTTAATGTTTTGGGCTAATATTGTAAACTGTGAAATTACAAAATCCCTATCACTTGATCATGATATGAAAATAGATGTAAGGAAATATTTGCTTCGACTGCTGCTAACACTGTCCTTAGACAATACATTTTTTGAGTGGTATATTTCAAAACCTGAAGCTTTAAGCAAAAGTGTATATTCATGCAAGATAATTATCATCATATTCTCCAAATCTGACCATTGCTCACCTTGCCATGAATTTTCATAATTATGTAATCCTATCATGTGGTCTGCTAAATCTTCTAATTTCAACATCCTGGATTGTGACATTATTTTTTTTATTCATTTCAGCCGAACCAAAGCAATAATTTTGTTAAGACACAAAGGTGTCAAAAAAAATTGTCACAACACAGTGAACCAACTTTCCTAGCAGTAAATCTTTTAATTGATTCAATATAATCATTCCACTTCATGTCAATGGAAAATGTGAGACCAAGAAGGTGGAATGAGTTGCTGTCCTGGAGATCAGCATCAGCCATGCTGGCAGAAGGTAGAAAGGATTCTCTCGGATGATTAATAGAGAGCCGTTTTGTTTTGGAAGTGTAAATTTTCACAAGCCATTGCCCCACTGTTTTGAGGTAATTTCAAGAGCAGCTTTTAGTTGTCATTGACAAGGAGACCAACCAGCAACCCGACACTATTGTTGATGTCTGCTTACTTGATATGTGATGCGGTTATATCAAATTAGTGCTCTATTGTATTATCCAGGGCAGATTCACTAATAAAACAAAAGGCATTGGTTAAAGTAATGAAGAAGTTATGAAGTGGTTTTTGATTAGTACTCTCCCCAAATGACATTTTTCACCTGACCTGTTGTAGAGATTAGAGGATACAAAAATATAAGTGAATAATGCAAAGACATGCATACCAAAGTAGTAGTGAATATTTAACGAAAGAGATTCAGTAATAAAAGTTCTTTATTTCATATTTTATGAAATGTAAAGATGTATTTTAGTAAATATGTGTTTATCATGTGTGAGGAAGGAGAGATGAGAAAATTTAACACTTAATATTCATTTTGGAAAATTTACAAGACATTTCTTGCTCCATCTAATAACTGATTGGAGGTCATTTCTGAGAACAACTGCCAGTTTTAAGTACTATTAAGATAGGAGTAAGTAGTTGCTTCAGCATAAATCCTGACTAACATCAGGAAGGTCTCTGATGAAGACAAGAATTAAGGATAGAACCATAGAGGACCTCCCACTATTAACGTGAAAGTGGTCTAGAAGTGTGGCTGTTCAACATAGTTTTCATTACATGATTTGTTAAGAATTATTAGATTAGAAGACCACTTAAAGTCCATTGCTAACATTTTGAAGTCAATTCATAAATAATTTCTGAAGAGAGCTGTATGTGTGGTTAAAGATCAGAAAAGCTGATGTTCTGGAGTTGGCATAACCTGCAGATTCAGAGTTGCATAGCTTCAAGATTACTGCTGAGAAAAAACTGGAGGTTAATTTAGTCTTCCATATTTTATACAATTTTAGAGGATCTTGTAAATAATTTCTAATTTAGATGAGTTAAATATTAAACTGGTCTAAAATACACAATAGATCATGTGATGTTGCACTATATAGTGTCTGTGTTTTTGTAACATATTTGGAATTCAGATTTAAATATCTTTATTTGTATTAGCTTCCAGGGGGATTAATCCTCAAGTCTGCTAATGTCCAAGTTTTGGTTATTTGTATAAACATCAAGTGGCTACAATAACAAGGATTTATTGAAGGCTGCTAATGACAAACATGGAAAGAATCACCTGATCAAGGCACGCAATCATTTCCAAAGCTTAGTATTGTGTTATTGAATAACATTTACACATGTATGCAATTCAAAAAAGATATTGGATTTTATTGAATATCTTATTAAATTTATTGTAAAATTTGTTCTAATAGTCCTAGAGTGTTCTGTAAATTGTCTTCCTTTAACGTTTTGACACTTGACCTATGCGCCCTGTTCCAAAAGTCCAACAGTGGTAATGATATACACTCCTTGGTCTATATAGGAAATTTCCTCTGTTTCTTGTGGGTTCTTCTGACCACCAACATTCTGGATGGTAATCAACACCATCTCTCCCAGTTGCCAACCATTTCCTTCATCTTTAAGAATGATTTTGCATATTCTACATTCCATTCCCATTTGGTTTTGATGGACAATTTGGCACTTGCTACAAATGGGTTTGAAGAGTCATGCAGAATTTGCTAGAGTCATGCCTTATTGACCTTTTGTGTCTAAAGAAAAAATTCATGTTAGTGATAGTTTCAGCTTTGATGTTGTTTTTTTTGTTTGTTTTTTTTTTTTTTTTTTTTTTTGCAACGCAGAAAAGCCACTAAAACACAAGGGGTTACTGGGTGTGGAAGAATTAAGAACAGAAACATTACTAATGAGCAGGAGGAGGAAAGAGTAATTAGGAGGACAGCAGATAGTAATTGACATTGCATTTAAATTCTTGCAGATTAAAGTTGACTGGAAAGTAAGGAGTTGGGAGGGAGTTCCATAAGAGAGAAATGTGAGAAAAGAAACTGTTAGCATTGAATTTATAGCTACATCTAGCTAGCTTAACTGTAAATTGATGAGAACTTGAAACCAAGATAAATTCATAAAAGCTAGGTAGCATAGTGAAGAGCTCATCTGAACAGTTACCATGAAAGTATTTATAGAAAAGGTAAAAAGAGGCAACATTACTTCTGTGGAAAAGTGACTGAAACTGAGCCACCAGATCATGATCAATAATATTGCTGATTCTTCTTTGGATTTTATCAAGGAGCTCAGGGTAAAAAGCAGGAGCACCAAACCATATATGGCAGCAATATTCTAACCATGGGTAAATGGTAGATTTATAGATATGTAAAATAAATTCTGGAGATAAAAGTGCCGGATTATGACCTCTGTAATAATTCCACAAAAAATAGATGTAAAAGAACACAGAGAACAGAAATTACATTCAATAACAGCGATTTTATATTGCAATAATTTTGATCTTTGATGAGAGAGAAAAGTTCCTAGTGTTCAAAAATGTCTGTTCAAGTGTTAGTAAGAAATATATGATTAATTTATGTATTCTGGTTTTTGCATTGAATGTTTATGTAAAAGAAAAGTAATAAATAATATTTCTGTAGTTGTGTGTATGAGAGAAAAGGATGTTTCTCTCAGGTGAGAAAAATTAAATCCTACATTATTTACATTATTCAAACTATTGTCCTCATCTTTGTCACCGTATTTATTACAACGTTTTGTACATTGTATGCCCCGGCCTTCTTCAGGTGGTTGGAATGTCGAACTGAACCCTTTATTTTGCTCACTGGGGTAGACTGTTCTAGATCCACATGCCATGTCTAATGGATGTCAGTTATCAGTTATCTCTTGTTAATTCACCTCCCCAAGTTCTCCACTACCTTAAGCGGGTATTAAACTCACACTTTTTGGGTCTTGTCACTGGATCTAAACAACGCCTTTATCCACTGTGCCATGTGTCCTTGAGGATAAGGAAAATAGTCTGAATAATGTAACTAGTGTACATAATATCTCATCTCAGAAATATAGACAGATACTAAATCCTACATGTTGCGTATTTGAACATATATGAAAGAAATGACCGACGTGGTTTTTAGTAGCAGTGGTTGAGGAAAAGCTAATTCTGCTTTCCTTTATATAGATGTTGTTGAAAACAGTTGCTGGAGCAAGCAGCTATTCAATCTTTTAGGTGAGCAGCTCTCTGATTTGCTTAAATATGTTATCTGAATTTCTTATTTTTTAAGTCAAAAGAAATGGAAGTCCTGCACTGAGCCTACCTGCATATAAACATTATCATTTATCATTTGCATTTTTGACTCTGAAGCATTAACTTCCTGTTTGATTGGGTTTGTGTCTCAACAATGTCAGTCTGTATAAGGCCATATCTTTATTAAGGAGGTATGTACATGCAATGGTCTGTTCAGATATTGATAAAAGGCTTCGTTCCTTGTGATAAGCTAGAGGATTAAACCAAAATGAACACATCACAATTTATCTCTGTTTATAATGTCACATTTATCAGCAGAGTCATTTTTCAGCAATTTCATTATGTTTTTCCAGTAAGATCAGGAGTAGAAAGGAACGGGTCACTTATTGTTTCTTTCATGGATTGCAAGGATTTCATTCTCTTCGATTTAAATGATTTTGTTTTTGAATTCAGCTTTACCTGATCCACAAATATTTCATTTGAAAGGAAATATTTTTTTTCACATTTTACTATATCATTCTCCAGGATTATCTAATACAGTAGTACACTGTTATTAGGCTAACCAGTTTACTGCAGTACCTTGTGTACCACAGGTGGGTAGTGGACGCCAAGATTTTGCTCTCGTACCCTCAATATTGCTCACTTTTTTAGAAATTCCACACTATTTTATCAATTTCTGGGCTATCTTCTTCATGATAGACAAAACAAACAGCAATCATCAAATGGATCCTAATTTGTTTTAATAATTACATCCCCCCCTTTTTTCACACATTTTATCTTGGTTCTGATGATCAAACAACCCAAATTTTGTGAAATTTTAACACCTCAACCATTTCACACCTAATCTAATATTATTGGTCATAATTACACATGATTACTTTATATTTCTATTTCACGCGCGATCAAAGAGTTCCTGTAATATTGGACTAATTAATAGGAATTCAATCACTGCAATCAAATACCATGGATGGGGTATAAATAGAATTACTTTTCTCTGGTTGATCATGTTCAATTTGACTGTCCAACAGTAGACATCAAGAATCTCTTATAAATAAACAAATATAAATAGTATGTAGTAATTAAGGGTCAGAATAGACATTCACTTGTCTCAATTATTGCACATGAACTGATACAAACAATGCCAATAATGGCTGCTGTGCTGTAGCCAACAGCAACATGAATGAGTCCAAAATTTTATTGTCGATAACTCCAAAACGGTAGATTTTATAAAAATTTCTTTGTTATTTTTTAATTAGGTATGTAAATTTAGAATAAAAAAATAACTGTTTGGAAAATTGAGGTTCTTTTTTAACAATTATCTATGGTAGATATCATGAAATAGGGAAAATAGGGCCCAAAAATCAGGTAGGTATTCAATCTCCTATTATCGCTCACATCCCCCGCAGCTATTGCTATTCACTTACAGTGTGGGTCGACCATCTTAGATCCCAAGGCCCACACTATATCAGTGGACTACTGTATTACAAATACAAAAAGAAATTATGCAAACCATCCTAATACTGATATGCATTTTTTGTATTTGAAAATCTCATGCATGTATATCGAAAGTAGGTTGATATAAAACTTCAAGAATCCAGATTTCCACTGCCATTTTTATCAGCACATTTCACTAATTCATAATCATTCACAATGCCTAAATCATTTACAATCCATTGTTTGAAAATAAGAATTCAAGTTTTCTAGGCTGGTGTATCCATGACTTTATAGGTTACAACAAATGTTTTCATTGAAATAAACCAAAAATAATCTAAGCTACAAGGAAAGAACAAGGAAATTGATTGAAATTGGTGTAAAACTTTGGAGTCCATTTTATTTGGAATAATAATTCTGTCTGTTAGTCCCCAAACATCAGATTATACTTTTCATAGAAGTTTCAAAAAGAGTCATAAAAATAGTCTTTCATATGTTACTCATGTAACGATTTATTAATACATGGGATGCTTGTGCTATCCTCTTCCAGAAAAAAAACTTCACCTAGTTTCATGTGAGAAGTGTTGATTTCAACTTCTGATGATGTCACTAAAATGTCCACATTGGCTTGTGGGGACATAAATATTATGCATCTGCAAAGACTACAACAAAATACATATTTTCAAACATACAATTCCGAATAATTTTAATATACAATGTAAGAGATTTAATTAAACAAGTTCTTTGATGCGATAAAACAAAAATGGAATATTTTTTTGTCATTAGCCCAGCTTGTCATGTATGGCAAAAGATTGTATTTTTTTTAATCCTTTCACCCAAAGCAAGATAATAATGCAACTAAAATACAAGGGGTTACTGGGAATGAAAAGAAAATAAGAAAACTTTAGTGGGGAGAAAGAACAAGGAAAGAATAGAATTCAGTAAGACTGGAAAAATGCAAGAGAGTTTCACAGGTGAAGAGTGAAAGAGAAGAAACTATTAGAACAGAATAGAATAGAGTTGCATTGGCCTAGTTTAACAAGTAAACAGTGAGACCTAATTGTCAATCAAGTAGTCGAGAATTCAGTCAAGATACCAAAGAGGAAAGCTCATCAGAACAATTGCCATGAAAATATTTGTAGAAAAGAGAGATAGTGAAAAAGTAACTGAAGTCAAGATGCCAGGTGAGAACTGATTACATTACAGTATGTAGATGTGGGTGTGTGTCTATGTGTGAGTGCACATGTGTGTGCAGCTCTATACAATTATACTTATTTGGACTAGTTCAATAAGTAAAATGGTGAGACCTAGTTGCCAATCTAGTAGCACTATTATGAACACAAGGCAACAAGGAGGAAAGCTCATCAGAACAATTGCCATGAAAATATTTATAGGAAAGACAGAGTAAAGCTGTGTCATGGTGGTTGGAAAGTTACTGAAGCCATGATGCCAGGTCAGGACCAATTACATAATAGACACATCTTTGCATTTTGTCAAGAATCTCAAGATAAAAGGTGTTCCAATAACTTCGGATGATTTTAAATGGGAATTAAGTTTAAGCATCTAATAATTTTTCTTTTTCTTTCAGATTAGGCAGATATTTGGACAATATTATTTTTCACACATAATTGCCATGACTTAAATGACATGATCCAATAGAGAAATAAGTAAATTTTCACCAATAACACTGATTTATTTATTGCTGACTTTGATCTGTCTTAATGGAACACTCTTATATATAATCCGTCTTGATAAAATACCCTTTATATACTAGAAGCACCTGACCAGATATGGCAGCAATATTCAATACATGGGGGAATGGTAGATTTATAAATGTGTATGATGGATTCTGACAAGTACACTTGTCTGGCAAAACATGGTGAAGTAGACTTAGCAATTGTTTCAATATAATCACTTCATGTCAGGAAAAACCTGAACCCAAGAAAACATAAAGAGTTGCTCTCCTAGAGGTTAGCATCAGCCATGCTGATGAAAAGCAACAAATATTCTCTGTAGTAACTAAATGATAGCAATTTTGTTTTGAAGATGTTAAACTTCATTTGCCATAGTTAACCACTGATTGGAGGTTATTTTCGAGAACAGCTGTCAGTTTTACTGTGTTGGACTTATCAGACTTATCAGACTTATCAGACTTGCTACTAAGACAGGAGTAAATAGTTGTGTCATCAGCAGAAATAGTTGGAAACTGATGACATTGGTAAGGTTTATGATGGGACCAAGGCAATAATGTGAAATGATCTAGAAATGTGTCCATTCAACATGACTTTCATTACATTATTTTTTAAAAATAATTGGATTTAACCAAATATTTTTTCCAAAGACACCATAGCTCTTGAGTTTGTTGAGAAGAGGCCAGCATACGAAACCCTTTCAAATGCCTTTGTGATCTCTAAAGTCACAGTTCAATCTTTGCTGTTCTTATCCAAAGCTGGATAAACAAATTCAGTAATAACTGTTTATATATCAGCAGTAGACCTGTAGAAACAAAAGCTATACTGATTATTCAAAAGAAGGCAGTGTGAAGTGAGATGCTTAACCAATCCAGTGTTGATTAGAGGCACTAGTACTTTGCCAAAAAATGTAAAAGACTAAGAGGGTAATAATTTGAGGAATCATAAGATTCATAAGAGTTCAAAAAGACAGGAACTACAGAAGAAGATTTTCAACAAGCTGGAAAACAATAAGCAGCAAGTCATTTGCTGTTAAGTTTGGGGAGAACTGGAGCCAGTTCAGGTGCACATTTCTTTAGGACTATTTTGGAGATGCCATCAAATCCACAAAAGTCTATTTTTTTAGAGATGATAGCAGAAAGTAGGTATGGAGTTATGTGTATATCACTCAGTAGAGATTCAGTTCTAGGAGGAAAATCAGGCAAAGATACTCCTGATGAGTAGAGTTCGAAGAGAATTTCCGAGCAAAGCATTTGCTTTATCTACAGTAGATGACTAAAATCCACACTGATTGAAAAGAGGATAGATTGAGTATTTGCTCTTGTTTACTACAAAATCTTACAGAGATGCCAGAACCAAACTTGTGATTGGCTATAAAATGTCTCGTTGTATCAGCAAATAATAACTTTGCCTCATTGATGACACACCTTTATGCATTACAAGTGGATACAAAGAGATATCTGTTATGATTGGAACTTTTGCATTGGTATAGCTGGAAGAAGTGATTCCTGTGGGTTATAGAAGCTGAACAAGCAAGAGTAAACCAAGGAGAAGATTGGGGTTTCACTTGGTATTTTTGTGATGGCACAAAACATTTGATGCTGGCTTTCACCCAAGAAGAGAATTCAGTGGCACAATTCTCAGTGGGAAGATTAAAAATATACTTGGATGAAAAAAAATCACCACTGAACAGTATAGCTCAACAATGAAAATATTATGGGATGTTTCTCTTTCAAATGGAGTCACATGATTGGAGGGACTATGAAATAAGTGACGTATTAGAGTATTTTGGAAGCTAATTTGTTTTCTTTCCTACAACTGTTGGATATTGAAGTAGGCTAGATCTTTCAACAAGATAGTGACTCGAGGCATTTTGCTAATTCATGGGTTGTTTGTTCAGAGCAATGTAGATGTGATTTGGTGGCCGAGTCAATATTCTGATTTGAATCCAATTGAAAATTTAGGATAAAGCTTGAAGGATCAAATGGATAAAAGGTACCTAAGATGCATTAATGGTTTGAAGGTCATTTACAAGGAAGAGCAGGCCAAGAATTCAAAAGAATTTTGTTAAGGGTTGTGAAGAGTTACAGAAAATGGCTCAAAGCAATAACTGCAAACCAGGGACATACAACTGCTGCTACTTAACTAAAATATAAAATTAGGTGCAACTGTGTCAAGCGAATTCAAATGAGATAGACACACACGCACACACATACACACCTATGCATACACATATATGTATAAAGGATATGTATTGTAGACGCATACAAGAGAGAATGAGGGAAGGAATTTAGTTATATATGTATTGGAGTTATTTGGTTGTATTCAACGATACTCATCTACCAGGGTGGCAGGCCAATCCCTATTGCAGATGCTTGCTCAGGTGCATTTGTATTTATTCAACATCCACAGAGCCCACTATGGTTTATACTGCAACTATGCTGAGCAGACCTTAATTACAGTTTCTGGGAAAGAGTGTGTTATCTTGCATGATCAACAATTTGAACAAGGCCAACACACTCAAGACTTCAGCCACGATGACTTGTGACTTTGTGTTAGCACAGCTATCGATGACACCCCTCTATCCAATTTTACTCACAAGGCTTGCGTCAACCCATCGTATAGTTTTCAAGTACTTTCCAAAAGTTCCCCCTGCAGACTGATAATATCAAGAAGTCTCCTTCCTGACAAATCAACCATGGGTCTCATTGTCAGAATGCAAATGTTCTAATCACTCATTGTATGGTGTGGTATAATGGACAATGGCTCAGCATGAGAAATCAGAGAGAGTTGAGTTCAAATTCCGGTTGGGTTCATTACATTCACTTACACACAAATCTCCTTGGGAAAAGTATGAATCCATCAGCTATATGTTGAATAGCAGGACAGACTGGGTTCCATAGCCTTGGTTGGAAACCAGTCTACATTTGATGGAAATGGCAATCTATTGAAGAAAAATGTTTTGCCTAGTCATTACTGAATCAAAAGAGACATGATCACCCAAGTGTGTATCATGGATGTCACATAACTGACTGATGTTTTGTTTATCTTCTGACAACGTCCATTCTCATTCTCAATGTATTTGATTTTGATGTACATCGGCCTTGTGTAATGATTTAAAAAGTAACACACAAATGGTTGAATAATCTCTATCTATAAAAGACAGGATGTGTGTGTGTGTGTTTGTGGGTTTGTGTGTGTGTAATGAATGCACGGCCACAATTTTTGATGGATTTGCACCAAAATTTACATGCACATGCTCCAAGTTAGCGGAAAGGCTAAGACCAACTTTACATTTCCCAACTCCCATCGATAGTAGAAATAATCGATTTTTTTCATGCTTCTATGGCAGTTTTCATGTAGTTTGTGGCCATTTTATACTGGCCATAGTGAGAGCCTATAGCTGGCTGCCATGAATAGGCAGGAAGATTCTACTGGCCAGTGTGAGAGCCAACAGCTGACTGACACGAATGTTAGCTAGCATGCAAAAAAAATCGATAGCTGCATTCATCACAAGTGAGAAAAATTTAAATCTGCATGAGACTTTACTCCAATTGGCTCATTCACTTGCTTAAACTCAACATTGATTCTGATTCTGTAGAACTGGGTTGGGTGTGAAAAAGTATTTGTTGTTAACATTCTTTTTTCATTCGGTTTTTCCAGTTACAAGTCCTTTTTAAAGCTGATTGTTTTGTGTTCATTTTGTTTAGTTCTTTTTTCATAACAGATTTAATGTTTAGTACAGAGCTTAGAAAAAATTCGCAGTGTGAGATAGGCAAGAAGTAAGGCATATAGCAACATCAGCACGGCAAAGGGCACTCGTTTAAAGGTAAGGAAGGGCAAAAATATTTTAAGTCAAGTGATAGCGATTGCTGTATGAGTTGTGCAATTTTTGAATCAAGCGCGGGCAATGCCAGGTCATGCTGCTAGTACAAAATAAATCTTTATATATCACAATATAATAATGCAAAAGGATAAGGTGAAAGTTGAAGTTTGAAGAGTTCAAGTTTAAAATTCCTGGTGTCTAAGAGAGATAGACTAACAGAGAAAGAATCAGGGTGGGAGTAAATATATATATGTATGTGTGTATGGGTGCATGGCCGAGTGGTTAGAACATTCAGTTTCTGATCATGAGACCCGGGTTCAAATGGTCGATTTGTCAGGAAGGAGACTTCCTGATGTTATCACAATGGATCAAGGTCAATCTCAGCATGCAGCACCTTTGGAAAACCTATACCATGGGTTGACCTAAGCCTTGTGATTGAAATTGGGTAGACAAAACTCTTGAGGGTCGTTGATAACTGTGTTAGCACAAAGCCACAAGTCATTGTGGCCGAGGGCTTGAGTGTGCTGGCCTTGTTCAAATTGTTGATCACGCTAGATAACACACTCTTTCCCAGAAACTGTAACTAAGGTCTGCTCAGCATAGTTGCAGTATAAATCACAGGTGGGCTCTGTGGGTGTTGGGCAAACATAAATGTGTCTGAGCGAGAGTCTGCAATAGGGATTGGCTAGCCGCCCTAGTAGATGGGTATCATCAAATACGAATGGCCAGATATTATTATTTATTATTCATGTATATAAATGTAGTAGCCAACACTTGACCATGTGGTGAAGGATGGTATGTTAGTTTGCAATGTAGCAAGGAACAGTTTAACCATGTAATATCTCCAGTTACTTGTACAAATATTGTATTTTGGTTCTGGTTTTGATTGATTTTCCATCTGTTTATATATGCATCTATAGATCTGTTTTGGAAAAGCTACTTATTTCTCATTGGATCTTATATCCTGCTTGTGAAAGCTCTCTGATTAGTTGGTTGAACTATCTATTTCTAGAAATAGGGATATTTTGGTCTCCTTCTCATTTGTTTATTTCTTTTCATACATCTTGTTTGTGAAAGCTTTCTGATTGGTTGGTCAAATTATGGCTTTGCTGCTGATTTTTATTATCCTGCTATTTTTAGAGATTGTGAAATTTTGGTCGTTTTGTTATTTACATTTATTTACTTATAACTCTACACATAAAGAGAAAACGCATAGATTTTTTTATATGAATAAAGTTAGTTTGTTGTTGCGAGAATGTAACATGTTTTGATTCGGTTGGA
Organism: Acanthosepion lycidas; assembly: GCA_963932145.1. Taxonomy (NCBI): domain Eukaryota; kingdom Metazoa; phylum Mollusca; class Cephalopoda; order Sepiida; family Sepiidae; genus Acanthosepion; species Acanthosepion lycidas. The sequence continues at coordinate 91,878,674 of OZ010598.1, read as the reverse complement.
ACTCCATGAAAAGAACTGAACAATATTTATATTTAAAAGACAGAAAAAAAAAAGGCATCATTAGTTTTAAGATAATAAATAAAGTTAAATCAATGCATTTTTTTCTGCAAAGTACATTTAAAAATATTTTTCTCAGTGTAAGTGTTAACTTTTTTATCAAAATATATCATGTGTAAATTAAATCCTCTTATATTTTTGCTACATATGTGAACACTTTCATAACACACTGTATATTTTTGCTCAGTGGGTGTATTCTTTTGCAACCCACTGTATATTGAATAGATGTTTTTTCAAGTGTTTAAATATATCCCTCTTCCTTAGCCATATAATATTTGTATTTGTGAAATGTAAATGAAAATTTGCGTAACATTTTACCCATAAACAATTTATTAAAAATTAACCTTTTGTATTTAATTATGTAATATATTAACTGAAGATATTAACTGTAATTTGTTCTTGCTAATGTTGTATATCTCAGGAGTAATCTTTTTAGATAAAATTAAAAAAAGTCAAACTACTTTAACTAAAAGGAAATGCTAACCATTTATCTCCCATCCAAAATCAAGCAGACAAAAAATGTATATAAGCATGACATAAACCAAATTTTATTATTTATTATCAATGCTAATTTATCTTTTTATTATATTAAAATCTCAGGACGCACTCAAGCCAATGATGGATTTCAGAATTCTTTGTTCTTTTTGAATGTTACTCTGAAAAGCATGGTTCTAATTTTGGTTTCAGGCTCATCAAATACATAGTAAACATGTTTCTATTAGTAGGGACTGAAATGAAAGTGAAACTTGATCTAATTACCAGTTTTGGTCAAATACAGTCTAATGAGATTTTCTTTTGTTTTCTGTTTTGTTTTTGTTTTTCTTATATTTTTCATGTTATTTTTTTCATTCAATATTTTTTAGTCTTTTGCTGCAGTTTCATTTCATTCTTTTTCTTGCCTTATTTTTAATTCCTTGTCTAATGCCATTTCTGAATGATCATGACATGTCTAAAGTATGTTAAAAACTGTGATATGATGTACACTCAGTCATCTTCTTCCTTTTCTTCTCTCTTTTTTTCTCTTCCTTTTTCTCCTTTTCATTTTCATACTTCTACTTTCTTCTTCCAATTCCTCCTTTTCCTGCTTCATTTTTCTTTTCATCTTCCCCCTCTTCATTTTCACTTTCTTTCTGTTTTTTCTCTTCAATCTTTTGTGTTTGTCTTATTTTTCAGATACTTTCTTCTTCCATTTTCTAATCTTTTTCTTCACTTTCTTCTCCACCTTGTTATCCTCCACATCTTTCTTCTTCTTCTTCTTCTTCTTCTTCTTCTTCTTCTTTCATGTCCTCCTCCTCCTTCTGAATCTCCTCTTCCTCTTCTTTTTCACTTTCTCCTCTTTCATTTAATCTTCTTCACTTCCTTCTTTTTCCTCCTTCATCTTCATCTTCTTCCAATCTTCTCTTCTTCACTTCCTCCACCTTCTTTTCTTCTTCTTCATCATCTTTTCTTCCTCCCCCTCTCACCTGCTTCTTGATTACCCCTTTTATCACTTTATCATAATTATTTTTCTCCCCAATTTTTACCTAATTAATTTGTCTATTCCCATTTGTTTTCTTCATTGTAAGAAGTTTTTCTTAATAAAAAATCAAACAAAGAAATGCAAGTCAGATATCTTTCAAAAAACACCCTCCCCCTTGATGCAAAATAGCATTAAGTGAAAAAAGTTTTTATTCCTTATATCTTCTTCTTACTTTTAGACATTTTCACTTTTTATTTTTTATTCTTATTTTAGTGAACTTGAAATACACCAAAAGTTAATAATTTCAGAAATGATACAGAAATGATGCTGTCATTCAAATGGAAAACTTTTTTCTCTGCTAAACTTAAAAAAATGAAAGACAAGAGAGCAGGGAACACAGTTTCTTCTCAGTTTTATTCTGATCACTTCCCATTTTATTCAGATCTCTTCTCCTGTTATTATGATCTCTTCCCATTTTATTCTGATCTCTTCCCATTTTATTATGATTTCTTCCCATATTATTATAATCTCTCCCCATTTTATTCTGAACTCTTCCCATTTTATTCTGATCTCTTCCTATTTTATTATGATCTTTTCCCATTTTATTCTGATCTCTTCCCATTTTATTATGATCTCTTCCCATTTTATTATGATCACTTCCCATTTTATTCTGATCACTTTGCATTTTATTATGATCTCTTCTTATTTTCATATGATCTCTTCCCATTTTATTCTGATCTCTTCCCATTTTATTATGATCACTTCCCATTTTATTCTGATCTCTTCCCATTTTATTCTGATCTCTACCCATTTTATTATGATCTTTTCTCATTTTATTCTGATCTCTACCCATTTTATTCTGATCTCTTCCCATTTTATTCTGATCTCTTCTCATTTTATTTTGATCTCTACCCATTTTATTATCATCTGTACCCATTTTATTCTGATCTCTACCCATTTTATTTTGATCTCTTCCCATTTTATTCTGATCTCTTCCCATTTTATTATGATCTCTTCCCATTTTATTCTGATCTCTACCCCTTTTATTATGATCTCTTCCCATTTTATTATGATCTCTTCCCATTTTATTCTGATCTCTACCCCTTTTATTATGATCTCTTCCCATTTTATTCTGATATCTACCCCTTTTATTATGATCTCTTCCCATTTTATTATGATCTCTACCCATTTTATTCTGATCTCTACCCCTTTTATTATGATCTCTTCCCATTTTATTATGATCTCTTCCCATTTTATTCTGATCTCTAGCCCTTTTATTATGATCTCTTCCCATTTTATTCTGATCTCTACCCCTTTTATTATGATCTCTTCCCATTTTATTATGATCTCTACCCATTTTATTCTGATCTCTACCCCTTTTATTATGATCTCTTCCCATTTTATTATGATCTCTTCCCATTTTATTCTGATCTCTTCCCATTTTATTCTGATCTCTACCCATTTTATTATGATCTCTTCCCATTTTATTATGATCTCTTCCCATTTTATTCTGATCTCTACCCCTTTTATTATGATCTCTTCTCATTTTATTATGATCTCTTCCCATTTTATTCTGATCTCTACCCCTTTTATTATGATCTCTTCCCATTTTATTCTGATCTCTACCCCTTTTATTATGATCTCTTCCCATTTTATTATGATCTCTACCCATTTTATTCTGATCTCTACCCCTTTTATTATGATCTCTTCCCATTTTATTATGATCTCTTCCCATTTTATTATGATCTCTTCCCATTTTATTCTGATCTCTACCCCTTTTATTATGATCTCTTCCCATTTTATTCTGATCTCTACCCCTTTTATTATGATCTCTTCCCATTTTATTATGATCTCTACCCATTTTATTCTGATCTCTACCCCTTGTATTATGATCTCTTCCCATTTTATTATGATCTCTTCCCATTTTATTCTGATCTCTTCCCATTTTATTATGATCTCTTCCCATTTTATTCTGATCTCTACCCCTTTTATTATGATCTCTTCCCATTTTATTCTGATCTCTACCCCTTTTATTATGATCTCTTCCCATTTTATTATGATCTCTTCCCATTTTATTCTGATCTCTACCCCTTTTATTATGATCTCTTCCCATTTTCTTCTGATCTCTACCCCTTTTATTATGATCTCTTCCCATTTTATTATGATCTCTACCCATTTCATTCTGATCTCTTCCCATTTTATTATGATGTCTTCTCATTTTATTATGATCTCTTCCCAATTTATTCTGATATCTTCCTATTTTATTCTGATCTCTATCTATTTTGCTATGATCTCTTCCCATTTTATTATGATCTCTTCCAATTTTATTATGATCTCTAACCATTTTATTCTGATCTCTTCCGATGTTATTGTGATCTCTTAACATTTTATTCTGACCACTTCCCATTTTATTATGATCTCTTCCCATTTTATTATGATCTCTTCCCATTTTATTCTGATCTATAGCCATTTTATTCTGATCTCTACATATTTTATCATGATCTCTTCCCATTTTATTCTGATCTCTTCCCATTTTATTATGATCTCTTCCCATTTTATTATGATCTCTTCCCATTTTATTCTGATCTATAGCCATTTTATTCTGATCTCTACATATTTTATCATGATCTCTTCCCATTTTATTATGATCTCTTCCAATTTTATTATGATCTCTACCCATTTTATTCTGATCTCTAACCATTTTATTCTGATCTCTTCCGATGTTATTGTGATCTCTTAACATTTTATTCTGACCACTTCCCATTTTATTATGATCACTTCCCATTTTATTCTGATCACTTCCCATTTTATTATGATCTCTTCCCATTTTATTATGATCTCTTCCCATTTTATTCTGATCTATAGCCATTTTATTCTGATCTCTACATATTTTATCATGATCTCTTCCCATTTTATTATGATCTCTTCCAATTTTATTATGATCTCTACCCATTTTATTCTGATCTCTAACCATTTTATTCTGATCTCTTCCGATGTTATTGTGATCTCTTAACATTTTATTCTGACCACTTCCCATTTTATTATGATCTCTTCCCATTTTATTATGATCTCTTCCCATTTTATTATGATCTCTACCCATTTTATTCTGATCTCTAACCATTTTATTCTGATCTCTTCCGATGTTATTGTGATCTCTTAACATTTTATTCTGACCACTTCCCATTTTATTATGATCTCTTCCCATTTTATTCTGATCACTTCCCATTTTATTATGATCTCTAACCATTTTATTCTGATCTCTTCCGATGTTATTGTGATCTCTTAACATTTTATTCTGACCACTTCCCATTTTATTATGATCTCTTCCCATTTTATTCTGATCACTTCCCATTTTATTATGATCTCTACCCATTTTATTCTGATCTCTAACCATTTTATTCTGATCTCTTCCGATGTTATTGTGATCTCTTAACATTTTATTCTGACCACTTCCCATTTTATTCTGATCTCTTCCCATTTTATTATGATCTCTTCCCATTTTATTCTGATCTATAGCCATTTTATTCTGATCTCTACATATTTTATCATGATCTCTTCCCATTTTATTATGATCTCTTCCAATTTTATTATGATCTCTACCCATTTTATTCTGATCTCTAACCATTTTATTCTGATCTCTTCCGATGTTATTGTGATCTCTTAACATTTTATTCTGACCACTTCCCATTTTATTATGATCTCTTCCCATTTTATTATGATCTCTTCCCATTTTATTCTGATCTATAGCCATTTTATTCTGATCTCTACATATTTTATCATGATCTCTTCCCATTTTATTCTGATCTCTTCCCATTTTATTCTGATCTCTACCCATTTTATTCTGATCTCTTACCATTTTATTCTGATCTCTACCCTTTTATTCTGATCTCTGGCCATTTTATTCTGATTTCTTTCCATTTTATTCTGATCTCTACCCATTTTATTCTGATCACTTCCCATTTTATTCTGATCTCTTCCCATTTTATTCTGATCTCTTCTGGTTTTGGTTCCTCATTGCCTGAAAGCAGAGAGTTTGACCATCTAGCTGGAACAGATCCCAACTAGTCAATATTTACTAGCCCCCCCCCATGTTGGTAGATGTCGCACAAGGCCGGGTTTAATGTGGGTCTTTCGAGCCTGTAGGCTCAGCTAAAAAAATGCCTATAGAACCCACATAAACATGATCGGTTTGGTCAACCTCCCCGAATGAGACACTGCCCTTCAGCAAAGCCTCATCCGGGTCCCTATCTGTCCAAAGGGAGAGAGTTTGACTGTCTAGCTGGAACAGGTTACAGCTAGTATATTTAGCTACCCCCCCCCCCAGGATGGTTGCATGTTTGATTGTATAGCTGGAACAGGTCACAGCTAGACTCTGTAGTCCATTGACTTACAGATACTTATAGGGAGTTACTACCTATAGTGCAGTCACTCATGGGGTGACAGGTTATTCCATTACATCAAAACTATAAAATTTATTTTCTTTGCAGCTTTCTTTCACAATCAATTCTACAATTCTACTGTTCTATATGCAATCCTGTATAGAAAGGGTTGTTCTAGCTTCCACAAAGTTTAACAAATATAACTTTAAAAAATGGTGTCAAGAGGATGATGCATGGTAGTACATGATGACTGAATACATCTCAGCAATTTTAATTGCTTTAAAAAGCTATTTTGAGAATTTTGAGAATTTTGAGAAACTCAAGCATTAAACTGGATTTAAACTTTTTTTTTACTCACCTCTTAAATATTTTCATGAATTTATGTGGTGAGAGCAAATGAAAGAAACACCTGGAAAATACATTTTCTCAAAATTTATAATTACAGTTACTTATCATTATGTGTTTAATTAAACTTTCTTTTTTCCCCAGTAGATAAAATCATTGGTTGAAGTAATCCAAAAAGTGACATGACCCAAAGAGTTGTGAGTTCAATAACTGGCTATGGCAAAAGGAACAAAAACTTGGAGAGTTGATTTACTAAAAGGAGTTAAATGAAATTGAGATAGCCAGAAAAGGCATGGCACGTGGAACTAGAACAATCTACCCCTGTGGACTAAATAAAGGGTTCAGTTTGAAATTCCAATGGATATCATCTTAAGAAGAATGAACAAACAATGGCTGAAATCTTGAGAATATGATAATAAAGATGAGGACAACAGTCTGAACAGTGTAAATAGTTAAATTTTCTTGTTCTTTTGTTCACAGAGATTTTTATAAATTTATGAATAAAAAATTGTTTTCATATATTTATATATATTTTTCATTTCTAATATGGTTGCAATGAGAAGGCTTGGAAAAATTAATTATTCTCCCATTTATGTCTTTCTTTTTAAGGGCATTGCTATATCCATGATACAACAACACTGATATTTCATGGGCGTAATGGAATAGCTGAATGGAAAAAGAATGGCAAACATGCTTTGTTCTCAGAGACTTTTATAAAACTGACAGACACAAAACTATAAATATACATATATATATACATATATACATATATATATATATATATATATATATATATATATATATATATATATATATATATATATATACATGTCCAACATGGAGAACTATATATCACATATATCTACATAGCAAAGCAAAGTATAAGGACAAACAAAAAGAAAGGTCTTATATATTATAAGATATTCCAGACCTGAAGAAACTATTTTTAGGTCTCCAGATTTAAATGAGCCCCATTCATTTATGCCCCAAAGTGAAATAGCACCATGTGCTTGTAAGCAGCTGGGGGGCCTGATTTTTTTTGGTTGCTGTTCATGAACTGAAAAATGACTGCCACTTTGGTTACTGTATGAAGTGGTCATCATGTGACCACATGGCTTATCTCCACCAAAGAGAGTTAAGTGCCTACTGTACCCCTACATGGTAAATACTAAATATTGCATTTAAATAATAAATATTGCATTGTAGTTGGTTCATATAATTTTATAATCTTGTAAATATAAAATTATACAAATCTAGTTTGGGTTTAATCAAAACTCTAAAAATAACCTTTTTAAAAAAAAAATGCCAAGGGAGAATAGTGTAATAGCAAAATCAAAAGAAAAAACGTTTTTTTTTTTTTTGCAGTTATATTTGTTAAACTTTGCCTTATCATCTATACAACATATTTTTTCTTTCTATTCTTTCCTTAAAAACTTTGAAGATAGCAGCTTTACCCAAAAGGAGTAATGACTGCAGCAAAGTCATTTTCATTCTATCTTCATACTGTTTAAATTAGACTTTCATTCAATAACCAACTGAGATAATTCATGTCATCAGATTAAATTATAAGTTCGGATATGCTGAAGGCAGTACAAATTCCAAACCCACAGATAATGCTGTCTCATCAAGACTAAACCAATTGTTTACACCAAGAAAATTCCAATCAGTTTTCAAGCTAAACATCCTGCCTGTCATTTAAATGTTGTGTTGTCTACTGCTACCAAACCAGGTTGCCATACATACAGTTACTAAACAGGCCACTCACTTAGCTGAATGCCATTGTATTCATGACGTCTAGTTTGGCAGTAACCTGAGCCTAACTTGACTTCTTTAAACAGGTTCACTTGAATAGATTTTGGTCATTTTAGACTTGGCATCAATACAAGCCTGTAGCTTTAGAGTGTTTACACAGAGAAAGTTTTACAGTTAATGACCCTATCACTATATCCGGGTCTCTGTGCAAAACAATTCCTGCTATTTTACAAATACAACCTAAAAAGTAGGAAATTTTTCCTTTTTTTTAGGCTTTTATAGATGGAATTAGAGGAAAGCTGAAGTGGTGCTTATAAATTGGTACCTGAACACACAATTTTTCTTTTGTTAAAATCCATACAAGAAAATTACACAGAAATTCATCATCAACATCATCATCATCATCATTTCCATTTTTTCTGTTTGGTAGAATTAAGTCTTTTACCTGAGACCTGGGGTAAAGGAAGGTTTTTCTTAGAAAGTTTTTTATTTAATTGTTTCACCCCCAAGCAATGCAATAATACCACTAAGATGCAAGGGGTTACAGGAGATGGCGATTGATATTGTATTTAAAATGTGAAAGAAGAAACTATTAGAATAGAACTAATGGTTTCATCTATCTATTTCATCAGTAAAATGATGAGACCTAATTGCTAATCTAGTAGTACATGTGAATATATGTTATTGAGCTTATGAAATTGAAAACTTTTCCTGTGTATGTGAGTGGTGCTCATGAGCAGAAACTTCTATATCTTAAATAGTAAGGGCTTTCCTGCCATATTTTTAATGTATGCATCAGTATACATTTTTAATTACTCTTAGTGTTAATATTTATTATTATCAATGGAATGACATTTTGTCTCAAATAGTGAGAGCTTTCCTACTGTCTTGTTAATGTATTCATCAATATACATTTTCAATTATTCCTAGTGCTTCTATTATTAATGGAATCTTGATGTATTTGTGTTTCAAAGCCACATTTTTGCAATTTCCATTACCATATCCTTATATTTTGAAACTTTGTCAAATTCTTTTGCAGAGATTTTTCTATCAAACAAGATGGCCACATCTAAGGGACAGCACTTATGTTTTTGGAAGTCTTTTATTATCTCATTATTATTGTGCTTGTCCCTCCTGTTAGTTTGCATGACCGTTATGTCCGACCAATATCTCATAAATAATGGACTATTCCGCACTTCGATCATGTGGAAAGAGTTTCAGTGAGAAAATGAAAGAAAGAAAAAGAAGATAGAAGTGTTTAATGGTTGTTTCAGTGAAATGGAAAAGAGTTGTCAATTTCAAATCTTTTCATTTGTACCCCCTTACTTCTTAAAATAACAACCAGCATTCATATTTATGATTGTTATTGCAATATTTTGTTAAGGATGTTAAGCTCAAATATTTAACAATGTGATAGGGGAATTTCTACAGATATTTAATTGTCATAGAACTTGCCATGAGCTTACTCAATCATTATCTTAAGAGTTAAAAGAAGATTTATCAGAAAATTTAAATAGAAAAACCATGAAATTTTCACAGGTTAAAACTAGTTATTATTATTATATCTGGTCTATTTGGCTTGTGGGTTCAATCAGTGTGGATGGTGACATCCCATAATAATGTAACACTGTAACATTTGTCGCTGGCAACAGTTTGTCTTTCACTGAATGGGAATTAATGTTGGCATTTCTTCCAATGAAGGTTGTTCCTTATCCAATCATTTTTATATTTCACGTCTAAATTAATTTGGAACTAGAATAGAACACACAGATAGGGATTGGTTTATTGGGGTTTTCTTAATCTGTGTATTTGTATTATTAATCCTAGTACTCTTATTATAATTGGAATGGTGGTTATTTTAAAACAATATTCTTAATATTTCTATTTCCAGCTCATAATATTTTGATAATTTGTTAAATATTTTTGCTGAAATGTTTCTATCAAAGAGGATGGCCAAAGGATAATTTTTTTACATCTTTTATTATTATTATTATTATTATTTTTATTTTCTTTGCTTTCTGGCGTTTACACATTTCTTTCCGGGTCCCACCCAGGGACCTAAGGTTAGAAATGGCATCATGACACTTTTCACTGACAAAAAAAAAAAAAAAAAAAAAAAAAATTACATAGATAGAGCCCTTCGTAAAGTGTGGGCTGTACTTGTCAGAACAATTTTTTGTATCTCCTTGAGGCATGGGCTTCCAGGAATGCCTGCAATTAGTCTACTGCAATCTTTTCCAACCAGTCCTAGGGCTCCAACTACAACAGGGATTGTTGATGTTCCCACATGCCACATTTTCGAGACCTCTATTTCAAGGTCCTTGTATTTTGACAGATTTTTGAATATCTTCAAAGATACATTGCAGTCAGCAGGGACTGCCATATCAATAAGGAGGCACCGTTTTTGTTTGTGGTCTTTCATAACAATATCTGGTCGGTTGGCCTTGATTGTTCTGTCAGTGTGAATTGTGTAGTCCCATAGAATTGTAACAGGTCCTATCTCCGTAACTGGGTCTGGGTGGTGTTGGTACCAGTTTCTTTCAGTTTCCTTCCCGTAGAAGTTGCAGATTTTCCAGTGCAGATATTGGCCCACTCTGTCATTATTATTATTATTATTATTATTATTATTATTATTATTATTATTATTATTATTATATCTAGTCTATTTGGATTGTACTGGTATGGATGGTAAACACAGAGCAATGCTAACACTGCCACCTTTTAGCAACATTTGTAGTTTTTTACTTATACTATTCCTGGGGAAATTTTCATAATGTTATCATGTCTTCCAATTTTCCTTTTATGTTGATGATGGTATGTGTCTTTGCAATGTACTTATTCAACCTACACAGTGAGATGAATCTGAAATAATTAGAAGAGCTACAAGGATTCAATATTGGTGCTGATAATCTTAACAACATATGATATGCAGATGACAGTGGATAACAGTGGAAGGTAGTAAATGAAAGAAGCAAAAATGGAGTGTAGAAAAATGGAGGGAATACAATAGTGCATTCTAAAAGGCAGGAAATTAAAATGAAAAGACATAAAATGGAGGGAATAAAATTGAGTGAATTAAAGAGGAAGGAACTAAATAGGAAGAAAATAAAACAGATGGAACTAAAATGAAGGGAAGTAATATGGTAGAAACAAAAAAGAGGGACTAAAATGGTATGTACCAAAATGGAGAAAACTAAAATGAAGCCTAAATGGAGAGTACTAATTTGGAGGGAACTAAAATGGGGAAAATATAATTGGGGAATGAAACTGGAGAAAACTCAAATTGAAGGAAACTAAAATGGAGGGAACCAAAATGGAGAGAAGTAAAATAAATTGTACAAAAATGATACTTACTAAACTAGAGGAAAAGAAAATGGAGGAAAGTAAATTTGAGAGAAGTAAAATAGTGGAAACTAAAATTGGGAAACTAAAATGGTGTCTGCTAAACTGGAGGAAGCTAAATTTAAAGGACAAAAAATCAAAGGCACTAAATTAGATGGAACTAAATTGGAAAAAACTAAAATAGATGGAACTAAAATGAGGGAAACTAAAATGGAAGGAACTAAACTGAAGTGTTTACAAATGGAGTATACTAAGTTGGAGGAAACTAAAATTGAAGGAAGTAAAATTGAGGGAAAAGAAATGGAGGAAACTAAAATGAATGGAAATAAAATGGTGTGTAATAAATTGGAGGAAACTAAAATGGAGGGAACTAAAATCAAAGGAATTAAAATAGTCTTTGCTAAATTGAAGAAAACTGAAATAGTTGGAACTAAAATCAAGAGAACTAAAATGGAATGAACTAAAATGGATGGAATTAAAATGGTGGCTACCAAAATGGTGCATACTAAATTGGAGGAAATTAAAATAAAGGCAACTAAAATGGTGGGAATTTAAGTGGCAGTAACTAAAATGGTGGGAAATATAATGAAGAGAACTAAATTGGAGGAAAATATAATTGGGGAATGAAACTAAAATAGATAAAACTAAAATGAAGGGAATGGAAATGGATTTAACTAAAATGGGGGAACTAATATGGTAGCTACCAAAATGGTGTGTACTAAATTGGAGGGAACTAAAATGAAGGTAAAGAAAATAAAGACTACTAAATTGGAGGAATCTAAAATAGAGGAAACTAAAATGGAGGAAATTAAAATAGTGGAATTAAAATGGAGGGAACTAAAATGGTGAAAGCTAAAATGGGGAGGAACTAAAATCAAGGGAATAAAAATGGTATTTACAAAATTGAAGGAAACTAAAATGAAGAGAATTAAAATGGAGGGAACTAAAATGAAGGGTAACAAAATGGATTGTTCTAAATTTGCGGAATTTAAAATAAAGGTGATTAAAATGGAAGCTATTAAATTGGAGGAATCTAAAATGGAGGGAACTAAAATGGAGAAAACAAAAATGGAATGACCAAAAATTCTGGAAACTAAATTGGATGAAACTAAAATGGCAGGAACTAAAATGGCGGGAACTAAAACAGAGGGAACTAAAATGGGGTTGTATCAAAATGGCGTGTACTAAATTGGTCAGAACTAAAGTGAAAGTAACTAAAATGGAGGGTACTTGAAGGAATCTAAAATGAATGAAACCAAAATTTAGGAAATTAAAATGGCAGGGAACCAAAATGCAGGAAACTAAAATGGCAGGAAGTAAAAACTTCACCAGACATCTGTTCTCCAATTTCCAATCCCAAGCTTACTACATTTGGCATCCCAAGCTGTCACTCATCATTGGTACTGATCAGGCTTGACATTGCTTAACTTCAGTGATCATATGAGAACCTGTGTTTCAATGAGATATTGCAGTATACCATCATTGTATGAAGCTCTGATAAGAATTAGTTGCAACAGATAGAACATAAGTAATTACATGTATTTTATCATTTACATTATTTCATTTGAACTAATATCCTCATCTTTGTTGTGACCAAAATATTTCGGCCATTACACCCTACATCCTTCTTCAGCTGTCTGTCAAGTTGGGTAAACTTCAAGGAACTTTCAAACTGAACATTTTAATCTACATGAGAAATATGTTCTCATTCCACTATCCATGTCAAACAATACTTCATCTTGTTCTTTTCTTTACACCTGCTCAATTACTTTTTACCTTGTTTCAATGAATGTCTATACTACCTGATCCAAAGATTGAACTCACAATTTGTATACTGCTAAATGCATGAACCAATGCTATGAGACAATTCTAAACCAAGAACTTAGAGCCTTAACCCTAATGTTCTTTTTGCCTGCCTGCTACTGCAGCTGTCATGCATGACATCCTGAAAAGAGAAATAATGAGAAATAAAGTTGGAAATGCCATTGAACATTGTTAATAATTCTGGCATAAACTTTTATATATTTCAGACAAATGGCTTCTAAATCATTATTTATAAGGTGGAGTCTTGAGGTTGACATTTTGAAATATTTCAGATAAACATGCTTATTGAAATATTCAGAGCATTTACAATGAATATGAATCTACTTCAATTGCCTACTGTCAAAGCTGGACAATTAAAATGGACAGAGTATAATCATTGCCTGTTATCAGAAAGATGGCTTCATAATTACACAGACAGATTAAGAATGACAGTCACCAGATACTTTCCAATGTCTATTAAGTCAAATTAGAATATAAAATGAAATACATATCATTAGATTATAAATGATATCACTGTTTTTGTATTAGAAACTTTAAAATTATCGCTTAATTGGTCAAAACATTATAAAAAAATATTCTCAAATAATAATAATAGTAAACATGAATGAAATTTGGCAATAGGATGCATTTGCTAACATGCACAATTTTAATCACATTAGAGATTATATTTCAGTACCAGATGAAATGATTTCATGATTTATATTCCTTAACAGATAAAAGGTGTACTTGTTTATCTTATTTTTTAAAATAATATTTACAGAAAATATTTGAAGAATTTTAAACGTGTGAAAAAAAATTATTATTTTCATATTTCTGTAAAGAAAAAACATAAAGGGAAGAAAAATTTTTGCTACAAGCATTTGCAGTTTCACTCAATGTGAATCCATAACATGAGAGATGATCTGTTGATAAAGAACAAGGCTTCAAATACTAAAATGGCTTCTTTTATCTTTTTTTCCTTTTCTTAATAGTAAAATAATCACTGTTTAATGTGAGAAAACATGGTAGCATTTTAGTGATTAAAATCATTTCTTTTTGTTGTAAAAATAATAAAGAACATAAATTAGTTCTTCATAGAATTGAACTTCTTTTAATTTCAGTAATTTACGTGCCTATTTGAATGTGTGCCTATTTGAATGTGCCTATTTATTTGCTTATGAATCATATCCTATCAGTCAGACATATATGCTACAATCTTTGGCTATCATGTCTCTTTTGATTCATGACTGATTAGGTAGAAGATTTTACCAACCATGTCTTTAAGACCCTGTCTGTCCTGCTATTGAACCCATAGATGGGAGGAGAAGGGATGGATTCATACCTTTCCAAAGGCTATTTGCATCTATGTGAATGTAATAAACTTGATCAGAATTCAAACTCAGGTCTCCAATTTCTCATTCTGAGCTGATATCCATGACACCACACTGCAGAGAACATATCTAAATATAAGCAGTATGGATATAAGAATAAACAATGTATGGTGACTGGCCTGAAGATCACAGTCAGGTGTGAAACTAAGAGTCACCTTCCAATGTTGCATCTGTCCCTTCATTCTCTCTCTATACATACATACATACATACATACATATCTATCTATCCATCTATATATATATATATATATATATATATATATATATATATATATATGTATATGTATATGTATGTATAATAGCTGGCCACTTGTATTCAATGACACTCATCTACTAGGGTGGCTAGCCAATTACTATTGTAAATGCTCGCTCAGGCACATTTGTGTTTGCTCAACACTCACAGAGCCAACCTGTGGTTTACACTGCAACCATGCTGAGCAGACCTTAGTTACAGTTTCTGGGAGAGAGCATGCTATCTAGCATGATCAACAGTTTGAACAAGGCGAACATTACTGCTGAAAATATGTATATTTACTATTAGTATAAAGAGGACGATCACTTAGAAAATCTAGTGTCATGATGTAGGCATGTCAACAACCTCTGTTTACCCATTTGTGGTGGCTGATACCACAGGAGACAAGGTTCTTTTAATCGTCTGAGAGAACTCTTTTTAACTTTAATCTGGCAGGCTGATATTAACATCCAGGAGATTGATTCATTACACCAAACATTTTCAGCTGACATATTGTAGAAAGATTATATTGAATCAACTGCTATATCTGCTGCTAGGAATGTTTTTCACTGTGTCATATTAGACAATTTTTCTTATCAGAATCTATCTTACATATTTACATGTCTACCATTCGTCCTTGCTTTGAATATTACTGCCACATCTTGTATGGTGCTCCTGCTATAAATTTAGAGATTCTTGATAAAATACAAAGAATAATCAGCAATATTATTGGTCCTGACTTGGCAACTCAGTTTCAGTCCCTTACCCACCATCATAACATAGCTTCTTTGTGCCTTTTCTATAAATACTTTCTTGGTAATTGTTTGTGATGAACTTTCCTCTATAGGACCCTAGATTTTATGAATTTAAGTGCAATACTAAATTGGTGGCAATGTCTCATTTTACAGTTGGAATGGCTAGATGTAACCATAAGTTATATGCTAAGCATTTCTTCTATCGCATTTCTTGTGAGTCTTTCTTCTGGCTTCTTGGTTCCCAGGCAAGTTCAATCTTCAAAAATTTAAATGCAATGTCAATCATTATTTTCTGTCTTAATTCGTGTTCTTTTATGGTCCTCCACTCTTAAGAGTGTTTTTTCCCCATATTCTTCAACACTTAGTGGCTTTATTGTCTTCTGTGATGGGGTGAAATGATATCAAGGTTCATCATAGTCACTAATCAATAAGTAGAATAGGGAGGATGTAAAATTAAAGATATTCACAATGTATGGATTTATATTCTTTTTCTATGTGCCATATCCCTTCAGAACATGAACGATCATGGCCCTCCACAACTTCCTGTCATTTTTAGCTCTTAGTAAGATTTGTTTTTTGCTATCTCTTCTAATAACTTTTCTGACAATCATGTACACAAGCTCGTTAGGTAGGTTAACCACTGCTTTCCCCTGACTCTCTTGTTTTCAGTATACCTTGTGGGTGTCAGATGCTCCAAACCTTCTTTCTTCATCATGTGTCCTAGAAATTTCAATTGTATAAGAGTCCTTTTGTATTTTGCATTTTACACTTAACTCACACAGGGAAGCTCTAACTTATTGACATCTCCGTCTGAAAGTCACGTTTTGTTTCCCTAATGGGTCAATACAGTAATTATTATTATGAGTGATGCTGTAAGCAAAGCCTTTGTCATTTGTCATGCCTCCAGTGTTGACAAAGCTTCAGGGCAATCTGACAAGTTTAAACTATATTTTTTGCTTTGTACAGACACATTTCTAAGCCAGACATGACAGTTTCAATGAAGTGTGCAGCCTTGAGTGCACACTATAATTCTCTGCCCTTGAATGACCTGTCAATAAACATCAGTAAATAATAAATCCATTTGTTAGTGAATCGTTTATGGATTGTTTGTTATTGTTGTTTTTCTTTTTTGTTGTTGTTGTTTTGGGTAATTAGTAGTTGCCTGTGTTTCGATAAAGAATGAGCAAATTTTTTCATCATCAGAGACATTGCGTTAATTTAAGCCATATGTTTTCTTTCCATATACAGTTATAGCTAATGCAACCTGGCACATGTAATCCAGAAGATTGTGTAAATGGTACCTGATGGGCTGATCTAATGGCTTTTATTTCAATCCCTGTGGATGCATTTGATTCTTGATTCAATTTACAGCCTTGATTCATCTTCTCTCTTTCTTTTTCTCTCTCTTTCCACTTTTCCTGTCCATCTTCCTTTATATTAATTTGATCCATCGTGTTTTGTTTCTTTTAATTCTGCATTTTGTCATTGTTCTTAGTGTTGTCTGATTTATTGTTCCCACAAACAAAATGAAAATTTTATGATCTTATCCTGCTGGATGGTATTTGGTACATTTTTTTAAGCTGAATTTTCATGAAAGAAAACTTTGTTTATCTTTATTTTTTTTTTGTTAACATATTGATGATTTTTACTCTGTTTCTGTGCAGACAGACATATTGTATTTGGGCAGCAGTCCCTCTTTTATACCGATTTCATTAAAAACGACTGACAACGTACTGCCAACAAGGAAAGTAACAATACAACATTCAGAAAAAAAAAAAAAGATATTAAACCACAGTTGCTTGTCAGTCGTTTTTAATGAAACTTGTATACATACATGCATCCACACACACACACACACACGCGCACACACACGCACACACACACACACACACACAGATGTGGTGTGCCAATTTATTTCTATGAAACTCCAATGGACACACAAAGCATGATAACAATCCAAATAACAGCAAGAGATAAGTCATATTTTCTGCGAGCAAACAATATTTTCCATATGGTCGTCATTATTGGCTGTGCATTTTCCCCATTAATGAAAGAGAGTCTGACCAATAATAACAGAGTCGTCATTTATGATGCAATTGTTGTGTGTGTCTAGTCAATTTACTTCTTCCTAAACAGATGAAAGTCAGAAGGTGGCAAATTATTATATAAAATATTTTCAAAGAAATGTTATAAAAAAACAGCCAAGATAAAAAGAAAACATTCTATCATTTATTATGTTGGTATCCTAAAAAAAAGATGATGTGTAGAGGAACATATTGGATATTATCATACAAGGTCTGTCTGAAAAGTAACAGGATAGGATTGATTTCACTTCAAACAACAGCATCAGTATAAAAATAAATAGACATAATATGTCTATATTATTCAATGAAACATATTTCAATATATATATATAATATAAAAGGCTCAGACACTAATATTCCGTGGTTATAATTTATTACATTGAAATTGTAAGCACAATCCAATTCATCAGACTTACAAATTCAAAAAAAATTGGAAAATATTTTGAATTTGTAAGTCTGATGAATAGGATTGTGCTTACAATTTCAATGTAATAAATTATAACCACGGAATATTAGTGTCTGAGCCTTTTATATTATATTCTTGCTCTGTCCTGGACATTGAACTCTACCTGGATTCTATCCTCTTGGAAATATATATATATATATATATATATAGAGAGAGAGAGAGAGAGATAGATAGATAGATAGATAGATAGATAGATAGATAATATTAATGGTAAATATATATATATATATATATTTATATATATATATATATATATATATATATATATATATATACATATAAATTTCCAAGAGGATAGAATCCAGGTAGAATTCAATGTCCAGGACAGAGTAAGAATATAACATAAAAGGCTCAAACACTAATATTTCATGGTTATAATTTATTACAATGGAATCATAATTACAATCCATATCATCAGACCTACAAATTCAAAAAAAAAAAATATATATATATATATATATATATATATATATATTGACCACTAATATTATCTATCTACCTATCTATCTATATATATATATGTATATATATATATAATCTATCTATCTCTCTCTCTCTCTCTCTCTATATATATATATATATATATATATATATATATATGTATGTATGTATGTATGTATATATATATATATATATATATATATATATATATATATATATATATGTAAAGATGTGAAGATATGTTTGGTAATCTGTATAGATAATTCCAGAGAGCTCAATGTAAAAACAGAGTAAATATCAATTATATTAAGAAACAGACAACTTTTTTTTTTTTTTTGTATGAAAATGTTGAGCTGAGGAATTAGAATCAAATTTCAATTCTAAGAAAGTAAATTATAATCACCATGAACACTTAAAGTTGTCTGTTTCTTATTATAATTTATATATATATATATATATATATATATATATATATATATATATATATATATATATGTGTGTGTGTGTGTGTGTGTGCAATTATAACCCAGTAATAGTTTCTTTGCAAAACACTATATTACAGTGGCAAGAGAGAGAGAGAGAGAGAGAGAGAAAGAGTAGATATTCACTTGCTTCAATTGTTTCTTTCATTTTTCTTTTTTTTCAATTCACCCCAAGCAAGGCCATAATGCCACTAAGACACAAGGAGCTATTGGGAGTGAAACTAAATAAGAAAACTTAAGAAGGAACTGGAAACCCAATCCTAAAGAAGAAGAGTAGATATTCTCTTGCTTCAATTGTTCCTTACTTGAAAAGAAACACTTTGGATAGTTTTGTTAATGATTCATGAGATAGCATGGGGTTTGTTCTATTAACTCTCACCATGTTTATTCATTAAACTTTCAACGTCAGCATTTCAATAGAGTAGTTTTTGCTGTTGTTGTTGTTTGGGCTTTTGGAATAATCTGTTGCCCACCAATAACCAAATTTCTAGGGCACTTAATGAGGAAAGAAGGTTTGGAGCATCTGACACTTGTACTGAACGCAAGAGAGACAGGAGATTAACCTTATCTAACAAGACTTGTGTACATGGTTGACAGAACAGTCATTAGGAGAGATAGCAAAAGACAAATCTTACTAAGAGCTGCAAATGACAGGAAGTTGTGGAGATCCATGATCATTTATGCCCTGAAGGGATATATCATATAAAAGGGGAAGAATATAAATCCATCCATTGTGGATATCTTTAATTTTACATCCTCCCTATTCTGTTTATTCATTGATTGTTATGATGACCTTTGATTAGATACTTTTTTTAAAATTATTTCAACCGAGGCAAGGCAATAAAACCACTAAGATGCAAGGGGTTACAGAGTGTAAGAGAATATTAGAAAAAGAAAAGATTATTAAAGAGAAAGAACAATAAAAGAACAGGAATTAAGAAGACAAAAAATAAAGATGACAATAATCAAGGACCATAGCAGAAGAAATACAAGTATAAATAATTATATGTGGCTCATTTGAAATTCCTGGAAATTGCTAATATCAGCGACCAAAGATTTTGTGGTACTTTTTAATCTTTTCTTTTTATTAGCTTTTGAAAATGATAAAAAATATACTTAAATGTCAACAACCTACAGATAGGATTTTCTTTCAGATAACTTTCGCAAAAAATGTACTTAGACTAGAATAGGATAGAGTACAACTAAATACTGAATACCCTCCCTCCTTCCAACTTGTGTAGATCAATTAGAATGAGTCAAATCTTTCAGAACATAATTGGTTTCTGCTGAAAAATAAATATCTGATGTACATTATATTTTTTTCTGAGTTGACAGTATTTCCAGAATTTATTTTTTATGCATTGTATTTTGTTCTTGTTGTCAGTTTTCAAATTCAAATCAATTGGGATTGTGATCCAGCCATGGGGAGGAATATAGCAACCTGCATTTGCTCATCTTTTCCTATCACTCGAGCAGTGAGCAAATGAAAACTTTATTATTTATATCCAGGTTTCCATCAAAGTAGTGCTTCTTTGATGATTTTTTTTCTTTGTTTTTAATTCTGGTTTAATGCCAATTTATTAAAACACTACTATAGCCTTAGTTGGTAAATTAGAAACCTATGCTATGCCAGTTTACAATTCTATTCTTCTATATTGAATATCCATTCAAGACATGGGCGTTTATAGCTCTCCACATTTTCCAATCCATTTTAGCTTTAAGCAATGTTTTTCTTCTCATGATATTTTCTAGTCCATATTCAGCCATCCAGTTTCATTCTTCCTATCACTAAGTCTTGTGAATGTCAAATTCTCCAAGCCCTCTTTCCTCGTTATGTGTTCCAGAAAATTCAACTGTATTTTTATGGTCCTAACCCCAATTATCCTTTTTGTTTCTCTTTTCCTTAAAACTTTTTCAGTATTCATATGCCCAATTAAGATATTCTCAACATCCTTCTGTAGAACCACATCTATGTTGTCTCCCGTCACCTCTTCACCTGTGAGGAAATTATCCAGTATCCACTGATATATAAGAAGGCTAATATTACATAGCAGTTCAGCACTCTGTTTCTAATGGAATTTTCCATTGTTTAGGTTTTAGAAGCATCTTTTGCTATTCCAATGCACTTTCAGATTTAAGTGTTGCACTTTCGATCTTTGATAAGAATATTTCCCATTAAACTAAACTACTATACATGACATTTCCAATTTGTACTTCACATGGTGAGCTATGTCTCTTTTGTTGACAACCATACATGATCGTCCGTGTCTCTTTTGCTGAGAACCATACATGATAGGCTGCATCTCTTTTGCTGACAACCATACATGATTGTCTGTTTCTCTTTTGCTGAAAACCATACATGATGAGCTGTGTCTCTTTTGCTGACAACAATGCATCATATTACTATCATATCTAAGAGTTCCTGCAGTTTCCCTTCTGTGTTTGCCATCAACATGGTATCATCGCATATCTTATGTTACTTAGATTGTATCCATTAATAATAAATTCTGGTAGGAGTGCTTGTTCTTTTGAATCACCTCACTGTAATGATAAAATAAATCTGGTGAGAAGATGTATCCTTGCCTTATGTACTTGCATCTCTATTTTTACATTCTTTCATATCTTTCCCAAATAAATCACTTTTTTTTCTCGCAGCCCAAATAGATTTGTGTCATACCAAGTCAAATAATTTTGCATAGTGTACAAAATATATGGTCAAAATGGCAGCTGATATTCAAAACAACCTCAAATCCATTGTCAACTGGGGTAAAAGATGGCTTGTTAATTTTAACACCCCCAAAATTAAACTTCTTTCAATTAATCATCTGAGAGACCCCTCTATGCACTCTGTGAAAGTGACCCACTGTGCCTTCTAGCTGACAGCTGACATGAAGTGGAAAGATTACATTGAATCCATCACCAGATCATCTGCTAAGAATCTATCATATATATCTATAAGTCTACCATTCACCCATGCTTAGAATATGGCTGTCACATATGTTTCAGTGCCTCTGCTATTTACCCAGATCTCCTTGATCAAATCCAAAGAAGAATCAGCAATATTATCAGTCCTAAAATGGCATCTCGGCTTCAGTCACTTTTCCATCACCATATGTTTGCCTCCCTGTACCTTTTCTATAAATACTTTCATGGTAATTGTTCGGATGAGCTCTTAGCTATGTTACCTAGACTTTTTGCATTTAAGCACAGTACTAGACTGGCATCAAGACCTCATCAATTTATGGTTGAGCTGGCAAGCTGTAGCCATAGGTTCTATACTAACAGATTCTTTTCTCACACTTCTCAGATGTGGGACTCCATTCTGGCTCCATGCTTTCCATCCAATTTTAATCTGCAAAAATTTAAATGCAATGTCAGTTGCTATCTACTGTCCTCCTAATTTTCTCTTCCCACTCATTATTAATGTTTCCATTTTTTAATTCTTTCACAACTAGTAATCCCTTGTGTCTTAGTGGCTTTACTGGCTTGCATGGGGTGAAAACAATTTACATTGCTCACTCTAATAGGATTCTGATTATAAAGATCTCATTTCCTGTTCCTGTGTTGTTAATGAAGCCACACTGTTTCTGTCCTATTTCTAGTCTAATTCTGCTACAGGTTCTGTTCATCAAATTCTGGATGATAAGGTTAGTTATGTGGCTCATTAATACGATATTCTGATGGAACTCACATTTGTTCATGCCTGGCTTTTTAGGAAATACTGTAAAGATGAATCTACTGAGATCTTCTTCCAAATTATCGCCATTGTTGTATATTTAATTGACTATATATGTAATCTTGTTAATCTTGCCAAAATTGTTGAAGGCTGCTAACATCTCTAACATCTACTCCTGCTGCATTGTACCTGTTCATTTTGGCCAGGGCTGATATAACTTCAGGCTTTAATATTTCAGGTCCTTCTATATTTTTGTATATATAGGTTACCCTCTTTCATTGTTCTTTCAGAATTTTCTGATGTCATCATTCTATCTTTGGTGTATTTTTCTTTCTCTATTATGAACATTCCATCTTTGAAGATTATGAATCCTGTTAATGAGCATGTCTTTTGTCCTGTTATTTCCTTTATTGATTTATTCATACTTGCCATATCTATGACACTCATTCTTTCTATCTCTATACACATTCACATTTTGTTGAGTCATTCATTTTTATTTACTTGCATTTGTTTCTAATTTTGTATTTTATTTGTGTATTCTGTGCCATTCTTTGGCATTGTTTGCTGTCTCTTTTTGAGAATTTTGAGAATTTCATCTGTTATCCACTTCTTTTCTCATCATCTCTCTTTCCTTCCCCAATGTCAATTGTATTGTTGTTCCTTTAACTGTGCATAAATCCCAGAACTGTTTCTTTTCAAGTTCATAGATACTTTTAACAATATTTAATATTTACTTACTAAAGATTTTTGACTGTTTTTATATCAACATAAATCTTATATTTTCACCTTGTAATATTATACAGCTATTCAAGTATAAAAGTTTTTTATTATTATTTCCAGTTTTCCTGTTTTGTTTGGTAGAATCCTTTACAAGGTCTTTTAACTGAGACGATGTAAAATCAGGTTCTTTTTAGAAAGTTTTTGAGCATTAACAGATTGAGAAATTTTTTCTAAGTATGTGAATGGAACAAATCTTTTGTATATCAGTGAGTGATAGCCTTCTTGGGATTTTCTTAATATGTGTATCACAAGTCTTTTTAATCACTCCTAGTGCTCTTGTTATTACTGGCATAGTACTTACGTTTAAAGGCACATTCTTGCATTTCCCATTGCCAGACAAATCTTCAGCTATAATAATATCATTATTTTTTTTACATGAGACCTAAATTAAAAGAATTTTTGTTTTTAAAGTTATGTAGTTTTTCTGGTTATCTGCATGGTGCACTTGAGCAAAATCTTTTGTATCTCAGGTAATGACAGGTCTCTAGTGTTGTTTTTAATATGTGTATCATATTAGTATTCTTAGTGCTCCTACTAGTATTGAAATAGTCATAGTGTTTATGTTACATTCTTACACTTTTGTTAATCATTCCTACTAATCCTGTTATTATTGGAATTGTGGTTGGATTTAAATGCCATATTTTTGCAATATTCTTAATTATTATTATCATTATTTTCATTATTATTATTTCCTTTGATTTCTGTTGTATACACATTTTCTTCCAGATCCCAACCGGAAACTTCAAGTCAGAAATGGCTTCATGACATTTTCCTCTGATCATTTTTGTAAAAAAACAGAAAAATCAAACTAAGATCACACGCATTTTACTTCGATAAAGCTCTTCATAATGTGTGAGCTCTTCTTGTGAGTACAATGTTTTTATTTCTTTAAGGAATGGTCTACCAGGAATCCCTTCAATGAGTCTATCGTAACCATTTCCAATTAATCCGAGGGCTACAACTACAACTGGAATTATTGATGTCCTCATCATCAACATCATTATTAATATTATCTTTTTTTCACTAGTGCCATTGGACAAAAATGATCCTAAAATTTGTTTCCAATAAACCTACATACAGTCACACCAGAACACATTCTCCTCTCAGTTTCAATGAGCCCCCACCAAAATAAGAGAAATTTAATATTGCAAAATAAAATTTTAAACTTCTTGATTAATTGCATTAATTTTCTCTAATAATATCAAGGAAAACTGGAATTGGTCACTTAGGCTGTCAATAACTTTGGCAAGAAATATTTTTATTTCTGAGAAAACTCGTTAACATACCCGACATTCTTTGGTCGTCTTTAGGTGAATTTCATGATTAAAAAAAAAAGGAAACCACTTAAAAATAAAAATAAATTGTGGAAAAATATTTGATTTTCATTTTCCCTCATAGAATATTGCAATAAGTTGCAGAATGGATCGACTAAATATTGTATCAACAACAACATGCATATGAGTAAGAGGTTCAATTTTTGAAACAAGACAATGTTGGATATTTGGAAATTATATTAGCTAGAATCAATAACATCACTCGAGGATATTGAACCTTAAATCTTATGGATGCTAGGTATGGGTGTTAACTATTCAGCTATGATCTCAGTTTATTATTTACTAATCTTAAGCTATTAACGTTTTTACAAGACATTTCATGTTGCTTCGAAATTAGTTACTTTTTTTTTTCAATGCAACTGAAGCAGAAAAATCAATACTGTCATCTCCGATACAAAAACAACTTCTTTATGTGTGTTTTGGGATGTTGTGTAGAATTTTCATTTGCAGGTGACTAATATCGAGGCTATTTCTTTAGCTTGCAGAATATGTACGCATATTTGTATTTAACTCTCGGTTAATGTGCATATCATATATTTAGGTATGCGGAAGCACAAAAAATATACTAAATGATTTAAGTATATAAAAATGACAAAATATACGCTTTTTTTTTACATTTAGGTATAAGTTTGTGTCTTTGGGGAATAACATTTACAAAAAACATATCTGGTTTTATATTCATTTGCATGAAGATATGTATGCTAACATATGTTTATACAGTGGTAGGATTCAATTTTTTAGTAATAGATTCTCGCTTCTTTTGCATCTAAATTTTCGGGCCTATGAAATTAAGAACAGGTTTTTGTCTCTGTTTTTTTTTACTCCTAAACTTTTTGTCAGTGAATATAAATCAATAAATAAGTCAAAAAAAGAACACAAGTTTTCAGAACTTGTGTAATTTTAACAAATGGTTAACACAATCTGCTATGATCCGCAAGAATTTCATTACTGTGCATACAAAAGAATAAGTTAATCCCTGCAAAGGAGTGTCCATATTTTC
Source organism: Acanthosepion lycidas (assembly GCA_963932145.1). Lineage (NCBI taxonomy): Eukaryota > Metazoa > Mollusca > Cephalopoda > Sepiida > Sepiidae > Acanthosepion > Acanthosepion lycidas. The sequence goes on along the minus strand of OZ010598.1, from coordinate 91,852,896 downwards.
TTGTTTCTATATATTTATGTACACTTATATGGGCACATAGCTGAGTGGTTAGGTTATTAATATTCCAACCATGAGCCCAAGGTTCAAATCTTACCATGGTTGATATGTTAACAAATCAGACTGGAGAGATGATCCCAGCAAGCTGCATTATTGAGGAGTGTCTGCAAAGTATAACCCACATATTGGTCCAAGTCTTATGAGTGACATTGGCTAGACAAAACTGTTTAGAAGCCAACAATGGTTGTACTTGCAGAAATCACAAATCATCAGGACCAAGGGTTATAGCATACTGCTTTTGTTCAAACTGTTGATCACATTGATTGACCTCTCTCTCTCTCTCTCTCTCTCTCTCTCTCTCTCTCTCTTTCTCTCTCTCTCTCAAAGAAACTGTAACTAAAGTCTGCTCAGAATAGTTGCACAAGTTGACACTGACGAAGAAAGAAAATATGTACCAGAGCAGGTATCTACAACAGGGATTAGCTATCCTGTCTAGCAGACATGGGAATGAGCAGCTAACCATTATATTAAAGTGTATAAAATTATTTTTGCTTTCTTACACATAAAAACCTATAGACTACTCCATTATATTATATTATTATTATTATTATTATACATATTATATATATTTTTTAATCATTTTTCCCCAGACAAGGCAGTAAAGCCACTAAGATGCAAGGGGTTACTGAGTGTTAGAGAATATGAGAAAAAAGTACTATTAAAGGGGGTTAGTTATTAAGAATTAAGAAGACAGAAGATAACAAGTGATATTACATTTCAATTTTTGAAGATCAAACATGACTTGAAAGTAAGAAGCTAGATGGGAATTCCACAAGCAAGAAGTGCGAGAGAAGAAACTGTTAGCAAAGAACCTATGGTTCCATCTAGCCATTTCAACTGTAAAATGATGAGACCTTGTTGCCAATCTAGTATTGCACTTAAATTCATAAAATCTAGGTACTACAGAGCAAAGTTCATCCAAACTATTACCATGAAAATATTTATAGAAAAGGCATAAGAAAGTGACATTACAACAGTAGGAAAGGTTTTAAGCCAGGATGCCAGGTTAGGATCAATAAAATTGCAGATTTTTAAGGCATTATTTTAAACTGGACATTGACTGCTCACAGAATTCAAGAAATGGAATTTATATATATATATATATATATATATATATATATATATATATATATATATATATATAGTTTTCTGTGAAAATAAATACCCTACCACCACTTGTCAAAATGATTGAATCTCCCCATATCTCTAGCAACTAATATTAAGAATGTATGTGCTTATAAAACTCAGTAAACTTCAAACTAAGTTATTCTAAAATTCACTTGAAAATGAAACAGTACTAGGGATTTTAATTTAATTCTGTAATAAAATCTGAAGTTTTTAGTTTTATATATATATATATATACATATATATATATATATATATACATAATTATTTATTTAAACATATGTATATATAATATATATATATATATATATATATATATAATTATTTATTTAAAAATATGATTCCAATGAGCACTATTTTTTAAAAATAATAACAAAAATACTGAAGAACTTTGGATTATTTACCTAATGAGTTCTTTCCTATTTTCTATATATTTTTACATACACACATAGCATATATATATATATGGTGGATTCTCCTGTCGTATTCAACATATAATGGTCAAGCAGCTCAGTTCCTAAGAACCGACAGCCCTGACACCAACAGATGAGATTTGATTATAGTGGTGAAGGCTTTGTGCAGAACCATCCACACTTTTTGAAAGGCCAAATACAGAGACCTGGTACACAACATGCCACAAGGTCCCCAAACAACCAACTTCAGGTTTTGAATTCAGAGTTTTCCTTCTCCTAGACTAGTTGCTATCCAAGGCTATAGAACACAGTCAGTCCTGCTATTTACTCATAGCTGGAGGGAGAAGAGGATTAAGACCTTTCCCAATGGTATTAGCACATAAGTGAATGTATATATATATATATATATATATATATATATATATATATATATGCTTTCTATATAAAATCTTTTCAAATTATATATAAGTAATGGTCATTACACACTCAGTACCTGTAGATTGCATTTGACATTAAACTCTGAGTTGTGCATACAGTGTGGGATAATATGAATATTTATTAATTAATATATGATAAAAATATATTTCTTAGGTATGCTATATTTATGAGCTAAAGTAATCAATATTAGGGATGGAGTGTATGGAAATATAAAAGTGGACTTTAAGATCAACACCTAACAGCATGAAACAGACTGTCACTGCTGAATGTTGACCTCAATATCCACTTATATATATATATAAATATATATATATATATTTATATATATATATATATATATATATATATATATATATATAAGGTGGGATAATGATATGATTTTATATAATTTTTTTTATATATGAATAAGAAAAGATGCATGACAAATTGGAAAATATTTTTGTGATGAGTTTCATCCATTAGAACTTTGTTGTTGTAATGAGAGATGCTGGGAGTTTTAAAAAATTAATTATTTCAAAATTTTGAAAATCAGAGGGTCTCTCATTCACGTATATGTGTAGTCACAACAATGTGAACAAACTCAGTCCAATAAAGTCTAATGGATGAAGTGAATGACAAATACTTTTTCCAATTTGTCATATATATATATATATATATATCAGAATTCATTCTCTCGACTACTCTTCTTCAAAGAACTTAATGTTAAACAAACACTAATCAACAACGGCTTCCCTAACCACCTTATAGACCACTAAATTAGACTATTACTCCCCAAAGTAAGTAATAACGATAGTCAACACACAGTCAAAAATTACATAAACATTTATTACAAAAACCAACTGCACATTAACTATAAACAAGACAAATCTTCACTAAGACATATTATAAAGAAATACACTACCCCCAATTGACCCAAATAAAAAAGACAGCCAACCTTATCCTCAAAAATAACAACACACCAGCTAAGTCAAAATTACAAAACACGAACATTATCTATGAGTTCAAATGCCCCTTAAGGAACTGTGTTCCTGATCAAACCGGACTCATAAATAATTACATCGGTTACACAACCACATGCTTATCCAGACGTCTTACGTTACACCTATCTGATCACAGCTCCATTAGAACCCATTTAAACAAACACACACAAACTTACCAGACTCTATACTAGTTGAAAACACAAATATAATAACTTCATCCACTTGTAAAAAAAGATTTAAAATAATGGAAGCTTTAATAATAAAAAAGAAAAAGCCAACTCTTAACAATATCAACTACAAACAAAGCCACAATGTGCTAACCGTATTCGGAAATTAAAAACATCCCTACGACACACTAAGACATACACATAATGCACACACTCAATTAAGCTGAAAAATCAAATCATCCTTGATAATGGCTAAAGGTATAGCTGAAAGCGGTCAGAATTATAAAACATTTGGACAGTTTTTACGCACCCTTTGTCCAGAAAAGAAAGCTCTTGTTCGAACACAAGGATAAAAAACTTAACCGTAGTAACTTGTCTGTCATTTTTAATGAAACATGCATAAAGAAAGGATTGCTGCCTAAATATACAACTATATATATATATATATATATATATATATATATATATATATACACATCAATATATTTCTATATACAGGGTGAGTGAAAAGAAACTCTCTACTGAAAATTACATATAACTTTTGTTACTATAACCAGATTTGCATGAAATAAAAGATATTGTTATCTCTAAAGTGGTAGAATTTAATTGCTAATTTCTTTTTTTATTTCAGAGTAATAAGTGTAGCCCTGAATCTTACAGCATCTGATACTGCATGAGCATGTGCAGCTAACATCCTCTTATGAAGTGTGGCAGTTCATGGTACAAGTGCAGAGATGGCGGCATAGTGTTCAGGTCCCATAGTCAGAAAGTGAAGTTTTCTAACCACTTGGCCACATACCATGTACATATATATATATATATATATATATATATATATATATATATATATATATATATATATAGATATGAGCTTTCCTCAATGGTACTTTGACTTCACATTGGCAGCTAGGTCTCATAATTTCACAGTTGAAATTGCTAGATATAACCATAAATTCTATGCTAACCATTTTTTCTCACACTTCCCACTTGTGGAACTCTCTCCTAGCTCCATGCTTTCCAGTTAACTTTGATCTTTAAAAATTTAAATGCAATGTCAATCATTATCTACTGTATTCCTGATTACTCTTTTATTCTTTTCATTCCTTAGTAATGTTTCTGTTTACTAATTCTTTCACATCCAGTAACCCCCTTGAGTCTTAGTGACTTTATTGCCTTGCTTGGGGTAAATTAGACTGACAGCTAGGTTTCATAATTTTATGGTTGAAATTGTTAGATGTAACCATAAATTCTGCACTAACAATTTCTTTTTTCACACTTCTGGCTTGTACAACTCTTTTCTGGTTTCTTTCCTGTTTCTTAATACTTTGCTTAGCTTTTGAAAGGCATTTATCCTAATGTGCCTTCAGATTTCAGTGTCACACTTCCTGGCATCTGTTAAAATACTTCCTAGATATTTAAATTGTTGTACTATTTTAAATGTAATGTCAATCATCATCTTCAGTTTTCTTGAAATCCGTTCTTTTATTGTCCTTTCTTTTGCTCTCACTTTTTATTTTAATTGCCTTGTTTCTATCATCTTCTGTTTCCTTAAATTCTTTCAATTCTTTTATTACGCTTTCTCCTGAATAACATTTTCCAAGTAAACATTAAAATTTCTGTCATTTTGTTTCTGTCGCAGGCATTTTTATCGACTTTAAAGAATACAATGTTTTGGGACATTTATTGGACTATACCACCTTTAGTTAAATGTTAGCTTTTCCAATCACAACCTCTCATCATTGGCTTCTAGACATACTTTTGTCAGGGCTTAAACCCCAACAAAATTCAGCTCTCTGTGCATCAGTGAATAAAAGCCGTGAGCTTCCAGTCTTATATTTTAACTAACCTGCCATTCTTGTATGCTGTGAAATGGATAGAAATGAGCAAGTACATTTTTTCCAATTTGTAAAAAAAAATAGATCAAGATTAGACGCTATTAAGTTAATTGCAATCAGAATGGGAAAAAAAATCACTTTTGATGAATTATGAAAGACTGAGATGCAGTTGCAGTTCGATCATCTTTTATGATTAGTAATTCCTTCTTTTTTTTTTTTCTAAATTTATTACATTTTTTTTTTTTACTTTCTTCTCTCAGTCATTATTTAATCTGAAAATGACATTATTGTTCTCAACTCTTTTACTCGACTCATTGGTTCCTGTCAAAATCACATCACAATTAGCACGGTTATTATCTTAGAATCGTCACCAAATTAAAGTAAGAACGATAACAACAAAAACAATCAGCAACAGCATCAAAATTATTAAACATGATTTACGGCTTTAGGTTTTTTTTTTCTTTCTCTTCTTATTACAGGATTGTTTAAAGTGATTAAAATTATTATTAGTAGTAGTAGTACTAGTAGTAGTAGCATTCGCACTAGTTATAGTAGTAGCAGTAGTAGTAGCAGCAGTAATATCAGCAGCAGTAATAGTAGTAGTCGTAGCAGAATTAGCAGCAGCAGTAGTAGCAGTAGTAGTAGTACCAGTAGCAATAGTGGTAATAGTAGTAGTAGCAGTAGAAAAAGTGATAGTAGTAATAGTAGTAGCAGTACTAGTAATAGTAATAGCAGCAGTAGTAGCAGTAATAACAACAGTAGTAGTTTCAGTAGTAGTAGTAGAAGTAGTAGCAGTAGTAGCATCAACAGTAGTACTAGTAGTAGTAGCAGTAGTAGTAGTATTTTCTTCATAGATGAAAGTTATTGAGATTTAAAACCATTTTTAGGTTCAAGTGATAGCAGATCTCTCTAATATGCAGCATTCTTCATTTCATTCATCTCCTTCTTCTTCTTCTTCTTCTTCTTCTTCTTATTATTATTATTATTATTATTATTATGTTTTGGATTTGCTTGTTTATTTTCTGATCTGGTTCCAAGTTCCAACCAGAAACCTCCAGAGATTGCAAGTCAGCAGAACATGATTGTTGTTCAAATTTGCTGGATATGTAGCTGACATTTCCAGCATCCTTCTGTCTTAATTTTAGGATTTCATTGAAATGTTTATAATAAGCTAAACATTCATTAAATTGCCTATGTTTCGGCACAGATACAATTTATGTACAATTAAATTGAGTCAACAGATTAAATAGAGAATCTAGAAAACTATTATCAAAGCCACAGGTGTAAGATTTTAATAAAATCACAGAAAACATACAAAATATGAAAGAGAAATTATTGTAAGATATGTAGAATTCTATGAATATATGAAAATGAATTTGGATCAAAAACACATCAAATATGGATCAGAATCCGAGAGAACGATAGGAAAAAGAACAAATGGAAAACATTTATAAATTTAACTTGTTTCACTTTTATTAAAACTTCATCAAAGAATAAGAAATAGAAAAAAAATTCTGGTATTTTTATTTTTGTGCTGTTTGATTTTCATTGGTTAAGCAGGCTTCATGTGTGTTTGGCTTGTCAAGCAGCATTTATGGGTATAATTTATGTGTAAGTCTATTATAATTCTAGTTTGTCTATGTGTGAGTCAAGTGATAGTGTATGTATATATATATATATATATATATATATATATATATATATATATATATATATATATATATATACACACATATATATGTGTGTATATAATTATTTATTCGAAAATTATAACATAAATATGTTATAAAATCACTACAAAAATAGCCATTTTGTTTCAACACGTCTATATTCTGCTGAATATAGAAACACCATCACTTGATAAGACACCAGAAATGTTGAAACAAAATGTCTATATGAGTGTGTGTGTGTGTGTGTGTGTGTGTGTGTGTGTGTGTGTGTGCATCTTCTCAATATATGAGAATATACATATGAATTCTAGTAGTATAGGTTTTTTTAAATATTTCCCTATAACCTGTCATATTAATAAAAACTTTTCTGAGGATGTGGGAAGTACCGATGAGAGCAACATTTTGTATTTCAGTCAAACTCAGTTCACCAGGTAATCTGGAGATCTGGAGAAACATAATTTGAAAGAAATCATTACAAAATGTGTAGCTTTCTGTGAGTCTATGAGAATATGTATGCAAATTCCAGTAATATAGATACTTTAAATATTCCCCTGAATACCTGTCACAGTGAATGCCATCTTTTCCATTTCAGCCAAATTCAGTTGACCACACAGTTGAAAAACATAATTTTCATAGCTTTTGGTATGGTCCCTAGTGTACCAATAACAATTGAGAATATTATTATTTTTGCTAATTGTTCACTCAATTCAAGGCACATGAGCTACTCATGGTTGAAGGATACTGAATGATGTTATATGTAAAAGAATGAGGTAAAAAGTGCAATTTAAGAGAATATTTAAGAAAGAGGCTAAAATTGTTGTGATTTGGGAAGCATCCTCTTGAGAGTCTGTTCCATAGAGCAACAATTCTTTAGAGGAACTGCCTGAATGGAACTTCATTATTGCTAACAGAATCCAAAGAGAATGGGAATGAACTGTTCCAGTGCCCATGGCATAGTGGCTCTTAGCTTTGAAGGCCAGGACTAGTAGAAATAATGAATGAAGCTCATAACATTTGCCATAAAAAATAGCAATAGAAGCTTTGTGGTATTTTTGTTGGGGGTGTAGTGTGGAAAATAGTTCATTATTCACAAGACCATGAAGATTTGTCAGAACTTTATTAAGGCTGGAAAGGGAGAAATGTGCAGTTCCATTTCAGAACTGGAATCAGTACTCCATTTTTAATCTGATCCGTTTTTTTGTAAAGATAGAGACATATGGGAAGAGTTAGGTACTTACTTGAATGGTACAAAGAACAGACCATTTTTCCAGTTGTTACTGTTTCATTTCTTTTTCATTTGTTGTTTGGTATAATTATTTACCAGCTTCTCTTTGTCTTTCCTACAAATATTTTCATGACAACTCTGCTTTAGCAAACCTTTTTCCCCTCATATTCCTGGTAAACATTATGTTTTAAGAAAATTTCTTTTTTTTCTTTTTAACATCAAACAATAAATTCTTAGAATTTCTTACTCTTGAGCCTGCAACATACAACTGGATATGTATAAATATTTCTTTCTGGAGCCACATTCTAACTTTATGAAGCATTTGGCCTTGGGATTTGTTTATAGTTCTTGCTCACACGGGTGAACTGGAAACTAGATTCTTGTATATATAAAAACTTAAAGAAAATATATGCAAAAAAACAATATTGCATTTTTATTAAATAAGTATTTGTTATTTTAATCATTAAATTGTTTTTAAAATAGTGAGAGCATTTTGTATGTTAAATAATAAAACTTGTAATTTTTCAAGAAAATTAATGAAAATTTATTGTACTAGGCTACGCACCCTAATAAAATCAACTATACTTTGTACCCCCTTACCTGTTTGCACTTCTCCCAAAAATTTGGTTTTGATCAGTCAATATATACCTATTTTAGAGGGTGTATCAGATGGACAGATGGACTAACAGAATTTTATATATAAATAGGTAAATAACTGGCCTGTTATAGTGCAGTCTCTTTTATCTTGTGGACTCTGTATCATTATAACATCAAGAGCCTTGAAAGGTTCCATCAATCAAGACTATTGGGAACATTCCAATAATAATGGATACAATGATCCTTTTCCTGTTCCTTAATCTCTTCAGAATGTCATATGATGTTGAACTTGCTTACCTGTCACAGTGAAATGCCATCTTTTGCAATTTCCTGGATGAAGCCCATAACGTATTTATAAGTTTCTTCTCAAGGGACTCAAGGGCTTTAACATCAGAAGGAGGAAACTAGTCAGGGATGCATGCCCTTCTAGAAGAGAAGACTGAAACAATATTGCTGCAGTCAGGTTGCTGGATTTGCTATCAAATCTAAACATGTTGAAAAGGAAAGATCATTCCCAATTAAAACATGAAACTAACAAGTTGATGTGATGTGACACTAACATTTTATGCAACACTTTTCAGAATATTATTATCTGTACAACAAAGTAACAAGTCATTGCTTATAAGATATGGAAAACCAGTAATTATACAAAAGTCTTCCCAGAAAGCATGGAATTTTGAGCTGCAATACCAATTATGCACTTCTACAAGAACTTTGTGTTGAATTCACTCTCATTATCATGAATGCAGGAATCCCTTGATTAGTGTTGTAGCCTTATAAAGGGGGGACAGAAATATAGACACAAAGAGAGAAATTGAGTTAAACAAACATATTAATGGAAACAGTAATTCAAATATATACAAACGAGAGTGTTACAGCAAGAATGTTTGGTGCAGCTGTCAGAGCTGACTGCTGGAAACTTCCCTCTCCAAAAGGCAGTACCAGCTCCTATTTATAGCTGGGGGAGAACATGCTTGTGTGGGTAAATTACCATAACAATTAGTGTGGTTACATTGGTAACTATAAAAAAAATCAATTTTCCAATATTATGTTTAAATTGAATGTTTTACTGCACTAATAGAGTATTATGTATGCACTAATCAAAATTTTGATATATAAAAATTTTAGCACACTAATTGAAAATGCATTAATTGAATGTGCATTAATTGAGGGATGCCCGTACTTTGTTCAGTCAAAAGATCAAAGGTAACATGACATACACTACATGCAAAAAGTTTGGGGCTACACTGCCTTTTTTTTTTAAATAATGCATTAAAATATATTATACATATGTATTTTTTTAAAGTAAAAGATAAAATGTCAGTAACTACAGTGCATTTGCTTTTATTTTGACAAAAAGAAACACTTAACTATAAAACATTATGATACAACAGCATCACATTTTGTTTTTGTTAATAAAACCACCACCTGCCTTAATTACTGTTTTAAATATTCTTAGCATTCTTATCAACAGTTTTTGCAAAAAGTAATGTAGATGTAAACAAGACCAATACAGAATTCAGAACCAAAGTTGTTACAACCTGTGTAATTAAGCCATAAAGACAGGGACAACTTCTAGATTGATCATCAGTTTTTCATGATTCCACTAGTTTCAAACCTAAATCTAAGCCTCACAGAATTTTTGTTATGAAATTATTTAGCATCAACCAAATTTGTAACCAAAAAGCAACAGAGGTCTGCTGAAAAGAACACTAAAGATTCCCTTTGATTTTTCATCACTGATAGTAAGTTGTGAAAAGCTATGACTGATCATATCCTGATTGCTCAAGGCCCTTCCCAACATTTTATCCTTTGTAGCACAAAGAAATATTTGTCCCCTTAATGTCTGTCCCAGTCTCCTTTCTTTTATCCACTCTGTCCATTCAGTTTATGGGTGATAATGGGTTTGTACAACTTCCTGTCCCCTTCTAGCTCTGAACTAAGTTTAACTTTTTACCACCAATCTCTGACCTGTTCTGCCATTCAGTCAAACTAGTTAGGTAGATTACATGTTATTTCCCTTATGACATTCAATATGTCCAGTGAATGTCAAATTCAAACACTGTTTGTCACAACTGAATAGTTTGCAGAATAAAGTTTTGTACTTAATTGAGCAAAAATGCTACAGAAACTTATGAAAAGCTCCAGACGGCTTATGGATTAACATGTATGAGCCTAGCATCTGTTTTTTTTACTGGCACAAAAAGTTCAAATACAGTAAAGAGGAGGTGAAAAACAATGAGAGATGTGGGATGGAGAAGGACCTCAGAACATCATTACTGCTTGAGAAAATTTGCAATTTCCTGGATGAAGCCCATTACGTGTTTATAAAGACAATAAGAATACAGTTTGGAGTTGGTGTGGCACAGAATTATTCATGAAGATCTGAACATATGCAAAATTATACGAAAGTTTCTTCTCAAGGGGCTCAGTGATGAAGAGAGGGAAAAACGTGTTGGTGACACCAGGGTGATGGTTGGAAAGCATCAAAACTGTCCCTTACTTTCTCTAAAGTCCAAATCTTGATCTCTGTGATTTTTGGCTGTTCCCCAAACTAAACGAGAACCACAGAGAGGGTTGTTTTGAAGATACCGAGAAGATGGAGGTGGCTGTGACAATGATTTTCGATACCTTCAATTTGAACGACTTCCATGGTGTCTTGACAGAATGGCTGGAGCACAACAACAAGTGTATTGGGGATTAGAGCTACTTTGAAGGAGATTAGAGTTTTGTTCTTTTTTTAAATGAATAAATGCCTCTTTTGAAAAATTCTGGAAACTTCTTGAATGTACCTCATGCTTACTGATGAAGATAAAAAGAAGTATATAAAATACATACTCTCTCTCTCTCTCTCTCTCTATATATATATATATATATATATATATATATATATATAAATATATGTATAACTGGCCACTTGTATTTGAGGATACCTGTCTACTAGGGTAGCTAGCCAATCCCTATTGCAAACACTTGCTCAGACACTTGCTCATTTGTGTTTATTCAACACCCATAGATCCCACCCATGGTTTATACTGCAACTATGCTGAGCAGACCTTAGTTACAGTTTCTGGGAAAGAGCGTGTTATCTAGCATGATCAACAATTTCAACAAGGCTTCGGTCACAATGACTTGTGACTTTGTGTTAGCACAGATATCTACAGCAACCAAGGGTTCTGTCTACCCAATTTCCCTCACAATGCTTCATTCAAACTGTGGTATGTTTTTTCAGGCACTTTCTAAAAGTGCTGCATGCTAGGATTGACCCCCTCCAGTCTGATAACATCAGAAAGACTCCTTCCTGACAAATCAGCCATCGTGAGATTCAAACCCGGGTCTCATGTTCAGAATGCAAATGTTCTAACCATTCAGCCATGTGCCCATATACATACATATATATATACATATATATATATATATAGATAACTATACTCGTCTTGAAAAAGCCTTGAATTTTTGATTTGCCAATAATCAAATCAATCTCGAGGGAAAAAAAGGTTTTAAAAAAAGAAAGAGCTACAAACATGAAATTCTGTCGAAAAAAAATCGCACAGATGCAGGTTTGAAGCCCCCAAAAAAAACCCCGATACGAGTAAACAACTAACAAAAGAGCTCAATACAACTGGCCTTCCCTGACGATACGTTTAGGTGAAACCTAGTTAGGTTTGTCTGGCTCACTAGGTGTATCTATCTATATATATATATATATATATATATATTATATATATATGGGGTGAGAGAGATCGGGGAGTTGGAGAGTGTGCATGAGCTTAAGAATCAGTACTGTATAGTGATAGTAAGTTTCTGATGTAATGGAATAACCTGTCACCCCCATGAGTGACTACCATATAGGTAGTAACTGCCTATAAGTATCTGTAAGTCAATGGGCTACAGAGTCTAGCTGCAACCTGTTCCAGCTAAACAGACAAATTCTCTGCCTGAAGGCAGAGAGGAACCCGAACAAAAGGGCAGAATCTCCTTCAGGGAGGTAGACTGCCCCTGAACCCGTTTATACGGGTTCAAAAAAGGAATATTTTTGGCTGAGCCTACAAACTCGGAGAATTCATGCTAAACCAGACATGTGCCACATGCAACACTCGTGGGGAGTGGGTAGCTAAATATACGAACTGTGACCTGTTCCAGATAGACAGTCGAACTCTCTGCCTTTGGGCAGAGAGGAACCCAGACGAGGCTCGGCCAAAGGGGAGAGTCTCGTTCGGGGTGGTAGACTGCCCCTGAACCACTTTATACAGGTTCGAAAGAGAATATTTTTGGCCAAGTATATGGGCTTGGAGGACCCACGTTAAACTGGCTTTGTGCCATATGCAACCCTCGTGGGGGCTAGCTAAATATACTAGCTGGGATCTGTTGAGTACAACTCAGATTTATGCAAGAACTACCAACATTTCAATAGTAGCGCTCACTACTGGATTGACTTGCGACGACCTTGCGCATAACTGTTACCTTTATTCTTATTGTATTGGTTTTTACAATAAACCTTTAATTATTTTATCCACCATGTTTGTCAAATATATATTCCTATTAGCCTAGAATATAAGTTTCATACGTAAATACTAAATCTTCTTGATCTTGAGTCATGAAACTGACAATTACCATACACTGTATATTGCTATAGATGCTCTTATCTCAGATACATTTCTCTTTCTGACTTTTGATTGTTTGCCAAGTTGAAGAAGAATTTCGGTATCATTCATTTTGAAGACATTCACAAGATAAAGGAGGCTATGAAAACCGTTCTGAACAACTTCAGTTTGGATGACTTCCAAATAAACTGGCGCCAGATACCAGAAGGTGCATTGGAGTCATAGAATCCTACTTTGAAGGATATTAGAGTTTTTTTACTTTTTCAAAATTAATAAATATCTCTCCTGAAAATGTCTTGAAAGTTATGGAATACACCTTGTATGCAAATGGTAATGCTATGTATGCAGTGAGTCCATAGAATTTACAGCTAATTTCAGATAGGTTTGTGACTGCCTAAGAAATCTTTGACATGAAAGTCCTAGTTGTGTAAATGAAGATCTTAGTGTCAGCAAGGAAAAATTTTTTAACATTGAAATTCACAGACCATTTAAAAACTTTCCTCAAGAGTCATAGAAATGATACTAACAAAGTCCCAATACAATATAGATGGAAAGCATGCCAGAAGAGCTTGTCTTCTTTCAAAGAAAACAAAAGTCACAGAATATCAAGCAGCAGATGTCAGCACATTGCTCTATAAATATGTGGACTCTGTATTATCATAACATCAAGATCCTTGACAGATTCCATCAATAAAAGCTGATGTCAAATCTAGGCGTCTGATGGAAGGACAGTACCCTAACCAATTCAATGAGTATAGAAGCTACCATCAAACATGGCCACTTTCAATGAACAATATATGTTTTCTGCATGAGAAAGGAAAGTATTATGAAGCAAATCCTGTATTTTGAACTCAATGAAGGAACAAAAATAATGGATGCTGTGTAAACAGTGTGGGCAATAGCAGATCAGTGCTAAATAAGAATAAGACCTAGACATGGATAATGGAATGACAATAATCTATTCCTGTAGATTGAATAAAATAGTTCTGTTCGAAATTCCCTGAAGGTTAGTTGGATCAGCAAGCACCTGATGATGGTCAGAGAGTACAGCAACTGAAAAGTTGTAAAAATAACAACAAATATGAGAATAATAATTCACATGTAAATAATGGAAATAATGATAACTCCTAATCCCAAAAATTCAAAAAGAAAAAGAAAACGAGGGTTTTCAAAGAAAAAGATACATATAGATCAACACAAGGCAACCTTTCAGAAATTTTAGCTGTCGATTTATGAAATATTGTGAGTGGTCAACCTGGAGAAGAATTTATCATTGACAAATCAAAATGTCTGAAAACAAATGGAAATCAAATGCAAAATTAATCAAATGAGAAAATCAAATTAGAAATATTCAAGCAGTAACAACAAGACTGATCCCAAAATCCAAATATCAAAAGAAGATTTTCATGATTTCTTTATGGAAGAACATAACTTTCAAAGATTGGACACCTTCTTGCTAAAAAGAATAGCTAATAGTGTATACATAAAAGAATTGTTCTGGTTTCAAAAAACACTTTGAGTCACATTTCAACCCTGACCACACTAAACTAAAGATATCCCCAGAAATAGACCATATACCAATATACATCCAATCAATACAAAGTCTGTCTCCAAACATAAACAATAATGAAAGCAAATGATAAGGAAATTAAGAAAGCTATCAAAAGAACTCATTAATAATAGAGATTCACTCAACATTGAAGTTGAACTTTTGAAAATAGCGCTTCATTTCTCCCTGAATTCAATAACAAGTTTCTTGATTATTTACACTATTTACATTATTTAAACTGTTTCCCACATCTTTATTGCCATATTCACAAAGTTTCCAAGAAATATTTTGGAAATTCCAAGAAATATTCCTTCAAGAATCCCAAAGTGTACAACAGTTGAAACATTGTGAATATGAAGTTTCTTGTTTATTAACATTATTTATATTGTTTGGACAGTTGTCCTCATCTTTATCATCATATTCACAATGTGAATATGACAATGTGAATATGGCAATAAAGATGAAGACAACAGTTCAAACAATATAAATAGTGTAAATAGTTACAATACTTTATCTCAGAAATTTAGACAGCTCCTGAAGAAGGCCAGAGCATACAATGGCCCAAACATTTTGAATATGGCAATAAAGATGAGGACAACAGAATTGAATTTAACAAATACCAAACACTTCAAATACCTTGGTATATGGATCAGTTATAACAAATTTAGTAGATGAGATAAGGAGGTTAAATATAGAATAATCTGTGCTCAGGGTAGTTTTGCCCAACAATGTCAACTGCTGCAAATCAAATACATTAACCTAAAAACTTGTCATGTTCTTAAATAGCCTTGTCAGATCAAGATCAAGACTTTCATATAGATGTCAAATTCATTTAGAAATATCTAAACTGTCAATTGTATACAGCCACATTCTCAGAACAATTGTTAAAAATGCTTTTGAGTGAATGAAACCTGTAGGTCTCAGGGAGGAATATCCTTCTTCACAACTTGAAGAACTGTATGAGAAAATATAAACAACATCACTTAAAGACTAAGTTGATAACACATAATTTGGTGAGAAAATAATGATATATTCAAGATGTTGACATTCCACACAACTTCAAAGAAAAGGTTAGCAAGGAAACCCCCATCAATACTGAAGAGAACAATAACAGCTATTGAGCTTGAGAAATCCTATTTTCCTGAAAAATTTTGTTTTAAGAGAAAGATTTTATAAATTTCTGGCTGCTTGGTAAATGAATGTTGAATGTTTCCAGATAAAGAAATGGCTATTCTTGCCATTATCAGTATTTTTGATTACAATTAATAGGGTTTCTTTCACTCTCTCTGATTCTTTCTCTCTTCTCTTTCTCTCACACATGCACATGCACACACACACACTCTCTCTCTCTCTCTTTCTATCTCTTTCTCTCTAACACTTTCTCTCTTTTACCCTTTTCTCATCTCACTCTCTTTCTCTCTCTCTCTCTCTTTCTCTCTCACTCTTTTGTTCTCTCTTTCTCTCTCTCTCTCACCACCTTCACCCTATCTTTCTGTAACTGCTGTACACTTCATGTCATCATGTGGATGCAATGGAATTTTATACTTCCTTTTATAATTTCTTGTTTTATTATCATTATTTACTTATTATTATTATTATTATTATTATTAGTAGTAGTAGTAGTAGTAGTAGTAGTAGTAGTAATCTTGCCATAATTCTCTGTATTTATGCTTTTATTATTGTTACTATTTTTATTATCCATGTTTACCAACTGTAGTTTTGAATAACTCATGGCCACAAGTGAAAAGCAATAATTGTTGACCAAAGCTACTACAGCAGTAATAGTAGAGACAGGATAAGCTTCTTAATGGTAGTAAGATGATATTATGATGATTATTTTTCATACAGAAATTATTCATTGGAATTGATGAAGTTCCAATAATCTGTAACTTCGCAACAAACTTTTATCTCTCATCATAGGGGACTGAAGGAGAGCAACATTTCTCAACGATTAATCCCAATCCAAATGCAACAGGAGTGCAATAACTCCATTTCTCTCCCAATCTCTTTTCCAAATTCTACATAATGATCATTGCAATTCATTCTAGGTTACCAATGATTATCAACACAGCTGTTACATTTTTATATCATTAATATTATTATTATTATTATTATTATTATTATTATTATTATAATGGTGATATGATGTTTTCATGCAAGGTTTTATCTTTTTTTCTAAGCCTCTTTCATATGTTACTTTTTGCTACTGCAATATCTATGAATTTCCTTCTGACTATTTTGCATTTTCTGGTCTATAGAACTGCCTGATTCTCAAAGTTCCAAAGAGATTTATTTTTCTCAAACTGACTTCTGGTTTTCATTATTGTTTTTAAATAAATTCCATCTTCTCATGAATTCTTTTCTCTTACTCTTTTCTTGTACTCTTTTCTTGTACTCTTTTACATTTTAACAAGCATTGGTTTTTTTCTTCTTTGGCTTGTACTTTTGAAAGGAACGTCTAATTTCCATTATTCCTATTATCCTTCTTATTTTCTTCCGAACAAAACATTATTTACCCTCAAAAGGATTCTTATACAATCATTCCTGCTCCTGATTTTATGGTAATTTTCGCTCTTCAGCCGTGGGGCTTAGAAATAAATCTTTTTATCCTGCCCTGTCGTCATATTGATTATTTGTCTAGATTCTCAAAATAATTAAGGGATTCATTAAGGGATTAATTAAGGGATTAACTGCACCAGTTGCTGATTTCACTCCATACTATAGCATTTCTAAAAGTCAAGGTGATTAGCAGTGCAAGCTAGTATTGTTTCGATATTGTTTCGATATCCTCTTCAGACCTTTACATAGAGGATTCACCCTGCAATGTTCATGGAGTTGAAATGCCCTAATTTCCTACATATTCCCAGAGAGGTAACATTGCACATCTGTTGCTACTCTGTCACTATTTCCATGGCAAATGTTCAGATGAGCTCCATTCTTTATTTCCACTAGTTTAGACTTTTATGTTCTTTCCTTTCAAGCAGCCAGAACATCCTGTTCACTGCATGATCAAGTCTTTGGCAACTAAACTGATTCCCCTACCAGGATTTTCTAGTGAGAAGGATGGCGAGATAATCAAAAGGATTACAAATTAGATTTTTCAAAGAGCAGATGAGTATTCTTGTGCTGTCAATGGCCATGTAAATCAATGAGGCAAACCTGCGTGGTGATATCACAACCTCACTGGGCAGGGAGCTTCCTAGACTGGAAGATATTGGTTGGGGCTTGACCTAGAGAGGAATAGGCACAGACAGGTCTACAAACACTGATGATGACAATGATGAAGATAATGATGATAATAATAATAATAATAATGGCTGATCATTACAAACCCTTTATTGAAAACTACCTCCCAGTGGTTTCACTCTCTAGGATAATCTCCCCAAGCCTATATTAACAAGAAGTTACCTCCTTAACAAATTAACGCTGGTGAGATTTGAACCTGAGTCTCATGGTCAGAACACTAACATTCTTACCATTCAGCCACATACCCATTATATATGAATACATTGTTGTGTCAATAAAAAAAAAAAATTAAAATTAATTATATTGTCAAAAAAATATAATTATAATAAAATAATTATAACAATTATAATTATCATTAATTCACTTCTAAACCAATGGTAATCAATACCATTTTTCTCCTCTTCACACACAAACACACTAACAGGCAAGCAGTTCATACAGACAGGTCGTTAACACACGTGTCAATAAAAATTTCAGCTCTTCTTTTTTCAGGCCATGATAGGAACATTTATCTTTTAACACTCAACAAAAATTCAAGATAAGAAAACCCAAGACAGTTCTTGTATTTTCCATCTAAATTATCTGGACACTCATAACACACATTTATAAAAACATACAAGAGAGCCTCTATACATTTTGTTTATTATTCATCTCATCCTTCTGTCAGATTTTGATCCATATTTGATCGACATTTGGCACCAAACTTACAATTTTACTCAATATTACTGTCTCTCATTTCTAAAACCACATAACAACCAGAAAATAAATGATAATCATTTTCTTGTTTCCATGTCTTGCTATTTCTCATTTTTATGACTATTTTTTCTATATATAAATTTTACAGGGTTTATAATTATTTACTCAGAGTTATAACTCCCCTACAACATCTGTATATAATTGCCTTGATTAACTCTGAACATGCTAATGATATAACAATTCTTGTGCACCCCAAAAGCAATACATCTGTTATCACATTAATATTTTACACTTGCCTTTGTACCCAAATTGTGCTGGACAATTTATTCCTATATATTTCTCCAAAGAAAATATTATGTCATAATAATAATAACAACAATGGTTGATTGCTGATTTCCAATAGGCTTCTTTGCTAGGGTGTCTAGTTAGTCTCTATTGTAGATGTCTATTCAGGTACATTTGCGTTTCATTAATACCCACAAAGCCAACTAAGCTGGGTGTGCCATAATTACATTTTCTGTGAAAGTCTGGTGTGACAAGTCCAATATGCTTACAATAGGAGTAGATAGGTTTGCCTATCGTCTGGTTTACACTCCTTGCTAGTCTTTTGAACAGGAGTAGAGGTTTATCCTTTGTTTCCTGTTTAGAATTGGATTTTCAATTTCTTCTAAAGTTTACTTTAACTCTTTATTTCTAATGTCTCCATCTAAAACTCTGAGCTTTTATTTAATTTTGATTTACTTTTTCTTTTCTCAACAGACATAGATAGGTTCACTTTTTGTCCATTTCACACTCCTCCACGGTTTCTTCTAAAGTCTTTTCCTTCTTTTTCACTTCTGATGGCCCCCTTGCATCTTGGTAGCACTATCACCTTGCTTGGAATGGTAATTATTACTCTGTAACCCTCTACCTGGAATCTATCTTACATATCTATAAGTCCACCATTTGCTGCCACATTTGGTCCTGCTATTTATTTATAGATTTTTGATAAAATCCAAAGAAGAATCAGGAATATTATTGGTCCTAATCTAGCACCTCTTCCCCATTGCCATAATGTTGCCTCCCTGTGCCTTTTCTATAAATACTGTCATGGTAATTGTTCTATCTTAACAGTTTCTCTTCTCACACTTCTTACTTGTGGGACTCACTTCTGGCTCCATGCTTTCCAGTTAACTTTAATCTTCAAAAGTTTAAATGCAATGTCAATCACTATCTACTATTCACCTGATTACTCTTCTTTTGTTCTTGCTCTTTAGTAATGTTTATGTTTTCTAATATTTCCACACTCAATAACCTCTTGTCTCTTAGTGGCTTTATTGCCTTGCTTGGGGAGGGGAATGCAATTAAAAAAATCTTATTTTTAGTGGATACACATATTTGAGTAGACACTCTGTTTATTTATTAAACAGTATATTTATTTATTTTCATCTGTTGGCCTGAATATTTGGGAAATCTTATTAAAGAAATATATGTACTCTCTTGCAGGATTTCAACCTCCTTGCTACCCTTGGCAAAGGGAATCTTCATTTGATGCAACATGCTCTAGACCAACTGACCCATGAAGAAGTTAATTGATCAGACAAGGCTGAATAGTACTCTTAAACAAAATTCTTCTCGTCATAGACTCTTGAAATTGTCACATCTACTCAGTTTCTTATCCAGACACAAACAAAGAAATTTTCCCCAAAAATAAGGGATTTTTTATTTATTAATCCGACAGATTTGTCATTAAACATTATTTTTAGTGGATACTCATATCTGAGTAGACATTCCGTTTATTTATTAAACAGTAGATTTATTTCTTGTGAAAGGTATGAATCCATCTCCCCTACCTCTGGCTATGAGTAAATACAGGACAGACTCAAAGAAGGACAACTCTGAATTCTAAATTTAAGAGGTCAAGTGGTCAGTGACTAAACCAGTAACCATGCCAGACAGGGTCTGGTGAAGAGGGTTAGTGGAACCCCAGCAGCACAGAAAACAAGAGCTGTTAAATGATAGATGAACTCATCAGAATCAATGGCCATCCATCCCCAGCTATGGATTAAATAACCTTAACAACCCACAATTGGACAAACATGAGGAGTACAGTTACAACTTTGAAAACATGGTCAATCAGGGAAGGTTTCCTTCTGCATTTGGATATTAAATAAAATACTAATTTTTTTTTTATTTTTTCATTCCTCTTTCTTACTATGATTGTTATTATTAACATTCCTCAAATGCTTTTTTTCTACCTACTTTTTTTTCTACAGGCTTTATAGTTCCTCTGATAGGTTTTCTCTATATGCATCGTCAAAATCCAAGATACTCTACTATACAAGAATACTTAAATGATCAGGAAGCACTTCAGGCTGATCTTTGAGTTAAATGAAATGTTTCTGCCAATCCAGGTGGCTTTCAATACCATTTTTGGATTCCTGTGAACCTGACAGGAAATATAAATAACAAAATATAGGCTCCAGAAATTAGATGCTTTTAAAAATTCCTTGGTATCTCTGACAAAAATCATGCCACAAAGTGGCCAAAACTTGCTAACGACAAGAGACATATCTCAGGATCAGCAGTGCTTATCAAGACAAATCCTGGAGGTCATGGTACAAGGAGATAAAAAGAGAGGTATGTAGTGAAAGAGATGAGAGAATTCTATCTGAGAATGGACTGGCATGAGATTTAGTAACATTCTGATAGAATCTTAAAATAAAGGAAGATGAAGACAACTGATTGCCAAGTCATCTGTGGTGCCAAAACAGTTGGCCAGACTATGAATCTTTGATGATGATGAAATTTAATGCCTGGCAGCTTTCTGCTTTTTCACTAACTACACAAAAAATATTTCTTGTGAAAACTATCTCTTTATCTTATTCATTCTTGAACTTTATAATGACAGGGTAAAAAGCAATTTAATGCTGTCCATGGATAAATACTGGTTGTGCCAAGTATCTATCATTCACATTAAAATATTGAGGTTTTTATTTCTTATCAATTAATAATTATATTGTCATATGTAGAATCACTTTTTTCAGGATAATGTAAGCATTAATTCCACTGTGGATATGTAGAAATCATTAATGGATCTGTAAGGTCATATGAAACTAATTTTTTAGATCTAAAATTTTAAAAAGCTTAATACAAATGTTTTTCTTCAGGGCTCCCCAACGTTGTCAATATCAACACATCAAGGTTGATGGGTTTAACCACGGAGTTTAATAAATGCCTGATTTGGAAAAAGAAGATAGATACTGAATCTTGCAAGATGATCTCATTAGGTTGTAATCTCAAACTCATACCTGGTTGAAGCCTGTTTTAACCTTGCAGATGCCATCCTAATTAAACAGAGGAACAAACTGTACCTAGAAGAGCATGAGGATGTATAAGAAAAACTCACCAATTTGCAACTGAATATCAATATTCTTGTTACTGCTCATCAAAAACATATCCTTCTTCTTAATGATGTTAACCAATTCAATAAAAAAAAGTATATTTAATAATGTTCTATGTGTTTATTATCACCTATATTACTTATGAAGATTTTTGCTCATTATTATTATAATTTGAACAAACGTAGTATTGAAAGAGAAATAGAATTTGAAAATTGAAAAAGAATAAGAAAATATAAAGTTAAAATAAATCTTATTGAGATAATAATAATGAAGGAAAAACGAAAAGGAATGTCTACTCTTAAAAAAAAAAAAAATTATTATTATTGATATATTTTGTAAATGCCTGGGGGTCAGTATTGGATCAATGATTCCATAAAAGAATCCATCGTTTATAAAATTTGGGGACCCCTAATTTAGATTATGCATAACTTAGAATAAAGTGAGAAAATATATATATGCAAGTATTCATTCACAAAAGAGTTAAATGGTATCAGAGGCTGAATGGTTTCTGTTGTAGCATACCTGTGAACAATAACGGGTATGTTGCCATTCACATAAATACAGTAGTAAATACTGTATGTTGGTCTGCAGTTGAAGATTCATTGTGGAATTCACTTAACTCACTTCTAGCAGTTGACTACTTCCTCTATGCACCGCTGGCAAATCTTCTATGTGTTGTTCTTGTACTAAGTATTATCATTCATTATCAACCTTCATTTGATTATTCTATTCAGTAACCTACCCTAGGTTACAACATTTTGGTGACAAGCATTAGCCAAAATTACAACAGTTTCTTATCAAGTTTTCTTAGTACATCAGTGATACAACTTATATTCTTTGACACCTGAAAAAATATTAAAGTAAAACAATATCTCAGGTGTTCATTACTTGAGCACATGATATTGAAACACATTTAAACATTATAGTGAAACAACATTTCAGTTGTTCATTGCTTGTTTGTTTCCCCCTTGAGAACATTGTGTCCCCTTTGAGAACATTGTGTCCCCCTTGGGAATATTGTGTCCCCCATGTCACTGATATCAAAGGGGCCAATTTCCAAAATGCCATGTTGCAGCAAAATTCAAAGTCAAGAATGATGAGAATTTCTTTTGTCCACTAACTATGGAAACTGCTTGAGTGGCACTTTCAATATAGCTAAGTTTGTTAGTGTGAAGAATTGTTTGAGTCAATTCCTATTCCTTAACTGTAGTTTACCTCTGCTCATTTCCTGAAAGCTTACCTCGTACTTTAAAGAATGAGTACAAAGAGATATTTTCATTGAACATCTATCAAATTCTTCACACTTTGATATACAAAAGTCAAATAAAGAAATTATTTCTTACAAACAGAATTCCCTCTGAATCCAATCTGATCTTCTGTTCATCAAGTGAACACAGGTGATCACCAGTAGTGATAATTGTCAATGGTGGTAATCATTTGAGTGGTGAAATGATCTTCTCACATTACACTTTTATGGTTCACTGAAGCTATTCAAAATTTTTAAACTATTTGTGCAATTATATATTCTCTACTCAACTCTGTATGAAAATAACTACAAGCAAAATTTGGCAAGAAATCAACCATTCAATTATAAACTCTTTCTCCATCATACTCTTTTTCCTTTCAGCTTGTTGTACAGCAAGTAATAATAAATCTCCCATTATTATTTTTGTTACTTTTTTGAAAATGCCACTTTCTTTCAGGATATAGGGGTTCATGGCTCTCCACATATTTCATTTCTTTATTTTATATGAATTGCCATAACTTTTTGTGAAAATATGCAGGTTTTTATAGCCTTTGAATTTATGTGACTAATATTTTGTCTTCTGTAGAAAATAAGGGTAAAAAGAGCATTGACACAAGATGGCATGAGAAAACAGGAGAACACCAAATTTGAGTGGAAAAAAAAGGGCTTTATATCAGAAAAAGGAAAAAAAAAGGGAAGATAGAAAAATTGGGTTTAAAAAATTGTTGCAAAAAAACAGTGATTTCTGCGAGGACTTAATTGGTGGCAATAAAGTTTGTTCGGTTAACAGTTCTTCTCATTTTTGTTGCAACATCAGAATATATTCATCTTCGGGTTGAAGAGGGATTCAGTTTTTGAATGCTTTGCTGCAACTGTTCGAACATCCTTGTTCCTATGTTGTATTCTTGGCTGATCCATTTTCAGATACCATATGGCTTCTGGTTGAGTTTTATGGAGCTAAATTAGTCCGTGTTGATTCATCGGTGGCCTAGGAAAAAAGAGGCCATGATAAGCTGCTTTCAGCCCAACCCAGGGACCAGTGATAACAACCCCTACAAAGGGAGGCAATTCATTTATTTACATAATATTTTCAATAAAAGATTGTGGAATAGTCTTCAACTGACTTCTCTGTAATTTTTCTTCTTTTACTCTGATTGCTAATCCAGGCTAGAGTTGCCAATCCACCCTCTTATTTAACTTTATTTGGTTTAGAACTGTTGTTACTACTTGATTCAAATTTTTATTTTATTTTCCTCAACCTAAACAAAATAAACTTCTGATAAAAGATTATTATTATTATTATTGAAAATGGTGATGATCTCTGACAAGCCTGGTTATGTATTTTTCCTTTTTTTACCAACTGCTTGTATTTCTACTATTTTCTTCCCTCTGTGAGATCACCATTTCTTAGAAGTTCAAAATCAGAATTAACATTCACTGAAATAATTCTTAAACAGATCCTCAAATAGGAAATCACTTTATTTTCTCTCAGAGGAATATTTTTAACACATGAATATCACAGATTTTTCAATACCTAGTGGGACACTTATACTTACAATATAGTCCTGGGTATGATGATAAACTACATCTGGCAGCAAAGCCTCTGATTGGGAGATTGAAGATTTTGAGGAGTGGGGAACACAAATCTTAATTGCTGTTGTTTCCAGGGCCATACTGACCTGGAGTGGTAGCACCTGTTAGGGTCCCAGCTATGGGAATATTGTGAACCCCAAAACAAAATGAAAACATTATGAAAGTAAAAAAAATACATTTTTATAGTAGAATGACCAACAATACATTTTTATAGCAAAAAAGCATTTTATACATTATAAAATTATAAATTTTTATCTGCAGTTGAAGGCATGCAATTTTGTTCAAAATATTTAGATTTTGGCATTAAATAACCCCAAGAGGTTGCTATGCCACTAAACAAAATCAACCAACATGAGAGAACTCTTTAATGATATTAATCCATATAATATCTTACAATTTCTTAAAGACATCAAACTCTATCAAAAGATAATTCCAAGAAACTATAACATAAAACACACATATGATTGCCTCTAGTAATTATGTCCACACAAACATGAGAATTTACTACCATGTATTGAACTGTGAAAGCAGAATAACATATAATATATTTTTATTAATTCAAAGCTCCCAAGAAAATTAAATGGGCCATAAGGAGTTGAACAAACAAAATAAATAAATAAACATACTTACAATAAGATGAAAATGGTTGAAATTTCTGGAACACATAATGTGGAAAACAGCTTTGGAGAATTGATCAATTACAGGAAGGCAGGGGAGGCAACAGCAAATGGCCTACCTAATGAGAGTTGTATAAATAACAAAGTGGAAACTGAGAGAGATATGGCAAGGGGAGAAAAATTGTTTAGTGCTTTAAAGGGAAGGAAGCTGTTGAGAGCCATGATTGTTCACGTCCTGTAGGGACATGTCACATCAAACAAGATGTGTATTTAATGATATGAATGTAATAAGATAGTGTCAGCCTAAATCAGGACATAATTTTAATTTCTTTTATATGCTGACCATTGTTTTCACCATCATGAATGCTATCTACAAATCCTCAGGAAACACTAAAATATCCATCGATAAAAGCATGAAAGAGTTTATAAAACGATATTTTAATTTTTTTATTAACTATCTTTTAATTAAATCTTAATCCTATTTTATTCCATAGTAATTGGTTAAAAATTCTTCCTTTTTCTCAAAATCCACATGGCAAGAGAAAATATATAAAATTCTAGAAAACAATTGTCATTTCAATAGGCATTCATTTCATAGTTGTCCTACATCAAATATTCTTTTCATCTTTTTACTTCTTTTTACCTTCCTATATTTTTTTTTCTTAATTCTTTTCTAACTTCCATCTTTTTTCTATCTTTCAACTTCACAATCCTCTCCTCTAATTTCTTGAGTTTGATTTTAATTTTTCTTCTCTTTTTAGTATTATTATTATTATTATTATTATTATTATTATTATTATTATTATTATTATTATTATTATTATTATTATTTATTCTTTCCTTCCATCCATTACTCTTATGAGAAATGATACTGGAAAAATCAGAATGAATAAAAGTTGTAAAGAATGGCAACAGGAAAAAAAGGTTCATTTTCTCATTTCTTCCTTCAACTAATTCTTTTATTTTTCTTCCTTTTATAATTTATACTGTTTTTTTTTTAATCTTACATTCTTTTTCATTCATATTTCTTCTTTATAAAAAAAAAATTCTTCCTTTTTATCCTGTTCTGTTATTATTCTGTTTCTTAAACTTTCTTTCTAGATATTTTACCTTCTTCACTTCTTTTTATTCTCTTTTCTTTTTATTATTAATCTTTGTGGATTTTTCTTTCATTCTTTCTTTCTTTTTTCTTTTTCTATTTTCTTTCTCCATTCATTCTTTCTTTTTTCTTTTTTCTTTTTCTTTGTTTCTTTCTTTCTTTCTTTCTTTCTTTATGTTTCTTTCTTTCAACTTTCTTTGTTATTTTTCCCTCCCTCCCTCCCTCCATTCATTCTTTCTTTTTTCTTTATTTATTCTCTATTATTTCTTCCTATTTTTATTTCTTTTTTCTTTTATTTTTCTCGTTTCTTTTTTCTTTATTTTCTTTCTTCACCTTTCTTTCTTTTTCTTTTCTTTCTTATTTTTTCTCTCCATTCATTCATTCTTTCTTTTTTCCTTCTTTATTCATTTTCCTTTATTTTTTCTTTCATTCTCCTCCTTTCCTTTTTCTTTTTTTTTTCTCATGTTTCTGTCTTTCTCTCTGTTCCCTTTCCTCATTATTTTTCTCCATTCATTCATTCCTTTTCTTTCTTTATTATTTATTCTTTATTCTTTTCTTTCTATTTTTCTTTCATTTCTCTCTTCTCTTCTTTCTTTCTTTCTTTCTTTCTTTCTTATCTCTTCTTTTTATCTTTCTCTCATTGCCATTCTTTAACATTTTCATTCATTGTCATTCTTCATATCTCCTTTCTCTCCAACCAACTCTTTCATGCTTTATTCCATTCTTTTCTAACCATTTTCCTCCTTGCTGCCTAACCACTATTTACTTCCATTTTTCATTCTAGCCCCTTCCCGCCCCAACTCAATGCCCTCATCATTCTCATTACCATTTTTTTCATTCCCTCTCCCCCCCTCCATGCATTTATTATGAAAAGCCTATTTCTCTAGAAGAGTAAATTGAAAGAAAATAAATCAACAATCACCCACAACCTTCCACCACCATTTCGGAGTCAACCGTATCTTGCCATCGCACTAAAAACTTCCTGCACAAAGTTAAAAACTGAGAACAGAATTATCATTGCAACAGATTCTTTGTTCTGAAAATTTCTAAAAATAGTTCTCTTCTGATTGGTGATGTTGAATTAGTAATTAACGATGGTATTAGGAGAGAAAGAAGGGCAACTTTAGCTGTGGATCTGGGATTCTATTCTATCTAAATTCATCATTGGCAGTTGGTGAGGCATGCGTCTAATGACACTTGTGCTTTACTTTACCTTATTCAGGGCTTTATGTTTTCATTAGAAGCTGTCATTGGGTGACACACGATGAGATGGTCTTTAGAACAGTAGATTGGTGACTTTTTGGTGACTTTTGTCAATGCTAATCTCATAAATAAGCTTTTTGTCAATAGAGAAATGTTCCATTCTACCTTTGGTTTGGTTTGTTTTATGTCATACAAACTTAATAGGTTATTTAATGCTGACAAGATTTTTATTGCTGGTAATATTTTTCCCAAAAATGTATTGCTGGTAATATTTTTTCCCAAAAATGTATTGCTGGTAATATTTTTCCCAATAATGTATTGCTGGTAATATTTTTCCCCAAAATGTATTGCTGGTAATATTTTTCCCAATAATGTATTGCTGGTAATATTTTTCCCAATAATGTATTGCTGGTAATTTTTTTCCCAAAAATGTATTGCTGGTAATTTTTTTCCCAATAATGTATTGCTGGTAATATTTTTCCCAATAATGTATTGCTGGTAATATTTTTCCCAATAATGTATTGCTGGTAATATTTTTCCCAATAATGTATTGCTGGTAATATTTTTCCCAATAATGTATTGCTGGTAATATTTTTTCCCAAAAATGTACTGCTGGTAATGTTTTTTCTTTAAAATTGATTTGCTGGTAATAATATATTACTTGTAATTTTTTCTTCAAAAAGTCATTTCTGGTAATAATTTTTACAGAAATGTATTGCTGGTACTGAAACCTATTTTTACACTTTCATACTGTTTTGACCCCAGTTTGGAGGTTAACTATTTGCCCATAGCTGGGACCCTAAGAGGTGTTACCACCCCAGGTCAGGGTGGTCCTGAGAATAACAGCAATTAAGAGGTGATTCCATGCTCTTCAAAACTTCCTGATCAGAGGCTTTGCTGTTGGATGTAGCTTACCCAGGATGTGGTCATAGTTTATCATTTTACCCAGGATGATCTACCTCTGGTTGTTGGTAAATAAGTTTTTTTTGTCAAAAACTTACCTAAGAAACGTGTTGGAAAGAGTGAACCTTATTCCACAAGTTTTATTCAAAGCAATTTGTTTTATAATTTTGGATACCTTTTGTTGGAGTAATAATTAGTGAGTTCGTTCCTCACTGGGTGCTCAAAACTTGAAGTGTTGTACCAAATTAAGCTAACCATAGTAAAATAAAACAAAAATTAGCTAAGTGAACTTATCAGGTTGATTGATTGATCCATTCATTGTCTACAGTTATTTAAAATCAGAAAATATTTTTTTAGATTGTGAAATTTTTTTTTTTGTTAAGATGGTAAATGATTTAATGAAGATACCATGAACTGAACATGGGAACAATGACAAAGTTTTGGATAAAATGGAAACAAAAAAGAAACTTATACTTAAAATTAAGAAGAGGCAGTTGAAATTTCTGGGCCACATAATGAGGAAAGAGAGCTTGGAAAATTTGATACTCACAGGACAGATTAAGGCAAGGTTATTTAAAATCAGAAAATATTTTTTAGATTGTGAGATTTTTTTTGTTGAGGTAATAATGACTTAAAGAAAGCTTGGAAAATCCGATACTTAAAGCAAAACAAACCGAAGAAAACAATGCATAACATACTTTGTGAGTTTTAGTAAATTGGAAAGCAGAACAGGCTTTGGGAGGATAACAAGAGAAAATTTATTATGAGCTACAAAGATAGGAAATCATGGCACGCCATGATCACATATGCCTTGAGGAGACATAGCACATAAGGAAGTTTTAACTTCAAATATAAATTTTTGTATAAGAAGACACAGTTAAATTCAATTTTAAGATCCTTTTTTTCTTTATGGCAGCAACATCTAAAACTGACCTGAATATGAAGGTGATATTTTTTGGTAACTGTTTGCTTCGGTATTTCTTACAAAAATAACAATTGAAAATTTGACCAGACCTAAGCAGAAAAATCTGGTTCCTCAATATCTAGTCTTTGTTAGTGGTTGCTTGGCAACAGTAACCAGGAATTTTGACCAATGTTTCTGATATTTAAATAAGTTTTAACTCTGACGAATTATCATAGAAGGTCAGTACAACAAATATGTTCAATGTGCAATCAAAATAAATCATGCTATATTTAAGAGAGAAGAGATTGTCTCAAATTTCTGGATTGAACTTCAGTAAGTCAAGTTTTAATAACAAGTGGAATTTATTTTAGGATTTTCACGCATTTGTTCATTTCTTTATTTTTCTTACAGCCTCGATATAAATAGATAACATTTTACAAAGTAATACAATACGTATAAAGGGTGTTTTTCCAGCACACATAGATGTAATGCTATTTATTTTAGACAGTCACTGTTCTTAACTGGTACTTATAAATGACCAAATATTACTATTCAATAGAAATTGGAATCTGACCACTTTAGGTAAGGACCAAGTCAAGATTTTAGATTAGCATATATTTTTGCGTATAAGGCAATCTTTAAATCTTAAAAATTACCCCTCCCCCCAAAATAGGATGTTGTCTAATCCAAATGCTAATTTCAAATTCTGTGCTGTATTGGCACTAGTAAGTAGGTTAGTACATTTGCACTATGGATTGCAGTAGGCAAAAAACTGCCTTGATCAGGTAACTACTGATTTCTAGTTGAGACAATTCATATTATAATGCTGTACTACAGTTATAAATGTAATAAGACTGTAATGACAAAAGTACAGAGGTGCAGGCTTTAAGAAAGCTTTATTCAAATGAGACTACAAGGTTTGCATATAGTGTGCAACAGGATATAAGTGTATGTAATGGATTTGACTGGAATTCAAACTCAGCTGTCTGATTCCTTAATCCGAGCCACTATCCATTACTCCACTATGGTTAAGTAGCTAGTATTTATTTTATATTTACAACATTCTAAAAATAATACAATTAAAACTAATCCTCATCAGTTACGTGCCATGTGGGATACACGCTTAGGCAAGCATGTATCTTTCGATACATGACTGACGAGGCAAATTTTTTCCAGCAGTAGGTTGCCATTTCTTTCTGCAGTAGATCAGTTGCTATCCAAGGCTATAGAACTCAGTCTGTCCTGCTATTTACCCATAGCTGGTGGGAGAAGAAGAGGATTCTTACCTTTCCCAAGTGTATTAGCACATAAGTGAATGTAATGGATTTGACTGGAATTTGAACTCAGATCAATCTGAGCATCTATCTATTACTCCATCAGGCCTCCTCCTAAATATATGGTAATCAATGTTGGCAATAATTCGTTTCTTAGCAGGAATTTTATTATTACTCTTAAAATACTGAGGTACGTATATGAAATTTTAGAATAAGACAAAATGTAATTCATTTACACTAGATTAGATTTTATGATGCAAGTCAATGTTTTCAAAATAAAATTGATATCAACCAACCAATTTTCAGGAAATAAATTTTAAGAGCACTATATCATGTGAGTTTCAACTTAAAATGCCTATCCTCATTAAAAATATTGATAATAACTTATTTTGTGGGTGTTGAGCTTTATATGCAAACAAAGTGCATCATAAATTTCTTTATACAAATAAATCTGAAAGATGTAGGCCATAGAAACATATTTGATTAACTCAGTATCTGATAGACATGAATAAATTATTATTTAATATTGTATATGTAAATACAGACATATTAACATTCTATTACCTTAGTCAGTCATTGCCATTGATTTTATTAACTTTTCTACTGTTTAGATTTTAACATTACATTCAGCAATTTTGATTGAGAAATAAATTGCTTGAATATTGTTAACTCTTCACTCTTTTAATAATGTACCACAACTTTTCTATTAAATTAATATCTGGAGATGCTAAGAGGCATTCCATTAATCTGGGGTTTTTGAAATCTTTATCTTTTTTGATAAGGTGGGCAATTGTCAACTTTTCAGAATGTGGAAGAGTTTTATCTAAATTAATATGTTCTTTAGTTCTTGTTAATATAAAAATATCAGCCCGTAAGTAGCATTCTCAAATGGTCGGGTAACAGACAAGCAAATCTGTAGAATATTTACTGTAGCCCATCTTAACTCAACAAAAAGTGTACAATCTATCATCTTCAAGCAGTTAAGATCACAATTCACAAGAGCTGTGCCTGGTATAGCATTAGAGCAGTTATTATTATTATTATTATTATTATTATTATTATTATTATTATTATTATTATTATTATTATTTCCTTTGATTTCTGTTGTATATATATATATATTTCCTTATGGGTTCCAACTAGAGACCTAAAGTCAGAGATGGATTCATGACATTATCCACAGATCCTTTAGTAAAAAAAACAAAGATTACACACAATTTACATAAGGCTCTTCATAATGTGCAAGTTGTACTTTTTTGAGTACAATTTTTTGTATTTCTTTGTGTGCTTGGTAATTTCTAGTTAGCAAGCATTGGTCCCTATGCAGCAAGAATAAAACCTTCAGTTTCAGCTTTTAACCCCCACTTATATAACCCCTGATGGGTATGGGGTTTGTCTACATCAACAAGTTTAGTACAAACAGAGGAATATCTTGCAATTGTTTCTGCATTTAGTAGATTGCATTTGCTTTCTTTTTTAGTTTTTTGCCACTGCACGAGATGTATTATGTTTTATTTACACTTCTTTTATTATTATTATTATTATTTTTATTTTCTTTGATTTCTGGCGTTTACACATTTCTTTCCGGGTCCCGCCCAGGGACCTAAGGTTAGAAATGGCATCATGACACTTTCCACTGATAAAAAAAAAAATTACATAGATAAAGCCCTTCGTAGAGTGTGGGCTGTACTTGTCAGAACAATTTTTTGTATCTTCTTGAGGCATGGACTTCCAGGAATCCCTTCAATTAGTCTACTGCAATCTTTTTCAACCAGTCCTAGGGCTCCAAATACAACAGGGATTGTTGATGTTCCCATATGCCACATTTTCGAGATTTTTATTATTATTATTATTATTATTATTATTATTATTATTATTATTATTATTATTATTATCAACAGTAATAGTAGCAGGAGTAATAGTATATCATCAATACTATTTAATCATACATTTTAATTGTTGATTGATTGATTGGTTTTTTATATCCCTGTACCTCCTTTAAGAACTACTTTGGAT
This sequence comes from Acanthosepion lycidas, assembly GCA_963932145.1. Lineage (NCBI taxonomy): Eukaryota > Metazoa > Mollusca > Cephalopoda > Sepiida > Sepiidae > Acanthosepion > Acanthosepion lycidas. The sequence continues at coordinate 91,820,055 of OZ010598.1, read as the reverse complement.
TTTAATAGACCTTTACTTTTTCATGTACACATCAAAAGATTATCTATGACTCCATTATTATTATTATTATTATTATTATTATTATTATTATTATTATTATTATTATTCAGGTATACATTTTGTTTCCAATTATAATGGAAGATAGAAGTCCTGGTTTGTGTTTTAAATTGTTCTCAAGTCAACTGAAGTTCTGTCTATATTTCTGAGATGAAGTATTATGTACACTATTTACATTATTCAGACTATTGTCCTCATCTTTGTCACCACATTTTTTGTGCTTCGGCCGTTGTACACTCCAGCCTTCTTCAGGTGGCTGGAATGTCGAACTAAACCATTTATTTCACTCACTGAGGAAGACTGTTCTAGTTCCACATGCCATGTCTAATGGATGTCAGTTATCAGTTATCTCCTGCTTAATTCCCCTCTCCAAGTTCTCCACTGCCTTAACTCTTTGGGTACTGTCACACTGGATAAAGGCATTAGTTAGATCCAGTGACAGGATGCAGAGGACACATGGCACACTGGATAAAGGCATTAGTTAGATCCAGTGACAGGATGCAGAGGACACATGGCACACTGGATAAAGGCATTAGTTAGATCCAGTGACAGGACGCAGAGGACACATGGCACACTGGATAAAGGCATTAGTTAGATCCAGTGACAGGACGCAGAGGACACATGGCACACTGGATAAAGGCATTAGTTAGATCCAGTGACAGGACGCAGAGGACACATGGCACAGTGGATAAAGGCATTAGTTAGATCCAGTGACAGGACGCAGAGGACACATGGCACACTGGATAAAGGCATTAGTTAGATCCAGTGACAGGACGCAGAGGACACATGGCACACTGGATAAAGGCATTAGTTAGATCCAGTGACAGGACGCAGAGGACACATGGCACACTGGATAAAGGCATTAGTTAGATCCAGTGACAGGACGCAGAGGACACATGGCACAGTGGATAAAGGCATTAGTTAGATCCAGTGACAGGACGCAGAGGACACTTGGCACACTGGATAAAGGCATTAGTTAGATCCAGTGACAGGACGCAGAGGACACATGGCACACTGGATAAAGGCATTAGTTAGATCCAGTGACAGGACGCAGAGGACACATGGCACACTGGATAAAGGCATTAGTTAGATCCAGTGACAGGACGCAGAGGACACATGGCACAGTGGATAAAGGCATTAGTTAGATCCAGTGACAGGATGCAGAGGACACATGGCACACTGGATAAAGGCATTAGTTAGATCCAGTGACAGGATGCAGAGGACACATGGCACACTGGATAAAGGCATTAGTTAGATCCAGTGACAGGACGCAGAGGACACATGGCACACTGGATAAAGGCATTAGTTAGATCCAGTGACAGGACGCAGAGGACACATGGCACACTGGATAAAGGCATTAGTTAGATCCAGTGACAGGACGCAGAGGACACATGGCACAGTGGATAAAGGCATTAGTTAGATCCAGTGACAGGACGCAGAGGACACATGGCACACTGGATAAAGGCATTAGTTAGATCCAGTGACAGGACGCAGAGGACACATGGCACACTGGATAAAGGCATTAGTTAGATCCAGTGACAGGACGCAGAGGACACATGGCACACTGGATAAAGGCATTAGTTAGATCCAGTGACAGGACGCAGAGGACACATGGCACAGTGGATAAAGGCATTAGTTAGATCCAGTGACAGGACGCAGAGGACACTTGGCACACTGGATAAAGGCATTAGTTAGATCCAGTGACAGGACGCAGAGGACACATGGCACACTGGATAAAGGCATTAGTTAGATCCAGTGACAGGACGCAGAGGACACATGGCACACTGGATAAAGGCATTAGTTAGATCCAGTGACAGGACGCAGAGGACACATGGCACAGTGGATAAAGGCATTAGTTAGATCCAGTGACAGGACGCAGAGGACACATGGCACACTGGATAAAGGCATTAGTTAGATCCAGTGACAGGACGCAGAGGACACATGGCACACTGGATAAAGGCATTAGTTAGATCCAGTGACAGGATGCAGAGGACACATGGCACACTGGATAAAGGCATTAGTTAGAACCAGTGACAGGATGCAGAGGACACATGGCACACTGGATAAAGGCATTAGTTAGATCCAGTGACAGGATGCAGAGGACACATGGCACACTGGATAAAGGCATTAGTTAGATCCAGTGACAGGATGCAGAGGACACATGGCACACTGGATAAAGGCATTAGTTAGATCCAGTGACAGAACGCAGAGGACACATGGCACACTGGATAAAGGCATTAGTTAGATATGGTGACAGGATGCAGAGGACACATGGCACACTGGATAAAGGCATTAGTTAGATCCAGTGACAGGACGCAGAGGACACATGGCACACTGGATAAAGGCATTAGTTAGATCCAGTGACAGGATGCAGAGGACACATGGCACACTGGATAAAGGCATTAGTTAGATCCAGTGACAGGACGCAGAGGACACATGGCACACTGGATAAAGGCATTAGTTAGATCCAGTGACAGGATGCAGAGGACACATGGCACACTGGATACTGGCATTAGTTAGATCCAGTGACAGAACGCAGAGGACACATGGCACACTGGATAAAGGCATTAGTTAGATCCAGTGACAGGACGCAGAGGACACATGGCACACTGGATAAAGGCATTAGTTAGATCCAGTGACAGGATGCAGAGGACACATGGCCCACTGGATAAAGGCATTAGTTAGATCCAGTGACAGGACGCAGAGGACACATGGCACACTGGATAAAGGCATTAGTTAGATCCAGTGACAGGACGCAGAGGACACATGGCACACTGCATAAAGGCATTAGTTAGATCCAGTGACAGGACGCAGAGGACACATGGCACACTGGATAAAGGCATTAGTTAGATCCAGTGACAGGACGCAGAGGACACTTGGCACACTGGATAAAGGCATTAGTTAGATCCAGTGACAGGACGCAGAGGACACATGGCACACTGGATAAAGGCATTAGTTAGATCCAGTGACAGGATGCAGAGGACACATGGCACACTGGATAAAGGCATTAGTTAGATCCAGTGACAGGATGCAGAGGACACATGGCACACTGGATAAAGGCATTAGTTAGATCCAGTGACAGGACGCAGATGACACATGGCACACTGGATAAAGGCATTAGTTAGATCCAGTGACAGGACGCAGAGGACACATGGCACACTGGATAAAGGCATTAGTTAGATCCAGTGACAGGACGCAGAGGACACATGGCACACTGGATAAAGGCATTAGTTAGATCCAGTGACAGGATGCAGAGGACACATGGCACACTGGATAAAGGCATTAGTTAGATCCAGTGACAGGACGCAGAGGACACATGGCACACTGGATAAAGGCATTAGTTAGATCCAGTGACAGGAGGCAGAGGACACATGGCACACTGGATAAAGGCATTAGTTAGATCCAGTGACAGAACGCAGAGGACACATGGCACACTGGATAAAGGCATTAGTTAGATATGGTGACAGGATGCAGAGGACACATGGCACACTGGATAAAGGCATTAGTTAGATCCAGTGACAGGATGCAGAGGACACATGGCACACTGTATAAAGGCATTAGTTAGATCCAGTGACAGAACGCAGAGGACGCATGGCACACTGGATAAAGGCATTAGTTAGATCCAGTGAAATGACCCAAAGAGTGTGAGTTGAATACCTGGTTAAGTTGGAGGAGAAATAAAGGTTCAGTTTGACATTTCAACCACCTGAAGAAGGTTGGAGCGTATAATGGCCAAAACGTTGTAATAAATATGTCGACAAAGATCAGGATAATAGTCCGAATAACGTAAATAGTGCCACTGAAGTTGCTCACATATGACATGGGTCAAGCAATGAAACAATGTCGAACTGTAGAGTCCAAAATTGGTTGAATTGTTTTAAGGATCATGACTTGTCTCTTGAAATAAAACCCAGAAAATCAACAATCATCAGTTGTTCATGACACAAGGTGTGCAGGAAAGCATGATGACCAGCAGTGGAAAATATACAGATGCACTAGTATCATCAGAAGATATCATATGTAGATCATCATTCAAGAAACATGTGGAAACTCTTAAAAGTAGAATTACTTTAGATACAACTAATATTTGAAGAATATAAATGAAAAGTAAACATTATTTTCATTTTATATTTAACTATTTTTAAATTTATTTTTAATAATTTTTCCTATCCATTTATTGTTTTGCATTCTTTTTCATTTCTTTTTTTTATATTTCCATCATTATAAGAATTCACCAAATAACAGATGCAAATGTTATTCTAGACAAACGAATGCCATTTTCCAGAATAATTTTCAAGAGCCAAAAAAATGTCTTTTCTTAAACTTATAATTTGATTTCTGAAAAAAAAAAATAAGTCAACAATAGAAAGTTTTAAATATAAAATAATGTAAAATATATAAAAAATATAATAATATTAATTTCTTTATCATTTTTATTTTAAATTTATTTCGGTTATAAAATCTATATTTCCTTACATTTTCTAAAGCTCACATTTATTCAGACATTTTCTTCACTTTTTGAAAAATTTCATAACAAATTCAAAGAATAATTTTTACCGACATTTTGACTCTTTAAGTTATTTTCCTCATTGTTGCCACTTCCACTGAGAATGAGCAAATTAAAAAAAAACATAAAGTTTCTAACTTTCTCATAATTTAATGTCACTGTCATTAATTAAGAACAGCAATTTGTGTATTGATGCTTCAGATGTTTTAGATTTGAATCAGGATCTAAAATTTCTTTATTCTCTCATGTGTGCACAGAAATCAACACAGCACGGTGACTGTCAGTTTCAAAACTTGCCCTGACTATCAGGTAATGTGTGAAACTGCAAGTGTTCATGTCCATACTGTTTATATTCACAAATGCTGGATTAAAAATATATCAGATTAAAAAATAAAATGCATTAATTTTTTAGCAATATATATATATATATATATATATATATATATATATATATATATGAAGAAATATAGTCTTAAGGTGTGCTATATTTATGGAATAAAGTGCTCAATATCAGAGATAGAGCGTGTGTAAATATAAAAATGAACATAGAAGTCAACATTTAGAGGCGACAGTCTGTTTCATGCTAGATGCAATCCTCAAGCCTGATGTTTGTACCTATATTTGTACATATGTAACATCTTTATAATAAGTAAATATATATATATATATACACACAGAGAGGCAATATATATATATGCTAAAGAATTATTGCATTTTATTTTTTAATGTGATATATATTTATTACTTCAAAGGCCATTTTATTGGATTCCTGTATGTGAGTTTGAAGAATATATATATATATATATATATATATATATATATATATATATATATATATATATATATATATATATACGCACACACACGCACATATATATATATATATATATATATATATATATATCCAGGTAAGATGAGAATGAATAGAGTACAATTACAAAAAATATTATTTCTTTTAGGATATTAAACTGAAAACATGTCATAATCTATACATAACTGCAATCATGTTTCAATGCATATCAATGTATTTCATAAATTGCCTGAAGAGCTGCATTGATACACATCGAAACATGACTGCAATTGTGTAGCAATTTTGACAAGTTTTCGGTGTAATATACTAAAATAAATATATATATATATATATATATATATATATATATATATATGTGTGTGTGTAACAGAGAGAGTGTGTGTGCATGTGTGGAGCATGGTGCAGAGGTTAGAATATTAGCATTTCAACCTGAGACTCATGTCAAATCACAGCATGATGGATTTTTTAAGGAGATGATTTCTTGATAATATCATCTTCAGATGACAATCCCAGTCTGCAGTGCCATTGGGAAGTGTGTCTGAAAACCATTCCACAGGGGAAATTAAATTGAGTCAACAAAACTGTTTAAAATCCATTGATGGTTGTGATAGTACAAAATCACAAGTCATCTTGAGCAAAGCTTTGAGGCTACTGGCCTTTGTTCAAACATTGATCACAATAGATTGAAGGCTTTTGCCCAGAAACTGTAACTAATATCTGCTCTGTACAACTTCTGAGCAGACATTTGTCACAGGCTGTCTCTGTGGTTGTTGAAGAAAAAAAATGTGCCTGAGAAGAAGTCTCTAACAGGGATGAGCTAAATAAACTCATAGACAGGTGTCATCGGAAATGAACAGTCAGCATTTATACACATTCTCACTCTCTCTCTCACACACATACACATACACACACACACAAATGCACACACATGCACACACATATATACATATATATATATATATATATATATATATATATATATATATATATATATATATAAAACATGTATGCAACAAACTATTTCTTATTTAACAGTTAAAATATTTAATCCTTGAAAATGGCTAAATGTATAGCCGAAACCGCTTGGATAAAAAGAACATTCGGACAGTTTTTATATAATTTATCATCTGAAAAGAAAAAAATATTAGATAGCATGTTAAATTGTATAAAAAACTAAATAAAGGCACCTTGTCTGTTGTATTCAATGAAATTTTCATGAAAGAAGGATTGCTGCCTAAATACACATATCGTTTGGCATCCGTCCATCTCAGGAGATGATGAAGTAGCGCTTGTGTGCTATGAGCCTGGTCAGGATATATGGAGAACTAGGGCTGCCCGGACGTCTATTTGCCCCTCTCATCCTTGTTAGCAGAATCCAAAGGAGAGGATGAACCAATATAGTTTGGTACCAGCTCGGCTGCAGGAGTTGCCGGAGGATAGCACAGAGTCCCATACATCTGCCTTAGGGGCTACACTCCGGATTTGTGTAGGGTTTACTCCTTAGACTTGTGGAAATCTTCGGGAGAAGGAAAGGCTAAGGAGGAGCCTAAGGAAATAGGAAATACACACACACACGCACATATATATATGTGTGTGTCTTCTATTAATCAGTCCATCACACCCTCTAAAATAACAATACATTGACCAATCGAAACCAAATTTTCGAAGAAGTGCAAATAGGTAAGGGCCAAATGTGATGCTCAGAGCTCTTGCACAGAAGACGACTTTTTATTTTGCATTTTGCTTTCATAATGCTCACATCCAACTCACATGTCAAGTGAATCAGAATGAAATCTAATTTGCAGCTGAGTATAAATTTTCCTTATGATTACCATATATGACTAAAAAACAAATATAGAAAAAAGGGACACAAGGTTTAAGTGACAGAAAATTGCTCATTGTGAAATTAATAGTTGCACAAATATTTCTCTTTTGTGATTATACTTTATTTTTTCTGATTAATGTAACTACATTTTTTGCAGTTGTATTATTATGAACATTATATATGTGTATATATATATATATATATATATATGAATAAAAAGTGACAAGAGGAAAAAAACTATTCTTAGTTGATGCGTTTCATTCTCTGAGGGACTTTATCAAGTCAATCAAAGGATGAAATATATTGACTAAGTATAGTTTTTCCTCTTGTTTCTTTTTATTCACTTTGTCTCTTCTACAGATACACTCCATCTGAGAATATTTACAGATATATATATATAGAGAGAGAGATATAAATATATAATCATTTCATCCCAAGCAAGGCAATAAAGCCACTAAGATGAAAGGAGTTATTGTATGTGAAAGAATATGAGAAAAAGAAAAAGAAGTAGAGTATAATAAATTTATAATAAGATATATAGTTGTGAAACATTAACATCAAAATCACTCAAAAACAAACTCATAAACATGCAAAGAGCCAAAGAAAAACATTGCTTGAGATAAATGAAATACAAGTAAGTAATTCTAGATCAAGATAAGAGATATTATAGAAGTAATTCAGCCACAAAAATAGTGAAGGGCAGATCAGAAAGAAAGATGACAGGTGGAGCAAAAGGTTGGTTGACTGGTGGCTAATGATTGACATATACAAGCTCTGTATCAAAACATATTGGTACTGGTGCTATAAAAAGAAAAACTACATCATGTATCAATTCAGCATTTAATCTTCTTCAAAGTAGTCCCCTTCTGAAGCCACACACTTTATCCAGTGCTATTTCCCTTGAAGGAAGCATGCTTAAAATTCCTTTTTGGGGGATGGTGAGCAGCTGCCATGTCACATTCTCTTGGATTGTCTGAATGTCTTGAAATTGTATTCTTTTCAAATGGAATTTCATTTTTGAAAAAGGACAATGTTGCAAGGGGCAAGATCTGTGGGATATGGCGGTTGTCGAACCTGGGGAATGTTGGTCTTGGCCAAAACCTGCTGCACAGGCCATAGTCACTGATGGAAGCTCTATGTTGTGGTGAGATAACCACATTCTACAAACCTCCTTCCAAGCAATTATAAATGACTGATGTGAGCAATTATGTTATAATTTAGTGTGTATGCAGGATAGAGTTCAAGGTCAATCTGTACCAAGCAGCTTCACCCTGTGTTACTTTAGCCACAGTCCTGATACTTTTTGATCAGACCTCATAAATGATCAGAGGTGAGATAGGTGAGGGCTTACTAGTTAAGCATACAGATTAGCACAGTCATAATTATCATCAAAAGAATTGGGAATGGATTAGCAATAGGTTTTATACTACTACTGATGATGATGATGATGATGATGATGATGTGGGGGGGGGCTCATAATGAAATTGACAGAGTTAATTTCAGCCATTGTTGTTATGCTCAATTTGTACTGTTGCGTTTAAGCTTCTTCATTGCCATCACCCCACCTACAGTTGGTTGGTTGGTCATTTGGTCGGTTCATTGGTATCAACCTCTATGGGTTATTTCATGCTGAAATCTAAATATTTAGTACATAATTTTATGCTTTCAACTACACATATTGTGTACATAATTTTATTTTATTTTTAATCATTTCAACCCAAGCAAGGCAGTAATGACACTAGTATGCAGAGGGTTACATGGATTGAAAGTATTTAGGAAAGGACAAAAGATGAACAGGATTCAAGAAGATGGCGATTGATGTTGCATTCAAATTTTTGAAGATTGTAGTCATCAGGGAAACAAGGAAATGGAAGTGAATTGCGCAGGAGATGAAATGTTAGAAAAGAAACTGTTTGAGTAGAAGTGATGGTTGCATTTAACTATTTGAACAATAAAATGGTGGAACCTAGATACCAATTTTGTAACACAATTAAATTCACATATCTTACTTTAGAAATAGAGGTATGTTTTTTTAGATATATACTTTGTAGATCATAAAATGTATTGTTCATCATTTTATTATAAAATGTATTGTTGATTTTTGTTTGGGCCCCCCACCTATGGACAAAATAGTAGAGTAGAATGTGCCCATTAGTTTAGGTAGGACAACCATACTATAAGAAGGGAAAGTCTGAATACAAACTGCTGCCAAGTATATCATTGGTTCAGACCAATTACTCTCGATGTCTGACAGACCCTTGACAAATATCCAAATCATGAAGTGAACTGAGAAACATAGCTGATATAAAAAAAAGAAAAAAAATAGAAATGGTGTATTTATCTTGAATATAAGATGAACATTTATTTTGAAAACAAAGTTTTGGGGAAAAAAATCTAAAGTCGTATTTGAAACATTTAAAAAAAAAATTCAATGTGATACCCAAAAACATATTATGCTTATAAAAAATATTTTCAAAAGAACTAATTCTAGCTTATTTAAATATATTAACAAATGGTTGGGGTATATCTCACACACAAACGCACACACACGCATGCACAAACACACACGCATGCACATATATATGGGCTAGTAGTCGTTGGTTGTGGGGGCACAGTCCTATCGGTAAGGGAAACTCAGATGAGTTCCACCATGGAATATGTGATTGAGCAACACTATGTCAGGTCTAGTTTATTACCTCTTCATCACCGAGGCCCATTGGTACAGTTGGTATGATGTTTGCCTCGTATCGGAATGGTCTGGGTTTCAATTTTCAGTAGTAGATGCGCACTGCTTATGAGTCCCAAATATCGGATGAAACAGCCGTCCACTGCTTTCTGCATTCTATTGAGGTTTCTTCTAGACTTAATTATGAATATGTGTGTGTGTGTGTGTGTGTATTATACACATCTTTGGTGTATAGGAAACCAGGCATCAAATTTTGAGCAAAAGACTGCATCTTATACCCCCCCCAAAAAATATTGTATACAATTATACAGAACTATGAATAAACTTCTTTTATTTTTTTGTTTGCCTCCCCATCAAGCATGGCTGATGCTCTCCCCCAACCCAATAGAGTGACTCATTGTGCATTCTCTGGTTAACATTTTCTGCTGACAGGAAATGAAAAGATTATATTGAATCAATGGCTATGTCTGCTGCTAAGAAAGTTGGTTTAATGTGTTATGCTAGACAATTTCTCTCGACAAAATCTATCTTACACATTTACAAGTCTACCATTCATCCATGCTTTGAATATTGCTGCCTGATCATTCCACTATATATTTAGACATTATTGATAAAATACAAAGATGAATCTGCAATGTTATCAGTCCTGACCTTACATCTCAGCCTCAATCACTTTTCCACTGCCATAACCTAACTTCACTGTAAGTTTTCTATAAGCATTTTCATGGTAATTCTTCAGATGAGATTTCCACTTTGGTACCTTGACGTTACAAACTTAAACACAGTACTGGATTGGCAGCTAGGTCTCATCATCTTATAGATGAAATTGTTAGATGTAAGTGCAAGTTCTATGCTAACAGTTTCTTGCACTTCTCACTTGGGAAACTCTCTTCAAGATTCTTCTTTTCCATCATGCTTTCTTTTTTCTTTGATCTTCAAAAATTTGAATGCAACGACAATCGTTATCTTCAGTCTTTTTAATTCCTGTTCTTTTATTGTTCTCTTTCCTTAATAGTGTTTTTTCTTTTTCTCATATTCTTTCACACTCTTGCATCTTAGTGGCTTTATTGCCTTTCTTAAGGTTAAATGATTTTTAAAAAAATGATCTGTACTAGCAATTATTAATTAATTGAAAACCTGACTAAAATTTACTTCAGAATATATTCTTTTTTCAGAATACCCGCCAAAATATGTTTCAGTTCCACTCTAACTTAAACATTTTTGTGTAAAGAATAAAAACCACCCAAAATTCAATTCCTGGTAAGAGCACTCTTGAAATCAATTTAAAAGAAGAAACAAATTTGGTTAGAGGCTAAAAATGTCTCTACAAGTTCATGCATGTAATTTCATATAAAGTAAGTTTATATTTTTAGAGCTTCACAGGGTCTGGGATTGGTTTCTATGTTATAGAATATAATGAATAATGAATTTTTATCAGATGATTCAGACATCTTTTCCTTTATTTTTTTTACTTATATGAATGTATCTGAGCCAAAATTAAATAATATTCTTTCTGTCTTCAGTTCTCTAAAGCATAAATTTGCCTTTGCTAAATATACATATGATGAACTAGATGACCAATTTGCTGATGAAGCATGAGTTTGGTGGTGGATAGCTGGATTTGAAACTGCTGCTGCTGCTGCTACATTGCATGTCAATTCGAATCAATGCTTCAGGACTTGTGCCTCCTGGCAAAAACAGACATGGAAGCAAGCAAAGAAACATAAAAAGCAAATAGGAGGCACTAATTAGCTGAAAGGCCAACAAGAGCATATTCTAACCAATAGAAGTGGAGCTTTATATATATATATATATATATATATATATATATATATATAGATAGATAGATAGATAGATAGATAGATAGATAGATAGATATGGATATACTTAAAAATATAATTCCATTAATTCTTTAGAAATATATATATATATATATATATATATATATATATATATATGCATGTATATAGATACATATGGATATACTTAAAAATATAAAAATCCTTTAGAAATATATATATATATATATATATATATATATATATATATATATATATATATATATATACATGTATATAGATAGATATGGATATACTTAAAAATATAAATCCATTAATTCTTTAGAAATATATATATATATATATATATATATATATATATATATATATATATATATATATATATATATAGATATAGAGAGAGAGAGAGAGAGAGAGAGAGAGAGAGAGATAGATAGATAAACACACACAAAGTGGGTGTTGAAATGTTCTTTTCCTGTTCAAGAAATCCTTCACATCAAAAAGCTAATGCCTGTTCTTATGTCTGTCTGTCTGCCTCTCTCTGACTTTTTCTCTCTCTCCCTCCCAATATATTGATAAAAAATATGTAGCTTTTTCTTGAATATGCAAAGGCTTGCATTCATATGACATTGAAACATTGGTTCTCATACAAACACCAAAGTTAAGCAACAACAATCCTGGTCAGTACCTAAATGAGTGACCACTTAGGAATATCAGGTGTTGTAAGCTTGGATGTGTGGGTAATGTAATAGATAATAGCTTAGAATTATTAATCAGAGAATTGACTTTCAATCTCTGTTGGGTTCATCACATTCCCTTACATGCAAATACCCTTGGGAAAGGTATGAATCCTCCTCTCCCCACTGCTATGGGTTAACTTGTAAGACTTGTATCATCGCTAAACCATTATTATCTCCAAAAATAAAAAAAATTATTAGATTCTAAAAATATTTTCTGGCTGTAAATAACCTACAAAGGGTTGATAAGCCATAGGAAATGAAACAATCAATTAAATATGTCATACCCCTTCAGAACGTTGGCAATTATGACTCTCCACAACTTCCTACCTATTGTAGCTCTTAGTAAGTTTTGTCTTTTCATCATCCCTCCCACTCCTTGTTCTGCCAACCATTTACACAAGCAATCTTGTTAGCTACGTTACTCACTGTTTCTTTCTATCCCTCTTGCCTTTAGTGTATTCTATTCTCCAAACCCTCGCTATTTATATGTTCTTGAAATTTAATTGCCTCTGATTCTATATAAAATGTCCTTTTTCCTCTTCATATGTGAAGAAATTGTTCAATCATGAGAAGTGAATGTCCAAGAGAATTACGTTCTTTTACAACTTGGTGCTTAGGCAATGCTATGAAAATGAATCTACTTAGATATTCCGGTATATTTACTTTTATATACAATGTCTCTTCCAGAAGCTGGTGATCATGGTTTTCCACATTTTTCTGTCCTTTGTGGCTCTTAATAAATTTCATCTTTTTGTTATCTCTCCTAAACCTTGTTCCCATTTACACTTACACATGCTCATCTTCTACAGGACGATAACAATTATGGCTCTCCCCACTTCGTAGCTCTTAATAAATTTTGTTTTTTTGCTATCTCTTCTAAATATTGTTCCTCCGTACATTTAACCAAACCTGCTGGGTAGGTTAGGGGTTGTTTTTCTCTGTCCCTCTTGTCTTCAATCTGTCCTGTGGGTATCAAATTTTCCAAACCCTCTGTTCTCATTATGTTCCCTAGAAATTTCTTGCACCACTGTCATATATATCATTTATTACTTCTCTAATGTTGCCAATACCAAAATCAACTAAAGCTGCCAGAATCTCCATTATAATTCCATCAAGTACTATATTTCTATATTTTTGTAGATTGTAAGTTTCCCTCTTTCATTGTAAAAGAGTTCTCTAGTATATTCATTCCATCATTTAAATCTTTCTTCTTTCTCTATTATTAGCATTCCCTCTTTTGATTTTATGTATCTTGTTGATGAGCACAGCTTTTGCCTTATTAGTTCTTTTTTTAATCATGTTCACCTCAATCAAGGCAGTAAAGCCACTAAGACACAAAGGGGTTACTAGATGTAGAAGAATTAAAAAACAGAAACATTCGAAGGAATGTGAACAAAGAAAGAGAAATCAGCAGGACAGTAGAAAAGAATTTGATATTGCATTTGAATTTTTAAAAATTAAAGTTGACTGGAAAGCATGGAGCTAGAGAGAGAGAGAGAGAGAGAGAGAGAGAGAGAGAGAGAGTTCCACAAGCAAGAAATGCAAGAAAAGAAACTGTTATGTAATTTACAACTTAGACAACTCAACTGTAAAATGATGAGAACAAGTTGCCAGTCTAATACTGTGCTTGAATTCATGAAGTTTAGGTGACATAGTGAAGAGTGATATTTATTCTGCTATGGACAGAAATGTGGCACAAGACCAAAAAATGTAGGATGGGGAAAAGGACGGTCTTAACATTAAACTTAGCTAGCCACATACACTGACCCAAGCATACAACAATATTCCTTACAATGCATTCTGACTTATTTTTCTTACTGCATTCACCATAATACTATATTGTTTCTATGAATATCCTAACTAGTCCCTGTATATACAATTCATTGTTTGTGGGAGGGAAAGGGAATAAAAACAACAAAGAAGAGCTCATCCGAACAGTTGCCATGAAAATATTTATAGAAAAGGCATAGGATGACAACTTTATGCCATTGAGAAAGTGACTGAAGCTGAGACACCAGATCAGGGCCATTAATATTGCTGATTCTTCTTTTGATTTCATGAAGGATCTCTAGATATAAAGCAAGAGCTCCAGACCATATGTGGCAGCAATATTCTAAGCATGAATGAATGGTAAACTTATAGATATGCAAGACAGATTCAGGACAAAAAACTTAGTAGAGAACTTGCACTTACATCTATCAATTTCAACTATAAGATGATGAGACCTAGCTGCCAATCTAGCATTGCTTGCTGTCACCTTTTCATCATGTCAATAATTTCATCTAACATCCACTCATTTTTCCTTTTCTAGTTTTCCTTGGAATGATCTCGTTTTCTGATGCCAATGCAGCGTCATATTTTTCATTTTAAATTTCCATTCTCATTTAGTTTAATGTATTTGCTTTTAATGCAGTCAGTATATAGCTCTTTGCAATCAGGAGTCTGTTACATTTTGGGTGCTGGTTTGGCTTATTTATTCTGAGATTACATATTGCCAGAGTGTGGTTGCTCCTACAGTTAGAACCTGCATATATTATACATTGTAAATCTGCATTCCTGAATCCAAATGTGATGTTTTATATATCGTTAATCTGGTTTTTCATTTCTCCTCTTAGGTGTCGGTTAATATCTCGTTATTTACTGTGCATGACTGACCATATTTTTCTTTACATTCGTTATGGATTCCTAGACTGAATTTGACAAGAATTTTGCCATCTCATTCCTTCCCTGGAACATTGAAAGAAAACCTAAAGCACTCACCAGTAAAAACTGGTCTGGGTCATCATTTTGTCTTCCAGCATGACAACCACCCAAATGTCAATTCTGGTAAAGAACTACTTCCAGAAGGCCAAAGTGAATGTTATGGAATAGACTGCACAAAGCCTGAGTTATTTTTAGTCGATACTTGTTTAAGTAATAAAAATCTGACAGATTACTAAATAAAAAATCACTCATTTCTTTACAAATATATATATATATATATATATATATATATATATATATATATATATATATATATATATATATATATATAATTAACACATCAGATTTGTTAATATATATATATATATATATATATATATATATATAATATATAATTAATTAACAATTCTGATTAATTATTACTTGCTCTGTTTATTACATTGCCCTCTCAGGATTTATATCCTCCTCATGATTATCCGTACAGATCACCAATTAACTTTATCATAATATATATATATATATATATATATATATATATATATATATACTAACTGTGTGAAGATTGCAAGAGCATGAAACTTGAATAATGGCTCAACCTGTCCTTTGTTAAGTGTTGACGTTGTGAAGCATTTTTTTACTCAGTCTGGTTAATCTGGGTATTGAGCAGTTTGCTGCATAGGCAAGTGGTGGCCTTTTGGTCTTTTTTTTTTCTTTCTTTGTTCAGGATTTCTTTTTTCATTCATCCTTTCTTTCTTTCTTCCTCATCTCACTTTCCTCTTCTCCATGCTTTCTTCTTTTCCATTGCTTTTGTCTACTATTCTCTCTTCTCCGATTTCAATGGAGTCATAAACAAATTGAATCTCTACTTCATTATCTTTTAAAATATGTCATATATGAAATATAGCTTTTTGCCTCTAAATTCCTTTTATCTCAAAGATCGAGTTTCTAAAAAAATAAAATTATTGATGCAATTTAACTGCAGTCAATTCATTAAGTCAGATCAAAGTCAGTGATGGCATGTAAATTTTAATTCATCTCAAAGGCTATTAGTCCATTGTATTTAGCAGCTGAATTAATCAAAACATAATGTTATAATATTTATATAGTAATCAATTTAAGCAGAAATACTTCATTTATTAGTGTTTAATGGAGATGCCTCAGTCATATTTGACAATCAGACAAGTAAAGAAATAAAAAAACAAAGCAAAGTTGTACAAATAAGTTTGGCAATAAATAATTTATTTATTTAAGATCCACATTAAATCAATCAAAAGAGTCATGAAGTTTACATTTTTGGTATTATGAAGGTTTTCATTTTTATGTGACTTTGTTTAAATTTCTACAAATAAGTGAAAAGAGTGAACAAGATTTGATAAAATATAACTTGAGTTTTATTCTTCTTCTTCCGTGTGCCACATCCCTTCAGGATGTAAGCAATCATGGTTCTCCACAAACTTCATCTCACCTGTTGCTCTTAGCAGTTTTTCTCCCTTTGTCTAGGCACCTGTGCATCCACTTCGCTGCCATTCAAGCATCTATTCGCACAAGCTTATTAGGTAATTGCTGCCTTCCTGTAACACTCCTGCCCTCAATATGACCTGTGAGGGTTAAGTTTTCCAAGCCCTCCTTTCTCATTATGTGTCCAAGGAATCTTAGCTATCTTTGTTTGAATTTCCCCAAATTTAAATCTAAGTCTGTTGGTGATGGTATATTAGCCTGTAAAGAAATATTGGATGATAGAAAATATCAACAAGTAAAATGAAGACTTCAGTAAAAAATATATTGCCAAGTTTATTTCTGTTAAAGAAAGGAACAGTTTTGGTAGTCACTAAAGAGCGTTGTTCTGAAAAAGGACAGTTTAATGCATATCCTTGCTGCTGGCAAAGAGCTGGAGGCCAATGGAGAGCTGGAAATGATGATGGCTGTCTGAATGGCTGGGGCCATGATCCAGCTGCCAGCTGCTGGAACAGATACTACACTTTGTCCTAGTCATCTTGATCTTGGAATGCCTCTTTTTAATTGCTTTGACATCTCTTTATATCCTGAATCTTACAATGATGCTGGTTAAGCTTTTCTTCTGATTGTTTTTTAAGAAAATATAGAAGTATCAACCGGATATAAAGTGAAATGAGTAATCCTTCAAGATATAAGCAATCATGGCTCTCCACAAAATTTCTCATGTTGCTCTTAGCAGTTTTCTCCCTTTGCCTAGGCCCATGTGCATGGAATTTTCAATATCCTTCTATAGGATCATATTTCTGCTGCCACTAGTATTTTCCTCATCTTTTGTGAGATCATCTAACACCTACTGCCATATAAGTGGATGGATATTACATAGCAATTCAGAATTCTTCCTTTGTTTCTAATGAAATTTGAATATTACTGCCACATACGGTTTGGTTCTCCTGCTATACATTTAGAGATTTTTAACAAAATCCAAAGAAGAATCTGCAGTGTTATTGATGCTGACCTGGTCTCCTGGCTTCTCTCACTTTCCCACCACTGTGACATTTCTATAAATACTTTCATGGTAAATGTTCTGATGACCTTTCCTCTATGCTACCTTCACTTTATGAATTTAAGTGCAATACTAGATTGGCAACATGGTCTCATCAGTTGAATTGGCTAGATGGAACCATAAATTCTCTGCTAAGTTTCTTTTCTCACACTTCTTGCCTGTATAACTCTCTTCCATCTTCTTTCTTTTCAGCTAACCTTTATCTTCAAAAAATTTAATGCAATGTCAATCATTATCTTCTGTCTTCTAGATTCATCTTCTTTTACTGTTTTCATTTGTTATTAAAGTTTATTTTTTTCTTATTCTTTCACACTCAGTAACCCTTGTGTCTTAGTGGTTTTATCACCTTGACTGGGGAGAAATGATTAAAAAAGTATCCTTGCCAACAAAATCCTGGTCTGTTTGAAAGATATATATATATATATATATATCTTTCATATATATGTGTGTATGAGTGTGTATGTAATTATTTTAAAAAAATAGGAAAAGCAGTTTTTTTAAAAGGGAATGAATAAAACATGATTGGACAGGAAATAAATGAATAAAAAGTTACTTATCTTTTGGATGAATAATTAAATATGCAGTAGTGAACATCTTAAAAGCCAGAAAATGAATCTCGCTCATTTTTTCTTTTGATCTGTAGGTTTTATATATCTTTCAATCAGTTTTAGTTTGAAACACCTGATTTGATGCATAGTTGCTTTTATCAAAATAATTTGAGTTTGTAAGTGTGTTAATTGAAAGGTATTAAAATTTAATTGAAAGGTATTAAAATTTAAATAACTTAAGTATTATAGATGTTAGAAAAATGAAACTATGCAAGATGATAATTTCACATAAGTTTTAATTAAATGATGTGACAAATTTTATCTTTCTAAACAAATTATATTCTGATTAGATTTACATTTAGTTGGAATATTGTGTTTCATTAATATTTAATTAAAGTAAATTTTATTTTATTTTGAAATTGGTCAAATTATAAGTTTTAGTGATATGTTATAATTTAAGATTATAAAATTTATTTGTTTTATTAAATTTTAATTTATATAAAATTTTATAATAATTCATGATGTGCATGTAATAAAGAGTGCTCAACATATTACTGGTGAAATATGCTTTTAAAAGGCAGTGGATGTACAAGTGGTGCAGTAGTGACTCAGAGTAAGAAATTGGAGAGCTGAGTTCAAATTCCAGTTGAGTTTGTTACATTTACTTACACACAAACATCCTTGAAAAAAGTATGAATCCATTTCCTCTCCACCAGCTATGGCTTAAAAGGTAGGGCATGTATCTGGAAAAATTATTGTTATTATCAAAAACAAATACATATATTAATATAATATCCACTCAGAAAAAAAATACAATCCAAAATGTTTTTTTCCATCTTTAGATAACCCACAAAAGGTTGATAAGTCATAAAAAACAAACCAATCAATTTTAAAAAGAAACATGAATTATATATTTTATTTTATTTCAATAATATATCACAGGCTCTTACCAAGACATCCAAGATAAATGTATATAAGAAAATTATCACTCTATCCTTATCAATACTCAAGTTTAAGGTATTTTTTCTCTTATTCATCTTGTCAACCAGATTTTTGCCAGTTCACAGATATTCTCCTCGTAAGTGAGAAGAGAAAGATTAAAAGAAAGTTGCAATTCATTTTCAGAATCATAATTTTGTCATTATTTCATCATCCAAGGAATCTTCTCAGCGTGAGCAGATTTCACCATCCGCATAAAATATGAATAGCTATTGGTTTAGAAAATCTAATGGCAAGACATAGAAAGAAAACAACAAAAACTCCTTCAGAAATTAGTGAATAAAAACAAGGAGAAAGGATTAAACATCAAGAAGATAGAATCCATGGTTGTTAGCAAAAGGATGAACCCAAAGTGTAAAATACAAATCGGATATACGAAATCAAACACATAAAAAATTTAAATATCTAAGAAGTGTTTTAGCAGAAAATGGAAAGTATGACACCAATATCTGAAAGTGCATTGGGATAATGAAAGATGCCTTCCAAAATCAAAGCAAAGTGTTAAGAAACAGTAAAATTTTGTTAGAAATGTGGTTCTATTGAAGAAAGCTGAGAATGCTATGGACCAAACATGTGAGTAACATACAAAGTTTTAGAGAAAATAGAAACAAAAAGGACACTTGTACTTAGAATCAGAAACAGATTTGAAATTTCTATCGGGCATAACAAGGAAAGCGGGCTTGGAAAATTTAACACTGGCAGGATATATTGAAGGCAATAGAGACAAAGGTATACAGTACATAACCTACCTAACAATCTTGTGTAAATGGATCAGGAGAGATAGTAAAAAGTCAAACCCTGACAAGAGCTACAAGGGACAGGATGTTGTGGAGACCCATAAAGTAACACATCCTGAGAGAATATGGCACATAGAAGACAAAAAAAATAATGATATGATATCCCCAGGCATGGACATTAGAACCAGAAGAATCTGCTTTTATAGATTAAATAAAGTGGCTCTACAGAAAGAAAACTACAAAAACTCCTTCAGAAGGTAGTGAATGAAAATGAGAAGAGAGTATTAAACATCAAGAAGATAGAATCCATGGCCGATAGCAAAAGAATGAACCCAAAGTGCAAACTGAAAATTGAAGATACCAAAATCAAACAAGTGCAGAAATTTGAATATCTGAAAAGTGTTTTAGCAAAGACGGAGCGTGTGACTCTGAAATCTGAAGGCACATTGGGATAGCCAAAGATTCATTCCAAAAGCTAAGAGAGAGTATTGAGAAATAGAAAGATTTTGCTAGTAACAAAGAAAAGAGTACTAAACTGCTATGTGATATCTGTCCTCCTGTTTGGCAGTGAGTGCTGGACAATCTCCTCAAAGATGAATGAGAAACTTGAAGTAATAGAAATGTGGTTCTACAGAAGGATGCTGAGGTTACCATGGACTAAACATGTGAGGAATGACAAAGTTTTAGAGAAAATCGAAACAAAAACGACACGTATACTTATCATCAGGAAGAGACAATTGAAGTTTCTATAGCACATAACGAGGAAAGAGGGCTTGGAAAATCTGACACTCACAGGACAGATTGAAAGCAAGAGAGACAGAGAGAAACAGCACATGACATACTTAATGAGCCTGAGTAAATGAATGGTGGAACAAGACTTAGGAGAAATAACAGAATGATAATATTTATAAAGAACTACAAGTGACAGGAAGTTGTGGAGAGCCATGATCACCTATACCCTGAAGGGACACAGTACAGTGGTAAGAGGTGTTCTGCTATTATTGCTATCTTGAGCAAAGAGATCTTAGGATGTTTGACTGGAATCTGAAAAAAATGGATTCTTCTCCTTCTAAACATCCATAATGTTTATATTGTTTTAAACTAATAGATAAAATTTCAATATTTACAATTTATTTGCATTTTTTGACAAAGATAAGCACTTAACTACAAAAAACTTATCATAAAACAGCATCATATTTTGTTTTTGTCAATAAAACCACCACCTGCCTTAATTACCGTTTTACAAATTCTTGGTATTCTTTCCAAAATCTCATGAAAAAAAGCAGATGGCAGACCTTCCCAAGCATTCTTCAAGCACTGAAAAAACTCACTCTCACTCTTTGGGTATTCTCTTTGAACTCTCCAATCCAATTCACCTCGTACTAATTCAGTGGGACAGAGGTCAGGAGATTAAGTCTGCCAAGTCATGAATTTTGTTCCTTTTTTGACTCAAGGTAATTTTGACATAATTTAGAAGAGCATCTTGGATTGTCGTCTTCTTGAAAGGTGAATTATTTTACACTTATGCATAAACCAAATGGTAGAGCATGTCTTTTCAAAACCAAACAATATTTGTTCTTTTTTCATGATTCACTTGACCTGAATAAAATCTTCTACTTTTTTGGTAATTTCAAAAAGTCTACCAATGAGTTAGTGGTGAAAACAAAATATAATATTTCTCATTCAAAATATTCTTAATTTAGCAAAATGTCTTTAGGACAGATGAATCCAAATTTGGACTTTTTGTTAGTAAGAGGAACCTGGAGGAATACTGGAAAAGCAAATAAAAGCAAATACACTGTCGTTACTGAAGTTTTATCTTTTACTTTAACAAAAAGATGTTACTTTAAGGTGTTTTTTAAAAAAATGCAGGGTTTTGCATGTCATGCCATGTCATATGTCTGCAGAATTATATTTAGGCTCTACCTTTGTATTGAACATTGTTTTTAAAAATAAAAACAAAAATACTAAAGAACTACAGGTTATTTACCTAACAAGTTCTTTCCTATTTTCTAGATATTTTCAGACACACACACACACATATATATATATATATATGTATATATATATATATATATATATGTAAAAATATATAGAAAATAGGAAAGAACTGGTTAGGTAAATATCTCCAAAGTTCTTTAGTATTTTTGTTATTATTTTTTAAAAATAGTGCTCAATACAAAAGTAGAGCATAAATATAATTATTTATTTAAAAATATGAAAATCTTGTTTTGAAACATGAGAACTCTTATGTAGCGTGTTGGAATCATATTTTTAAATAAATAATTATATTAGAGGAAATGGATTAAATCTGACAATTTTTGTTTTTAATATATTTTCTGTATATACGTTATTTTAATGGATACAATTTATGATTTGTTTTTTAATTAAGGAGTATTAACTACTTTTACGAGCCTGAATGTTCGAGAAATTTCATAGAAAATACGTGTCCTCTGACAGGAATCAAACCTGTATCCCATATGTAAAATGTCATAGAGGCTGACATGCTGTTAACCATTTAGCCACAGAGAAATTTTCAGTGAGCAAAGTTCAAATAACTGCTTATAAACACACATCTTTGACAATCTTTCTCAATATATCATTTCTGCTCCAAAACATAACCTAATGTAAACAATAACAATGTACTTGATGAAATGGATAAAATCCGACAAATATTTTAATATATTTTCTCTTTATACATTATTTTTATGGATACATTGACATTCATGATTCTCCACAACTACCCCGAAACTTTTAGGTACTGTTCTGCCTCTCATTATATATTACTGGATATTATACTCACTAGGTAGGTTACTCCCTGTTTCATTCTGTTCATCTTTTCAATTTCTCTTGTGTGTGACAAATCTTAAAACTGTGCTGAACTGTGATGTAATATTGGCCCTCCTATATGACAGTGAATGCTGGACAATCTCCTCACAGATGAAGAAGAGACTTGAAGCAACAGAAATGTGGTTCTACAGAAAGATGCTGAGGATAACATGTACTGAACATGTTAGTAACAAGGAAGTTTTAGAGAAAATGGAAACAAAAATAAATTTATACTTAACATCAGAAACAATTGTTATTTCTAGAGAAGATAATGATAAAAGAAGGTTCAAATAATTTGTCACTCCCAAGACATATTGAAGCAGTGATAAACCTACCTAATGAGATTGTGCAAATGGTTGGCAGAACATTCATTAGGAGAGATAGGAAAAAGCCAAACCTTACAAAGTGCTAGAAAGGACAGGAAGTTGTGGTGAGCTATGATCAGCTACATCCTAAAAGTATAGACAAAAGAAGATAAGTGAATAAATTAATCACAAATCAGATACATTTTATTTTTGACTCCCTTCCTCTTGGCACATCCTTGACTTTAGATCTGAAAACTTTTGTCACTGACATCTGACACCTTTGCTTTTCCAATGCTGTAAAGGTCAAATACCGAAAAGTATGTGAAAATTGGCATTAATCACCAAGCCATTAAACGATACATTGTTTGTAAGGCACTTAATATGTAAGAGTCTGGAAAGACAAGCCCACTTTAAGCTCAGCAGAACATAAGTTGTACCCTGCTTGCTGGACGAGGTGGGGATAAAATTTATGATCACACATCATCCGTAAATTTTATAAAACAGTAAACTTTTTCTCTTCCATTTATGAAAAATCTTAAAGCAAACAACTGAAGTATTCCAGCAAAATGAGATAATTTGAATTCAACATAAAATTTTTATATATATATATATGTATATGTATATATATGTATGTATATATATATATATATGTATATATATATATATATATATGTATATATATATATATATGTATGTATATATATATATATATATATATATATGTATATATATATATATATATATATGTATATATATATATATATGTATATATATATATATATATATGTATATGTATATATATATGTATATATATATATATATGTATATATGTATATGTATATATATATATATATGTATATATATATATGTATATATGATAAAAGGAAAACAGAGAGATCTCAGATCTAATGATGTTTTCTCTCTGCCAAAAGGGTTTCAGGTTCAAATCCTGCTAGAAAATAAATATTTTTCTTTAATAAGATTTCTCAGATATTCAAGCTGGTTGACAAAAATGAATAAATATATTGTTTAATAAACAAACAATGAATTGATAAGCAAAAATTCATTACTTTGGAATATATATATATATATATATATATATATATATATATATATAGTAATAAATTACACTTGCCTTATTTCTATTCTTTGATTTCATGTTATTTATTTATCATTACAAAAACTGCTTGACTTCAAAATATTATGGGTATGATAAAAAAAGCATACATATGCATATATACTTACACGTACATATATGTTTTTCTCAGGTGTTATAAAAATAGTGCTCAATGTTGTATAACAGAGCTATTAAATATATATTAGTGAATATACATAATATCACATGTTGATAGCATGCCTGAGATCTTCATGCAAATACGCAATCGTCAGGTAAGTATCCTGCACCTGAAGATTGCATGATCACATGAAATTCTGAGTCATGCTATCATTGGATATTATGTATATTCAATATATATATATATCTATATATATCTATATATATATATATATATATATATATATATATATATATATATATATATAATTAATTAGTCCTGTTTTAAATGTCTAATTTGTTTTGATAGGTTCTGTCGAGCATCCACCAAAATTGCCAGACCTCACACCCTTCCATTTTTTTCTGTGGGGCCATTGAAATCAGTTTTTTTAAAGACATGCCCAAGTAACGTTGATGGTCTTAAAGATAGAATTAAATATGAATTGTGTAAAATGTCAGAGGAAATTCTCCGACGTGTTAATGAATCATGCAGGAACAGAATTGAAATGCATTTTGAAAGAGGAGGAGGAGATTCTGAACAACACATATTACAATTAAATAACTAGTAAATACAGTTTTCATGTGTAATTATACTTTTAATAAATTATCTCTATGGTGTGCGACTTTTGAATCACCCTCCATACATATAAAAGTGGACATTGAGGTTACAGCGTGTTTTATGCTTAAATACAATTTTCCTGTGGAAGGCACAATTTTCTTTAATAGGACTTTTCAATCTAGTTGTTTTTAATTTCACTTTTAATAAAATAAAAAAACAAGAATAGCAACTCAAACACGTTTATAATGTTTATAGTAATAAGTAACAAATATATATATTTAATTAACATTTTTATTATATTTTCCTTGCATGCATACAAGAAATATTCTTTTTGAAAATAGACTGTGTAAGATCTGTCCAAATAATTATATATAAGGAATGTTTCTTTTTTTTAAAAAAATATAAATACCTCACCCATTATGGAGTTTCACCTTTCAGATCTTCAGGCAGGTTTGGTTGATTTTTCTAAGATAATCAGACCGGCCTGAAAATTTAAAAGATGAAATTGCAATTGTGAGTGTATTTATGTAATCTTTTTAAAGTATTCTTACAATTCATTTAGAATTACATGTAAATTTTAAATCAGTAAGAAAAGTTCAATTTTTTAATAAGTTTTGCCCGGTAATTGATTTAAGTGAACAAGATTTGATTTATATGTGTGTGTATATATATATATACAGTGTATCACAAAAGTGAGTACACCCCTCACATTTCTTCAAATATTTAAGTATATCTCTTCATGGGACAACACTGACAAAATGACACTTTGACACAATGAAAAGTAGCCTGTCTGCAGCATATATAACAGAGTTAATTTATTTTTCCCTCAAAATAACTCAAAATATAGCCATTAAAAGCTAAATCCCTGGCAACAAAAGTGAGTACACCCCTTAGGAAAAGTTGTCAATATTAACATACAACATGTCAACTGTCAATATTTTGTGTGGCCACCATCATTATCCAAAACTGCCTTTACTCTCCTGGGCATGGAGTTTACCAGAGCTTCACAGGTAGTCACTGGAATGCTCTTCCACTCCTCAATGACGACGTCGCGGAGCTGGCGGATATTTGAGACTCTGTGCACCTCTACCTTCTGCTTGGGGATGCCCCAAAGATGTTCTATTGGGTTCAAGTCTGGAGACATGCTTGGCTAGTCCATCACCTTTACCCTCAGCATCTTCAGTAAAGCAGTGGTTGTCTTGAATGTGTGTTTGGCGTCATTGTCATGCTGGAACACTGCTCTGCGACCCAGTTTCTGGAAGGAGGGGATCATGATCTGCTGCAGTATTTCACAGTACATGTTGGAGTTCATGTTTCCCTCAATGAAATGTAACTCTCCAATACCTGCAGCACTCATGCAGCCCCAGACCATGACATTCACAGCACCATGCTTAACTGTAGGCATGACACACTTATCTTTGTACTCCTCACCTGGTCGCCGCCACACATGCTTAAGGCCATCAGAACCAAACAAATTAAATTTTGTCTCATCAGACCATAGGACATGGTTCCAGTAATCTATGGGCTTTGTTGACATGTCTTCAGCAAACTGTTTGAGGGCTTTCTTGTGTATTGCCTTCAGAAGAGGCTTCTTCCTGGGGTGACAGCCATGCACACCAATTTGATGTAGTGTGCAGCATATGGTCTGAACACTAACAGGCTGAATCCCAATCTCTTTAATCTCTGCAGCAATGCTAACAGCACTCCTACGCTGATCTTTCAAAGAAAGCATTTGGATGTGATGCTCAGCACGTGCGCTCAGCTTCTTTGGACGACCTACCCAAGGCCTGTTCTGAGTGGACCCTGCTCTTTTAAAATGCTGGATGATCTTAGCTACTGTGCTGCAGCTCAGTTTCAGGGTGTTGGCAATCTTCTTGTAGCCTTGGCCATCTTTATGTAGTGCAAAAATACGTTTTTTAAGATCCTCAGAGAGTTCTTTGCCATGTGGTACCATGTTGGAACTTTCAGTGACCGGTATGAGAGAGTGTTAGAGCTGCACTACACCAGCTCCCCATGAACACATGGGCATAGTTACACTAATGAGTCACATGACATTTTGAGGGGAAAATGAAAAGCAGTACTCAATTTAGACATTTAGGGGTGTAGTTTCTTAGGGTTGTACTTACTTTTGTTGCCAGGGATTTAGCTTTTAATGGCTATATTTTGAGTTATTTTGAGGGGAAAAGAAATTAACTCTGTTATATGCTGCAGACAGACTACTTTTCATTGTGTCAAAAGGTAATTTTTTCAGTGCTGTTCCATGAAGAGATATACTTAAATATTTGATGTGAGGGGTGTACTCACTTTTGTGATACACTGTATATATATATATATATATATATATATATATTAGAGGAAATGGATTAAATCTGACAAATATTTTAATATATTTTCTGTATACACGTTATTTTAATGGATACAATTTATTTGAGTAAATGATCTGTTTTAATTAAACAGTATTAATTACATTTACCAGCCTGAATGTTCGA
Source organism: Acanthosepion lycidas (assembly GCA_963932145.1). Taxonomy (NCBI): domain Eukaryota; kingdom Metazoa; phylum Mollusca; class Cephalopoda; order Sepiida; family Sepiidae; genus Acanthosepion; species Acanthosepion lycidas. Next base: position 91,792,670 of record OZ010598.1, on the reverse strand, counting down.
GAAATTTCATAGAAAATATGTATCCTCTGACAGGAATCAAACCTGTATCCCATATGTAAAATGTTATAGAGGCTGACATGCTGTTAACCATTTAGCCACAGAGAAATTTTCAGTGAGCAAAGTCCAAATAACTGCTTATAAACACACATCTTTGACAATCTTTCTCAATATATCAGTTCTGCTCCAAAACATAACCTAATGTAAACAATAACAATGTATTTGATGAAATGGATAAAATCCGACAAATATTTTAATATATTTTCTCTTTATACATTATTTTTATGGATACAATTTATTTGAGTAAATGCTCATATTTTCTATGAAATTTCTCAAACATTCAGGTTGATAAAATATAATACAGTTTAATTAAAACAGAGAATTTACTCAAATTCCACAATGTGATATTAGATCTTCCAGGAATGGTGAAATGTTGTAAGAGCCAAGGAGAAAATTTACTGTAAATGACCTTGCAATTAAGGCACTCTCTAGACATTCATGTCATAGTGAATTATTTTCTTCTTTGATCAGAGTAGCATTTTTTATGTCAAAGTTGTTTTCAGTCTTGTTACGGTGGGTAACCAACACATTTGATGTATTATTTTGTAAAATACCCATTTGTGTTCATATAATATATATCTATATATTTAAACATTTTGGTTTTCTGTGTTGACAATGTGTCAAAATTTCAGACAGAGTATATCTGTAAAAGGACCATATGAATAAAGACAAAATGAAAACTTATCTTAGCTGACACATTTTGTCCTCTAAGAGACTATATCAAGGCAAATGCAATGATTTTATTCTGTTACAAGTATACATATAATTATTTATTTAAAAATATGATTCCAACATGCTACATAAGAGTTCTCAAGATGACATTGCCTAGTCTGGTTAAGTGTCTATGGAGATTTATTTATTTTTTTATTTTATTTTTTTATTTTTTTCTGAAAGGGTTTTGTGTATATAAAAACTGTCGTAAATCGCTAAAATTTGTTTTTTGACGACTTCATAAAGGGTTATCTTTTTGCTGGGCATTTAAACTATTTATTAGGACTATGGATTTTAAAAATTATTTTATTGTTTGTTTTTATGCTAATTATTCAATGCAAAAATTTGATGATGTCGGCAAAAAACCGTTAACTCATGTCTATTGTTTAATAGATTTTTATTATTTAGAAACTTAATAATGTGTAGTTTTTCATGTAGGCATAAAGGGCATGGGTCATCCCAAGTTTTACAAGTTCTAGTTTTTTTTATAATTTTCCATTTTACTTTTGGTGTTTTATTCATTTCCTTCAAATGCCAAAAATATTTAGATAGAGATGTCTTATTTCTTTTATTTATATTGTTGAAAGAGCACTTATGCTGCCTCCATCTGGCTTTAAATTCATTCTTCGTAGACCCAATGTATATCATATTAGTATTAGGACTCTCAATGGATGAGATAGTACATTGGTATACCACAGATTTAATGCAGCATTTATTTTCCAATGGGCAGTCTTCTGAGTTTCTACAATCACATAATTTTTCACTATTTTTTTTTTTATTTCAATAATGAATATGCTTATAAAACACGTAAATTTCAGAAATAAGTTATTCCAAAAAAATTTTGCTTGAAGATGGAACTGAGCTTAGTACTTTAATTCAATTTAATTCAAATAATTATATTGAAGTTTTCAGCTCTTGTTTTGAAACATGAGAACTCTTATGTAGCATGTTGGAATCATATTTTTAAATAAATAATTATATTTATGCTCTACTTTTGTATCAAGCACTATTTTTTAAAAATAATAAAAAAAATACTAAAGAACTTTGGATTATTTACCTAACAAGTTCTTTCCTATTTTCTATATATTTTTCATATATATATATATATATATATATATATATATATATATATATACATGACTCTCCCATTGAATTTGATGTATGAGGGTCAAGCAGATCAGTTCCTAGGAAACTTACAGCCAGCTTGACAACAGCACATGATTATAATGGTGAAGGTTTTGTGCAGAACCATCCACACTTTCTGAAGGGCCAAATACAGAGACTTGGTGCACTACGTGCCACAGGGTCCCCAAATGACCCTCCACAGGTTTTGAATTCAAAGTTGTCCTTCTCCTAGACCAGTTGCCATCCAAGACTATAGAACCCAGACTGTTCTGCTATTTGCCCATTACTGGAAGAAGAAGAGGAGGATTCACACCTTTCCCAAGGGTATTAGCATGTAAGTGAATGTATTCGATGTAATAGTCTCTATCCATTATTCCACCGTGCCTACTAATATATATATATATATATATCAGGTCATCCCATAAGTTATGTCCAAATTTTAACTTTTTGTTAAAATGAACAAAATTTAAAGAGTATTTTATAATGTCTAATGGAGCTGAACATTATTTTGATGTTTAGATGCATTTAAACTGATCAAATTTTATTTCAGAGAACAATAAAATTAAATTTTGTTTGATTAAAACCCTGCTAACATGGAAGTACCCAAGAATCATTTGAGGCACATAATACTTTATGAGTTCAAGAAAGGAAACTCAGCAGCTGAAGTGGCTAGAAACATTCACTCAGTTTATGGAGAGGAATGTGTGAATGAACTTGCAGAAGATCATTTGCAAAATTCAAAGGTGGAGATTTCACCCTTGAAGATGAAGTTCAGTTGAGTTTGATGAAGTTTCTTGAAGCAGCCCTTGAAGAAAATCCTGCTTTATCAGTTGAGGAATTGGCAGTGGTTCTCAGTTTAAACCATACAACTGTTCATCGTCATCTTCAACAACTTGGAAAAGTTCCTAAACTTGGAAAATGGGTGCTTCATGAATTGTCTGAAAACAATCTCAAATCCCAAGTTGACATCTGCTCTTCTCTCCATTCTTGCCAACTTGTTTCACCTTTTTTGGATAGACTTGTGACTGGTGACTTTATCGAAATGTTAAGTGTTGTAGACAGTGGCTAGGTAAAGGGGAAGGACCTCAGCCACAACCAAGAAGGGAACTTCATGGGAAAAAGGTTCTCCTTTCAATCTGGTGGGATCACCAAGGAATAAGCCACTTTGAATTCTTACCACCCAATGCAACAATTAATGCTCAAATATACTGTCAGCAATTAGAGCATTGAGGAAAAAAAACCCTGCTCTAGTGAATCAAAAAGAGGTGCTGTTTCATCAGGACAATGCGCGACCACACACAGCAAGAATCACGTCACAAAAGATCGAAGAAATTGGTTGGGAGAAAATTCTTCATCCACCTTATTCTCCCGATCTTGCTCCTTCAGACTACCATTTGTTTCGTAGCTTACAGAATCATTTGGAAGAAACAGCTTTTGTAACATTGGAAGGGGTTAAAACTGACATTTTTGAGTTCTTCAAATTAAAACCAAAAGAATTTTACAGTAATGGAATTAGTAAGCTTGTTAATAGATGGAAGGAAGTCATAGATAATCAGGGAAAATACATTGTTGATTGAATCTGTAATTAAATGTAACATTTGGTCACTTGTTTTCTTTATTCAAAATTTGGACAGAACTTATGGGATGACCTGATATATATATAATAAATAATATAATTAATATAATATAATAAAATAATTTTTGAATTTGTAGGTCTGATGAATTGGATCATATTTACGATTCCAATGGAATAAATTATGACCATGGAATATTAGTGTTTAAGCCTTTTTATTATATCCTTACTCTGTCCTGGACATTGAGTTCTACCTGGATTCTATCCTCTTGGAATTATTTTGTATACATATATATATGTATGTGTATATATGTATGTATATATATTTATATAGTTTAGATATATGATTGAATATGTATGTGTATATTAACCACTAATATTATCAATATATATATATATATATATATATATATATATATATATATATATATATATATAATATTTATATATGTAATCTGCCTGTGGGTAGGACCTTTTTTTAATCTTTAAAGCTTACAATTTCGATATCTGTCTCTGGCAGAGATATATTTTTTACAGAATGGCATATCAGAATGAGGGACAATAATTGCATCAAGTGGTTATCCAGCTTTAAGGCTGGATGTTATTCCAAATGTTTTGGCAGTTCTTACTTAATGCCAAAATTATTTCCTCATGACTTTGGTAAAAGTACTTTTGCCACATGCACAAAGCAATAGCATTTTATCTTTCATCAAACTGACCTTCCTTCCCAACAAGACAATTGCAACAACAACTATAGATGATTGTATCTCATCAGAACTATTTTCCACACAAGGTCAGATATCACTTAATGTTTGCAACAGCCATATTTAAAATTTACCATTGATGCTGAAACATGACAGAGCAGTAATGGCCAATACATTCGGTGCTATTTTTCTCAGGGACCAAATATGGAATTTTGCATTAAATCTTTGTTTTGGTAAATATATCCCATTAATGTTAAAAATATATACTCATGTAATATAAATTGCAATTAACGAATCTGTTGGTTGTGTCTAAATTCCTGATGGTTTTATCAATAGGTTTTGGAAAAGTTAACTGAGATTTTTATATTTTCTAGTTGTAGTAAGTTGAAGAATTTTACACATTTTAAAGCACTTTATATTTTCTCTAGAAAGTTTGCCAAGGAATTTCCGAGAATAATGTAATGCCATACTTATGCAAACAGGTATGAATCATTAATAGTTCTGTGAGTATTAAGATAAATTGCAACAGTCAATGCTTTTAGAGAGGAGTTTTTTAATACTAAAGTTCACACAGTATAAGAGCCACTCAAGGTAGAAGCTTACTGTTAAAATCATTATAATTATAATAAATGAGGTGTGAGATAGGAATAAAGAAAAGGTGGTAGTAGGTGATGATCATGAGGATAAAGAGAATAGATAACTCTTGACTGAAAGAGTTTACGATTGCAGTGCTCAAGGAAACACCCACATGGGAGTCTGTTCCACAAAGTAGCTGTTATTTACTTTGACTGTTATCTGTTGCAATGTTTCACTTTTTGAATGGATCAATCAACCAGCACTTTTATCCATTGGGCTATGTGCTTTTAATTCAAAAAGTGACTTGATCCAAACAGTTCAATCCCTGACCTCAGCAGAGAGAACAGAAACTTGGAGATTTAGCTAGATAATTAACTAAAATAAAGATATCGAATAACATGGTACATGGAATTAGAACAATCTACCCCACCTGTGGATTAAATAAAGGGTTCAGTTGGAAATTCCAACAAATAACACCTGAAGAAAGCTGGAGCGTCCAACAGCCGAAATGTTGTGAATGTGGCAATAAAGATTAGGACAACAGTCTGAACAATGTAAATAGTGTAAATAGTTACAATACGTCATCTCAGAAATATAGTTGTCATCTTTGGTGGAACTAATTGCTGAGTATTGGGGAGTGGTCCCCAACATTTCTTTCTGTGAGAAATGAGTCAGCCACTGTATGTTAGGGTAGGAGGATTCAGTGGATGGAGAGTTTTGGTTTTTCTTTGGGATCTCATAGTCTCTTCTGTTTCGAAGGATACCATTTTTGTATGGACTGCTTTTCTCCAATTGGTTCTTTCTGCAGCTTCTGTCTCCTAATTGCCCAAAGAAGAGGATTTGTTTGGGTAGGCGAATGTTTGGCATTTGGGTCAGGTGTCCAGACCATCAAAGTCAGTGGTGAATCATGATTTCTAAGCTCTCCATCTTTACACAGAGGAGAACTTTGTTGTTCGTGATCTCAGAAATAGAGACAAATGTTGACATAATAGTTCTTGAGAAAAAGCTGTCTGAATAAAAGTTTCTCATTACATTTGGAATATGGAGGAAATATCAGTCATTGGTGACTCTTGTAGAACATTCATAAAAAGGCTTATTGATATAAATTATTATTATTTTATATTTTAATACAAATGGTATTTAACTGGGCATAATGTTAATCTATTTTCCTGATCCCACACTTTTTCCTGATAGTCAAGCCTTACTAGTTAGTAGATTGGTTCATGGGTTTTTTGTTTAGCAGCATATCAATCTCTATGGGATATTTAATGAAAAACTAAAGATTTTGTATGCAATTTTTTTTTTTTTGATATAATAGTTTTTTTAGTGATACAAATTTTACTAATTAACCCATAGATATGGGGAGAAGAGGTGGATTCGTACCTTTCCCAGTGGTATTTACATATAAGTGAATATAACGAACCCAATAGAAATAAGAACATCTCGCTGTTAACAATTCTTAACCATTATAAACTACACCAATCACGCATCCAAGCTTAAAGCACCTGACATCCCTAAACAGTCACCCATCAAGGTGCTGAGCAGGCTTGACATGGCTTAACTTCAGTGAGGGAAAAATGTGAGCAAAAAAGAATGTCTGAGTTAAAGATAAGAAGAAACTAAAAAGAAAGAAATAAAAAGACAAAATAAAAATATTTTTAGATTATAGGAATTTTTGGCAGGGATAATACTGATTTAGTTATACAAGTTTTACTAATTAACCCATAGCTGGGGGAGAAGAGGTGGATTCATACCTTTCTCAGGAGTATTAGCATGTAAGTTGAATATAACTGGTATTGGGACTCGGCTCTCTGATTAACAATTCCAAGCCATTATCCGTTACACCACCTGCACACCCAAGCTTACAGCACCTGCTATTCTCAAGTGGTCACCCATCTAGGTACTGACCAGGCCCAACATTGTTTAATTTTCGTAATTATACAGGAACAAGTATTTCAAGATGATATGGCTGTGAGCCTTACTAGTTGTGGGAGGGGAAAGGTAAATTAATAATCATGGCTGAAAAAGTCTTCCACAGTTTTTGGTTGACACAGGATTATATATGTTAATCCTGTATTTCTCTTTAAGACCACTGACTCATCCACTGTTAGGCACATGTTCTGAATAAACTGACCATCATTGTGAATTGTGACGACTTTATGGTCAGCCAATGGCACGTCTTTTAGCAATTTTAATAGTTCTATTTTCAACTCAACAACTCAAGAACACAGATTGTGGGGTTTATGACTATAAAGATAATATTTAGAATTATCAAAAGAGCTTCAAGAGCTTGTTACATGTATTGAAGAGCAGTAGATAAAGTGCAGGGTGAATAATCTGAGTGCTACATTTTACAATCAAGACATATCAGATGATGATAGTTGAGCTTCACTAAATAGCTCATTAAGGAAAAAGTGATTAAAATCTCATTAATCAAGAAAGGATTAATGAACTTCGGCTCAGTTTTAAAGAATCATCAGAGAAAAAGAAATTAATTCAATTTCTCTGAAGAAGATTTCATTTCTTTGCACAAATGTATATGTGCTTCCCAATCGTAACGGAGTAAAAACCTTTCACATTGGCTTGAAAAAAATTAATTAACCATTCCAGTTTTTTGTCTGGTAATTTAATCTCCTTTTCAAGTCTTTGATATTCTCAATGCAACATTTTGGCCAACCTATTCTATGGCCTTCCTCACATGTATTGCTCCTATGGAAAGATAGGATCTATTTTTCATTTTTACTTTACACTGCTTGAAAAGAAAATGATCCTCTCTTTTCAAATGGCCAATAGGAATTGGAGAAAGACAAGAAATGGATTGGCGGAAATTTTGGGTTGGCATCATCAAAAGAATTAAGAAAAAATTAATTTCTTCAAAAAGAAAAAAGGAGTAAAATCTTCTTAATTGAAAGAGAATATTTTCTTTTAGTGTTGAGAAAGAAAGAAAGAAAGAAAGAAAGAATGAAAGAAAGAAAGAAAGAAAGAAAGAAAGAAAGAGTGACTAAAGAAACAAAGAATGACTAAAGAAAAAAGAAAGAGTGGCTACAGAAAGAAAGAAAGAAAGAAAGAAAGAAAGAAAGAAAGAAGAGTGACTTAAGAAAGAGTGGCTAAAGAAACAATGACAAAAGAAAGAAAGACAGAAAAAATGACTAAATTGTTGAGAAAGAAAGAAGAAAGAAAGAGTGACTAACGAGAGGAAGAAAGGAAAAAGATAAAGAAAGAAAGAAAAAAGGAAAGAGTGATTATAGAAAAAACGACTTAAGAAAGAAAGAAAAAGTGACTAAAGTGACTAAAGAATGAAAAAAGAAAGAAAAGTCATTAAAGAAAAAGAGAGAAAAAGGGTGACTATAGAAAGAGTAAGTAAAGAATGAAAGAAAGAAAAAGGGACTAAAGAAAAAAAGAAAAGAATAGAGCAACTAAAGAAAGAAAAAAAGAAAGAAAGAAAGAAAGAAAAATGGACTAAAGAAAAAAAAAGAAAAGAGTGACTATAGAAAAAGTGACAAAAGAAAGAAAGAAAAGTGACAAAAGAAAGAAAGAAAAGAAAGAAAAGAGCAACTAAAGAAAGAAAAAAAGAAAGAAAGAAAGAAAGAAGCTGGTGGACAGGGCAATAATTAATAAATTCTACAACATAAAATCTAAACAAGAGAATATTAGCAAAAGGTAAATGTCCTTTTGTTTCTCTCAATGTGCCCTAATGTTGTTACCTTTGGTAAATACCATCATATAACAAATTGGTTTTAAGTTTTCATTTCTCTGCTCAAATCACATCATTTTCTTTATAGATGATTTAATAATATTTTCAAGAAGTTCATATCAAAAGGAAAATGTCATTAAATCTAAATCTAAACTTTCCATCATAAAAGTCAACATTTTTAGATCATTAAATAAATTCTCTATTATTAAAAGCATAAAAAATTTCTTTTTTTTTTTTGTCTAAACTGATCAATTCATTGTATTTTGCTTATATTCCTGAAAAAGTTTAAGTGTCTGCTTATATTCTATTGATTCTCTGTTAGAAACAAAGAAAAGAGTCTTGAAGTACGTCATATCTACCCACATATATGGCAGTGAGTGCTGAACAATTACAGATGACAATGAGACTTGAGACAACAGAGATGTGGTTCTACAGACAGATGCTGAGAATGCCATGAACAGAACATGTAAACAATAAGGAAGATTTATAAAGAAAATTGAAACTAGAGATACTCATAATTAAAATCAGAAACAGTTGAAATTTCAAAGACACATTACAATGAAGGATGGCTTGGAAAATTTAACACTCACAGATCATACTGACGGAAAGAGGGGGTAAAGAGAAACAGTGAGCAACTTACATAATATCAGTGTCAATGGATGAGAAATTGTAGACAAGGGGAGGGGGATGGTAAAATGTTAAACATTTTGCTTAAAGCAACACAGGAAAGGAAGTTATGGGGAACCACAATTGCTCATATCCTGAAGGAAGGGCACTGCACATAAATATACATCAAAATAATTGTTCTTTATTTGAAAGCAATTTTTTCTACCTCAATAAAATTGTCTTTACACTACTATTTGCCTTTTGCTCATCCTGACAGATATGTGTATATATATATATATATATATATATATATATATATATATATTAAGAAATGGACAAAGTCCGACAATTTATTTATTAAAGACATTTTTATGTTTAACGTTCTTTTTATAGATACAAGTATTTAAGTAAATGCTCTGTTTATAATAAACAGTATTAAATAACATTTACCGGCCTGAATGTCCAAGAAATTTTCATAGAAAATATTCGTCCTTGGACAGGATTCGAACCTGCATCCTATACGGAACCGTCATTTACGCTGACGTGCCTTAACCGACTCGGCCACAAAGGAGCGTTCGGTAGGCAAGGTCGAATTTACTGCTTATAAACTTCAATCTTCCATGAATCTCGTACATTCATAACTGCTCATGGTGTATCAAATGTAAACAAATGACGTCATACATTAAGAAATGGACAAAGTCCGACAATTTATTTATTAAAGACATTTTTATGTTTAACGTTCTTTTTATAGATACAAGTATTTAAGTAAATGCTCTGTTTATAACAAACAGTATTAAATAACATTTACTGGCCTGAATGTCCAAGAAATTTTCATAGAAAATATTCGTCCTTTGACAGGATTTGAACCTGCATCCTATACGGAACCGTCATTTACACTGATAGATGTTATTTAATACTGTTTATTATAAACAGAGCATTTACTTAAATACTTGTATCTATAAAAAGAACGTTAAACATAAAAATGTCTTTAATAAATATATATATATATATATATATATATATATATATATATATATATATATATATATATATATATATATATATATATATACTGAGATATGTTTCATTGAAGAATTTAGACAAGTTTTTTTCTACTTATTTTCAATTGGATCCTTTCATATTCACTGACAAAATTTTTGGTGTCATTATTAAAGGAAGAGAGAAAATTACTGCATTGATACATATTTTATTCTGAGTACTTTTGACATTTGCACAATGTCATCATCAGGGTGTTGTCTATTTCAAGACAAATTTCAAAGACAAAATTGCTGTGTGCATCTGAAAGTTACAATTTTTTTTTACCTGTGAAGTGAAGACTTCTGAGTTAAGTACAATGGGATTGGCTTGAGTAATGCTTCAGTGGAGGTAACTAAGTTATAGTGTTGTTGAGAGGTTTTTTTTTAAGAAAAAGGTATTAAAACTATTAGTACAAACCTCAATATTTTAAACTGTCTATTTAAACTATTTTAAAACATTTGTGCAACATTCATAATTCTATTTTATTAAGGGTTGGTTTCAATTTGTTAATATAGATTTGCTTCAAGAAATTTTAGTTTATGTTTATTATTTTCATGAAAAAGTATGGATGTATTTTCAACAAGAATTTTTCTGAATCACAAATGTGTACAGGTATACTGTTTTAAACGTTTAGAAATTTTGGACACATCATGCAAATGAAAACTCAACTGCTGAAACAACGTGGCCATAGTGCGACCAACATAAATATTGTTTTTTCCATTGGAGATACAATCTCCCAGAGGACATTTAAATTTATATACAATATTGGTTTTCTGCAACACATTAGTTGGTAGGGAAGAGTCATTATGGAGGACTGAATTAGATATACTATATTTAATGTAGTATATAATTCATTTTATTTTTTACTAGTGTCTCTGGTGGAAATGTTAGTATTTATTCATTTTTTTAGGATGTTTTTGTTTTGTTTATAATTAGAATGTATTTGATTGTGATATAAAAGATTAATATGTTTGGGGCTATTTGAAGTATTATATTCTATTTACTTAGTATTAAAATTTCTAATAGTACATCTTATTTGTTCAGCAACAATATAATTAAAGAAGTTATTATTAATAAGATTTTGTTTTATATTTTTAGTTTACTGTAGAAAATCTATTTTGTGAATGAATTAATTTTTGCATGGTTTATAAGTTTCTTTTTTATAATTACTATTTTATAGTAATTTTCATATTCACTCTTATATTAGGTTATTACAAAAATAATGTCGTTTTCTCACATAGTAACATATGTGAGAAAACAACATTATTTTTGTACCAACCTAATAGTTAAGGGTCTATGGATTTATGCTAGTAGGTTTTTTAAATGAGGAGATAGTGAATTTATTATCATTAGTATTTATCAATATATCTAGAAAAGGAATTTTATTGCTATTATTAAGTTTGTATGTAAATTTAAGGACATAATTATTTTGGAATTGTTTTCGGAGTTGATGTTTTTCTTCCATATTCTTGACTAATATAAGGATATCATCAATGTACCTTAGGCAGGTGGAGGGGTTTTAAAATTGTTAAATATATTATTTTCAAAACTGGACATATAGAAATTGCTAAAAGTTGGACCCAGAACTGAACCCATGGAGATGCCATCTCATATATATATATATATATATATATATATATATATATATATATATATATATATATATAAGTTTTGTGATCATAGAATGTGACTTCGGTAGTTCAAGTTAGCAGTAGTTTCCATAATATTCTAGGTTTAATTTTATGCAAAGGTAGAGATGGATTATTGAATATTTTTCTTATAACAATATCAATAGTTTCAGTAACAGGGACATTAGTGAATAAATTTTCAATGTCAAGTGAGGCTATGGTTTCCTCGTTAGGATTTTCATTTTTTTAGAATTTGAATTACTTCAAGAGTTGATTTTATGCTGTATTTAGTGGGAAGATATGGTGTGATAAATTGGTTGATGATTTTTTAAATTTGCGAGGTAATACAACAGAGAGGATAGTTTTCTTTGTGTGTTTTTATAATGCCATATATATATATATATATATATATATATTTCAAGTATAGGTGCAGTTCACTTTATAATTACATGAATCATTCATACAAAAAACAAATATAGAAGTTAATGATTTAAATGGCGAGAATACATCTTCACAAACAATTTTAATAAAGTACACTAACCCCAAACCTGTATATGAATGATATGATCCCTGTTTATCTTAATGTAAATCTTAACATTTAAAATTCAAACTCAGCGTTGCGACTGCACGTTCCAAAATAATAACACATTTCTAAAAGCATTTTTTCGGATTACATCCATATTTTCGTTGTCCTGTTATTACTGAGAAGTAAAAAACAAAAACAAATCTATTTCCATACCTGATGATGTCTGTAGGAACAGACGAAAGCTTGTAAAAACTAAAAAGACCTTATGCAACTGGAATTTATAAACAGGGATCATATCATTCATATACAGGTTCGGGGTTAGTGTACTTTATTAAAATTGTTTGCGAAGATGTATTCTCGCCATTTAAATCATTAACTTCTATATTTGTTTTGTGTATGAATGATTCATGTAATTATATATATATATATATATAACTGGGTTTATAATTACCCACAATTTTAGGAAGTTTTAAACTGTCCTGTTCAGCATTATTAGCTGTGATAAGTTTGTTAATTTTTAATTTTAGTTGGTTGATTGGATTCCTATTAATTTTTTAAATTTTCTGTGGTCATTAAGTATTTGTTCCAGTTTTGTGTTATAGAAAATTCTTAAACAAAGAAAATCCATCATTGCCAGGGTCTCATGTCCCTGGGGTTGAAAACATCTCCACCTAGTTCAGATCATCAAAATTCTGACCATTATGGCTGGGTGTGGAATTACTACAATTATCCTTTGCCTTTTTTGTCTAGCCTATGCATCCCATAACAAAAAGATTACATGCTAAGTAAATAAAATGTAAATATGTCTGATTTATTTTAGACAAATGGCAGAGAGATATGTTTTATTTATTTTAGACAAATGGTATACGGACGCCTCATGTATTTTGATTTGAAACAATTTATATATAGAGTGGAGGCAAACTGGAGTAATAGATAATGGCTTGGATTAAGGAATCAGAGAGCCAAGTTCAATTTCCAATTGAGTTTTTTTATATTCACTTATGTGCATCTTTGGAAAAGGTATGAATCCATCTCTTTACACCCCCCACCACCACCACCATCAGTGGTAAGTGGTAATTAGCAGGACACCTGTAGCCATGGTTGGCAACTAGTCTAAGAGGGAGGACAACTCTGAATTCAAAACCTCCAACCAAGGATTTAATAGCTTCAAAAAACTACAATTGCCTAACCATGGTAAGTACAACTATATCACTGAAGACATGGTAAATCAGGGAGGGGTTCCTTCAACAAGAGTGAGTCAGTCATGGATTTGGATCTGGTACATATTCAGGGTGCTGGGACGAATCTAGAAATCTAGAAATATTGTATGCATTTATTTTAGACATGCCATACCTGAATATTCTCTCCCTTAGGAAGCAGTCCATCCATTGATATATCACAGAACTGGTTGCATATATAACTAGGAAGCCTTATTATTTTATTATTTCGTCGAGTTAGCTCAGACATATATGAGAGTCTATCACATCAACCATCCATGTTTCTATGTCGAGGTTGGAAGAGATTATTAGGTTGGCATCCTGTGTCATTATGTAGCTGGTTAATGTGGGTGGTTGCTGGGTGACCAGCCTGTCTTGTACCATGGCTAAGTGTTCAGAACTGTACATCAGTCATGTATTCTTGTATACCCCACCAGCAGTCTACCCCATTCACATAGGTATCTGTTGAAATTTGATTTGTTTTCAATCAAAGGAACTCATGCAATTATCAATGACCTACCCATATGGCAGGTAGCTTTGGGTTACATGGTACCAGTATCATAGAGTGACTGAAGAAAAACATCATCAAATATACAGGAGAATCATTTCAAACCTCTCTGATCTGTGATAACTATATGCATATGTGTATGTATATATGCACGTACATATGTGTACATAAGCATATATATATACATATATATATATACATATATATATATATAATTATTTATTTAAAAATATGATTCCATATGCACATATATATATATATATATATATATATCCAACCTTGATATATATATATATATATATATATATATGTATTATGTCATTTGCAGACAGTACTGTTTCACTGTATCATAGCTCTTCAGTGCACGTAGACAACCGAATGCCACAAGCCTGGATTGAAACCCAACCGATTTTGTGTCAGTCATACATATATATATATATATATATATATATATATATATATATATATATATATATATATGTTTATACATACATATATGTATAAACATATATAAACATATATAGAGGGTGTCCCCTCCCCACAAAAAACAAATAAATACACATATATATATATATATATATATATATATATATATATATATATATATATATATATATATATATATAACATGTCAAAAAATTGCATTGCTTTGTAGTCTAATAACAATACTGAAAACTATAAATAAAGCAAATTTTAATCGAATTTAACACATAATTGCCATGACTTAAGTAACATGATCCAACGGAGAAATAAACAAATTTTCACCAGTAACACTGATTTATTTACTGCTGACTTTGATCTGTCTTCATAAAACACCCTTATATATAATCCATCTTAATGAAACACCCTTATATATAATCCATCTTAATGAAACACCCTATATATACAGGGTGTCCAAAAAGATTGACATCATTTTGTAGTCTAATAACATACCAAATTCTCATTCAAATGATCTCAAATTTTTAAAAAAATGTGTAAAAACTAAGTTGACTGTGCAAACTTATCTTAATGATAATCTACCAGGAAGATGGATCGGCCATGCCAGTTATAATGACAATGTGCTCTTGAAATGACCATCATAATCACCTGACTTGACATCTTGCGATTTTATTCTATGGTGTTTACATAGAAGGACAGGTTTATATCCCCTCTCTTAAACGTAAGCAGAGAATCACTGAGGCACTGGAAAATATTATGCAAGACATGCTACAGCATATTTGGCAGAAGCTGGACTACTGACTTGATATGAGTTGTATCCCAGGTGGTGCATGTATTGAACATTTGTTAAGCTTTGTGAAATCGGTTATAAAATCTATTTGCCTTTGAATATCTTTTCGAATTTTGATAAATCTTTTATTGGTCAATATGAAATATATTTAATTTCCTTTGCCTAGGAGATTTAGTTACTCAGATATTTGCATTGTAAATGATGTCAATTTTTTGGGACACCATGTATATATTATATATGCACACATATGTAAACATATGTAAGAATGTATTATATATGTATCTCTTTCTAAAATAAGAGTGTCAAAGGTTTGGTTATGCACTCAACCTCACCAGCTTATCTGCCTTTGTATATCACTACTTTACTCACACATTGATGAGTGTATTGGGAATGCAGTATTCAGCAGTTAGAAATATCCATGATAAAATCATAATGTCTCCAGTGAAAAGTTCTCAAAACTGAACCGTATGAGAAAGAGCCAAAGTGATGACTGTCATATTCGAGATATTGATGGGTTCTGGATGCTGCATAAAGTTAGAAGACTGTTGCTATCAGATTCATATTTTTAGACATTCTGTCCGGCCATGCCTGTTTGAGTGTCACATGACCAATGAAAGGAAAAATAGAGACAAAATGAAAAAATTAATGTTGACACTGAGAAAAAAAAACAAAACTTAACCACCCCCAACACAATGCAGACATGATGGCAGCTGTTTGAGTTTTGAAAATTACATCATCCGACACATAATGCAGATGAAACAACATTGAAGCAAAACACAATTTCCCTACCATTTGAAATGCGGCTTTCAAAATTATTTTCTGATATCAACATTTATTTAATTTAGGAATACAAGTAAAAATAGTTCATATACGTAATAAATACAAGAAAATTACATTTTTAAAAATAAATCATCATCATCATCATCATCATCATCATCATCAATCCCATGACCTGGTGTGACCTTAGGGAAGTGTTTCTCAACCTTTTTAAGCAATGGCACACCTAGGAGCAAATGAAAATACCATGGTACACTTAGCAAAATTTTTATAGGGTATACATATTTAAATGTTATGAAATAAAACCAGGTTTTTAAAAAACTGTTATATTCCGTGCTAATAGAAATATATACGGGTTATGGTCAGTCTACCTCCCTCAACGGGACTCTGCCTTTGGCAGAGCCTCATCCAGGTTCCTCTCTGCCCAAAGGCAGAGAGTTCGACAGTCTAGCTAGATCAGGTCGCAGCTAGGCTCTGTAGTCTGTTGACTTACAGCTACCTATAGTGTGGTCACTCATGTGGGTGACAGGTTATTCTATTATATCAAAAATACACACAAATATGAATTTACTTTATTTCAATGTTTCTATTCAACTACTTGCACAACTTATTTAATAAAATACTAACACTGTACCATTACGACTTCTGCACACACGTATATATGTATACTGTGACAATATTTCACAGCATACTTACGTGCGTGGTGGCATTATGAAGGAATGTGGCATTAATATATATATATATATATATATATATATATATATATATATATATATATATATTAATGTTAATGGTTGGCCACTTGTATTCAAAGATACCCATCAATTGGGTTGGCTCAGGCAAATGTTTGTGTTTGTTCAACACAGACTATCTGGGGTTTAGACTGCAATATGCTGAGCAGACCTTAGTTACAGTTTCTGGGAGAGAGCATGTTATCTAAAATGATCAACAATCTGAACACCAGCACAATCAAACCCTCGGTCACAATGACTTGTAACTTCATGTTACCACAGCCATTGGGTTCTGACTACCCAATTTCACTCACAAGGATTGGGTCAACACGTGGTATGGTTTTCAGGCATTTTCCAAAGGTGTCACATGCTGGGATCAATCTCAATCCCAGCTCGATAACATCAGGAAGTCTCCTTTCTGACAAATCAACCATGGTGAGATTCAAACCCAGGTCTCATGGTCAGAAAACAAACAGTCTAATGACTTTGCCACATGCCCATAACAATATATATATATATATATATATATATATATATATATTTATATATATGTATGTAAATATATCGAGAGAGAGAGAATTGAAAAATAAAAACAGAAATAGACAAACCAATTAGAAACATAAAAGCAGTTTTATGAATTATGAGTGAGTGTTTCCTTTCTTCAGAAAAAATCAATACACAATTTTAATAAAATGTCTTTTTTAACTTGACCTCATATTGTTTGCAAGCGGCTAAAAGACTTGCAGTATTATTTATCATCTAATGTTTACACTCTATAACCCCAGGTTTGAAGCAAAAATCAGGAGCAGCAATTGAAATGCAGCAAATAAGTTATTTTGGGGGTAGAAAAACCAGCATTTATAATGTGGGAAATTATACATTTTGAATGTGATTTTATGACTATTTTATATCACATTTCTAATGTCAATGATGACAGCAAAATAAAAGGATGTTTAAATGAATAAGGTTACAAAATAAGTCAAAACTTGCAAAGAAAGTGTAAAAAAAGAACATGACACTTAATTTTTAAATTTTTATGAGAAATATCTCAATTAAAACAATTAAGTTATAGACCATTTTAAGTTAGCATTAAACCTAAATTATACTTTTCGATGAGAAGGTTTTTAAATAAAATAACTCATTCTACCTGAAAATCCAGTCCATGAAGCTAGCAGCCTATCATTTATAATTAAGTATAAGAACAATTCTAACACCTGACTGCTGAATAAAATTTCTACAAAGTTTTACTTCTTTAAATGAGTAATAATTTTAAACTACATATAATAAAATATTTACTTTTAAATACATATTTTCATCTTTCAATATGGTTCTACAAGAAAAACTATAAACTATATTTCGATCCATAAGAATATTAATATTTATGAAGCTGCGAGTTCAGACAGACATAGCCGGTGGAAGGGACTTGTGCCCCTGCCACCAGAAAATAAGATATTATTCATATGAAAACAAACTTTATTGTAACCTAATTATGTACAATAATAGATCATATGCAATATAGGTGAACAATTCAACTAGAAAAATTGAAAATAGATACAATGTCTCTAAATACAAATTAGAAACATGTTATAATAGATTATTCCATTTTAAATAAATCAACGTTTTGTGGCAATTTTTAACATCAGCTAGTAATTTTTCCTTTTAAAAAGTTCTCTAATTTAACACATTCAAAATTACGGATAAAAAATAGTAAATTTTATGTTGTGTTTTTTTCAAGACTTAGCATGAGCAAAATAAATTCTCACATTTGGATGAAAAACGAATTATGTCTAAATCCACAAAAACTTTTCATCCTTTAATAGTGAGTTGTGCTTACTTTAATTTGTAATGTAGGTAGAACAAAGCAAATGTTGATAAGATAGCTGAAGTGGCTAAGTTTGTGATGATCGTGGAAGCCTCCTTTTCAGAATCAGTTCCACAACATAGTTGATGTAAACACACACACACACATACATACATATATATATATATATATATATATATATGATAAAAATATAGTTTGGAGGTATACAGTATTTATATCACAGACAGAGCATAAATATTTGATGCTGAGTAGAAATTTGTCAAAGAACTTTCTGAAATTGTTACTCACAATTTTGGTAACTTCCTTTACGTTGACATCAAGCAGTTTATTCAACACTAAGATAATCTTATTGAACAGCAGTCATTCCTAGTTCCTTCTTTTGCATAAAACTTATTTTTTACACACATGTTAATCCAATCCGGGGCCTAAGAGTCACTCAAGCTAGAGAGTTACTAAATGGGGTTATCTTGCGTATATACAAATTGTACATTATAATAGTATAATCATTAGTAGTATAGGTAATGGCTGAAGAGGTTAAATTTGTGTCCATCGTGGAAGAATCCTCTCCAGAATCTGTTCCACAAAGCAGTCAAGTAGACATTATGTTTTTTTTTTCACATGATGAGTTGGTAACATTTTATGCACATACTGTTTGTTTTAGATAAATATACATTAAACTCTTTAAGAATGAAATCAATAAAGGTTGTTGATGGAATATAATGTTTTTGATGTGTGTTTATATTCGGTAATATTGTTATGAGTAAACCCTTGAATTACTTTTGACGTTAAAAATTATAATGTATTTTAATTAGGGTGGCATTTGTAAAATAAATGTAAATCTCTCTTACGTTCATAGAGAAAGGCTTTTCGTGATGTCTCTCCAACAGAAATGCTTGTACATTGTAAGCAATTTATTTAATAATAAGTACTGGCATTTGAATTGGTGTTGGATTTATTTTTCTTCTTAATGATATCTCCGATTGTCTTGGATGTTGTGGTAAAGGTCCTAGTATTAGGGCTAACTAATTTATTTACAAGTCTTGCAGAAAGTGTATTAAAGGGTAGGATTATTCACTTTGTGTTGTTAAAAGTGCTACTGGTAGTGTTGAAAATTTTGTATTTGTGAATTTTTTAAGCTTGTTTTCTAGCATTTAGGATGAAATGATGTGGGTAGTGAAGAAAATATACGAACATCTAAAAATTACAGTACAATCCTTTGCTAATTAATGTTTATGCAAATATATGGTGAAATTGTGCTGAAAGCAGCAATTTATGTTGAATCACTAAAGTTAATCAATGTCAAACTCAGTCAGTACTTATTTGGGGTATCACTTATGACCATCAGGGACTGTAAGTGATCTCCTGCAATCTGAAATATGTTTTGGCTTTAAATAACTCACAAAGTGTTGATAAGTCATAAAATTTAAAAAAAAAATTAATCAAATATCTATGTAAATAAAACACCAGTCATATGTCACTTGCAGTACTATGCTACCTTTTCCGTGCAGTCATGAGTGATGCACATCCTTTTGTGCATGAGTGCAGAAATGGCCACTCTCAAACCTCAGCAACAACAGCCTCTTCTGTGATTAACCACTTCCTGTAGAGATAAATTTCATTTCAGAGCCACAAGCAAATGAACTGAATTCCATTAATATTTTTTCCTGGTTCACCCCAGCCTGTTCAGCTACTACAGCCCACAGGAATCACTTTTTCCAGCTTTACTAATGTAATAATTCCAATCACAACAGACACCATGTAATAATTGTAAATGCATCCTCAAAGAGACTAAGTCTTTTCTTTTTGATAGAATGAGGCACCACATAGCCTCTAACAAGTTTGGTCCACATGACTATTGGTGACTCTGTAATAGTGTCTTAAATGAGAGTAAGTTTTCTATCCCTCCTCTCTTAACTCAATTTGATGTGTTAACGTCTTCTGCTGATAAAGTCAAATGTTTTGCTCAGAAATTCTCTTCAAATTCTACATTGATCTGGAATATCTTTACCTGACTTTTCACTTAGAATTGAGTCTCTCCTGTATAGCCGGTGCTAGGGTCTTGGAGATCCCCTCCCAAAAACTTTGATATGGGTCCCCCTCTCTACTACATGTCAATTTCAAAATTTCCCTCATCTTTGAATCTACATTGTTCCTAATTTTCATCAATGACCTTCCTGATGTCATCAGTTCTTAGAATCTTATGACACCTTACACCACTATGTGTTGTAGAAATTTTGGATCTCCCTTTCTGATTCTATATATGGATGTCCCTTTTGTTTGTATTTGGCCTAAAACTTCCTCATTACTCACATGTTCAGTCTATGGTATTCTCAGCATCCTTCTGTATAATGATATTTCTGTTGCTTCAAGTCTCTTCTTCATCTGAGACGACATTGTCCAGCATTCACAGCCATATAGGACAACTGGTATTACATAACAATTCTAACAGTTCTATTTTCTTTGTTTCCAATGAAATAAGAAAAGAAAAAAATAAGATGTCTTTCCTCGCTATATAGTTGTGGTTATCTATTGCCAAAATCATTGACTACTTTGCCATTTGCCTTCTTTACATTGTTTTATCACAAAAATGACTTTAAAACATTTATTTTTAATTTTTATTTTACTCCTTCCATTATGAAAGAGAGAAATGGTAAGATTTTGTTTGTTAAAGAAAGATTCAGCTTTGAATTATCTATTTTTCCTAAAAGACATTGTCTTTGATTTTTTTTTTTTTTTTTTTCCTTTTTTTTCTGTGAAAGTTTCAGGACCAAGTGAAAACTAAAACTGTCAAACTTCCTTCAGTTTTTCCTGTAATTTTTATTTTTTTCTTTCTTTCATTTGTACCAAGCAGAAACTCTTTAGCAGCAAATACCTCATGGAGATTTTCATAAGGTCACTTAAAGTCTTCCATGACTGAGTTTCCTGCCATATTGCAAACACTTGGGTTTTCTTTCTAAATTATGACAGCAGGAATGACATTAAAGGCATTTTGATTTAGAAATATTTCTATGGTTTCATCACCCCCTGGGATCCCTGCTTCACTTTGAATTACATTGATTCCGTTTTTTCATTTCTCCAACTAAATCCAAGTGAATATTTTCACTAATATTAATAACACAGTCATAAGTGACATTAATGAAATTGGTGAATTATGGTAGATATAGTTTCTGTTCATCTGTAATTTCAAGATTTTATTTTATGAGGACTAATCAAAAAGTAATGGAACTGAGGCTATAAAAAATAAACTACAACACATTTGGCATTTAGTTTCCTTCAAAGTAGTCCCCTTCTGAATCCATACACTTTATCCATTGTCATTTCCATTGATGGAAGCATTTCTGGGATCACTTTAAAAGGATAATATGCAGCTACCTTGTCGCATTGTATTGCATTGCCTAAATGTCTTGAATTCTTGTCTCTTTCAAGTGGGATTTGAATTTTGAAGAAGAAAAAGACACAAGTGGTGAGATCTAGGGAATATAGTGATTGTAGGACCTGGGGAATGTTTTCTTGCCCCAAAACTGCTACATAAGCCATAGTCACTGATGGAACCTCTGTGGCATGATGAGATGACCACACTCTACACACTTTCCTTTCAAGTACTGCCTAGATGTTGTGATTTCTAATTCCTTTCAAGTGGAATTTAATTTTTGAAGAGGAAAAAAACACAAGGGGCAAGATCTGCATAATATAGTGATTGTAGGACCTGGGGAATGTTTTCTTGCCCCAAAACTGCTACATAAGCCATAGTCACTGATGGAACCTCTGTGGCATGATGAGATGACCACACTCTACACACTTTCCTTTCAAGTACTGCCTAGATGTTGTGATTTCTAATTCCTTTCAAGTGGAATTTAATTTTTGAAGAGGAAAAAAACACAAGGGGCAAGATCTGCATAATATAGTGATTGTAGGACCTGGGGAATGTTTTCTTGCCCCAAAACTGCTACATAAGCCATAGTCACTGATGGAACCTCTGTGGTGTGGTGAAATGACCACACTCTACACACTTTCCGTCCACATACTGCTAGAAACACCAGAATTGAGTGAGAATGTTATAACTTTATGTGCATATGTGACAGAGTTCAATGTCTATGACAAGTGGCTTCACTCAATATACTTTAGGTCAATCAACAGTCCAGATACTTTTTGATCAGACCTTGTTAACAAGAACAAATAAAGATTTCTGAAAATCAAAAACACTAATTACACCAAAGCTAAAAATATAACCGCTTTCTAAACAACAATTATATCTTATATTTAAAAAAAAAAAAATTTTAACTTAATGTAGAGCTGCATAATCATTAGTGCAACTTTTACAAGCCATCAATAGTGAGTTTCTTCTCTGCTGGGTGTTTTATGAATGTGAGCTTATTCAAAAATTTGTTATATTTAATACCAAAGTTAAAGAAGTACAGAAATTTAAATATGGGAGAAAGTGCTTTAACAGAAGACAAGAAACGGGATATGGAAATCTACAGGCACACTGGACAAGCAAAAGATCCCTTCCAAAAGCTAAACAAAGTCTTTAGAAACAGGAACATTTAATTAGAAAGAAAAGTCTTAACTGCTGTGCAATATTGATCCCTGTCTATGACAAGCAATGCTGGACATTTCACTCACAGATTAAAAGGAGGTTCTATAGAAAAATGCTAAAAATTTTATTAAAAAAAGAAAAAGACTACTAAACTATTATCAATCCTCCTATATGATAGTTAATGCACAACAATTTCATAACAGACAGAGGAGAAACTTGAAACAACAGACAAGTAGTTCTACAGAAGGATGCTGAGAATATTATGGACAGAACATGTGAGCAACGACAAAGTTTTAAAGAAAATGGAAACAAAAAGGACACTTATGCTTAGAATCAGAAAAAAACACTTGGAGACACATATTGAGGAAAGAAGGTTTGAGAATTTAATACTCACATGACATATTGAAAGCAAGAGTGACAGAGAGAAACAGTAAGTAACCTAAGAAAATGGATGGCAGAACAGGGACTGGATAGAATAGTGAAAAGACAAGCATCGCTAAGAGCTACAAAGGGTAAGAAGTTGTGGAGAGTCATGATCAACGTATCTGAAAAGCTTGTGCAAATGGAGTAAAGAAAACATGTTCATTAATCTCTTATATGGTTATATTACATTTTTATTCAATTCCAGACAGTAGCTGGGTGTGGTCTCAGGGCCCTCTCACATGGTTGTATGAGACTCTCTTCTCTCTGGGATATTGTTATTATCACATGTGCTCATCTTAGGTACAGCTTGCTCTATCAAGTATTCATATGTTGAGGTGATTTATACTGTACTAGATTTTCTCCATACCACCAGAGAAATAAAGCTACATAATCTTTCATTCCAATTTAATTCGAAAAATATTGATATCTTCATTATGCAAAGCCATTTCTACCAAATCAATATTCACCCTCTAGAAGAATTTTCAGTATTAAAAAACTTATACATTGGCTTCCAGTTAATCAGCCTGTCAGATAAAAAAGTTTCTTCTATAGCAAGCCAAAATCATTTTCTCTCTCTCTCTCTCTCTCTCTCTCTCTCTCTCTCTCTGAATCATTTTCTTTCTTTCTCCTAAGTTGGTGATTAAACATGATTACCATTTTTTTGTCTTTCTAATCTTCAGAATCTTCAGAATTATCCAAGAGTTATCCAGATTTTCTTGATGGTTGATGCAGGAGTTATAATCCTGAATTTCATCAGTTATAAATACTTATTTATAAACGACATCATAATAACTGATCGCAAATAAAGATTTTTAAAAATTATCCTATAATGGATGATTATATCATTTAAGAAGAGAGAGTGGAGAATTACATTTTTTTTTACTTCATCAGTATTTTGTAAACCTAATGTAAAGGGAGTTTGCTGCAAACATACTCCAGCTTGTCAGATGTATGTTTTCCTTTTCAAATTGCATTAAATGAAATACCAATTTCAAAACAAACATAAAAGAATCATTTTTGCTTCATTCTCTTTGAATTTTTATTCAAAACGATTAGGTGATATATATATATATATATATATATATATATATATATATATGAAAGTGAATATTGAAGTCAACACTTAGAGGTGACAGACTGTTTTATACTAGATGCAGTCGTCAGGCCACAAGTGCTCATGGCCTGACAATTGTGTCTAGCATGAAACAGCCTGTCACCTCTGAGTGTTGACTTCAATGTTCACTTTTATATTTATATACGCTCTATCTCTGATATTGAGCACTTTATCCCATAAATATAGCACACCTTAAGAGTATATTTCTTCATATATATATATATATATATATATATATATATATATATATATATATATATATATATATATGTGTATATATATGTGTATATATATATATATATATATATATATATATATATATATATATATATATATAGTGACTACTACTGCTGATAATGCAAAGTTCTTCTATGAATTGAGCCCTCTCAGTCAAGAATAAATAGGCAAAAGTTCACCTCCCTCTCTACCAGGTGCTGAAAGCTCAGGGGTAAAATCTCCAACTGATGCCAAATCAGTCAGGTTTCGATCCCGGCTTGAGGCAATCAGATGTCTAGCCACACTGATGAGCTGTCTGTGGATGACAATATATATATATATATATATATATATATATATATATAGAGAGAGAGAGAGAGAGAGAGAGAGAGAATGGACGCATTGATAATAAAAAAGAAAAAGACAACAGTCAATTACATCAACTGTGAACACACCCATATTGTGCTGACCGTTTGTAAAATAAAAAAAGCATTCCCATAACTCTACATAAATATCTACACATTCAGTTAAAATTAAAAAAAAAACATCCCTGATGATGGTGAAATAAATAGCTGAAAGTACTCAGGTGTGCAGAACATTTTTGCGCAATTTGCACAATTTTTACACACTTTATGTCTAGAAAAGAAAACACTCATAAGAACAGAAGAAAAATTAAATGAAAAGATTAACCACAGTACCTTGACAGTCATCTTTAATGAAATTTGTATAAAAGAAGAATTACTGCCCAAATACACAATTAATTACATATATATATATATACACACATATATAATGTATTTTTTGATATATGCATAAGCTCACTCTTGGAAAGGCATAGCCGTTAGTAGCAATACACAATGCTTTAAAGAGAATAAAAATGAAGTGTAAAACTCTTAAAACTCTTTGTTCACTTATAGCAACTACTAAAACTACTACTACTATATTTTCAAATGAAGGATGATCTGAAAGTAAATACCTAGAACCTAGTTTTCTCTGATATTTAACTCATTAACCATTTGGCAGGAGAGATACAGTCATATGTTTCCAAAGAGCATTTGTGTGAAAGTAAATACAACAGAGTTTGAACTCTTCTCACCAATTCAACTTTACAAAAGCAACATCCATTACTCTAACTGTACATCCTTAACCGCATTGCAAATACAAGTCTGATCTTGAAAATGGCTAGTAACCTTGCTGATGCTTCATAATTATTGACAATTCCTGAAAACAGTCAAAGAAAAAAAAGTGCTCAATGAACAATATAAGAAGAGTGTAAGATAAAATATGAATTAGTGAATTCAAATTTCAAACAGACGTACTACAATCTAAAAACATCTTTAGGTTTGCTGAAATATAAAAAGAGCAATGTCATACTGAGGAACATATAATATCTCTCTCTCTCTATATATATATATATACATATATATATATATATATATATATACACACACAATATCTATATCTCTTTATATATATATATATAGTATATATACATATAATCTCTCTCTCTCTATATATATATATATATATATAAATAATATATATATGTATATATAATATCTATATATATATATATATATATATAACTAGCAGCATGGCCTGGCGTTGCCCGTGTTTGATTAAAAAATCATACGACTCATACAGCAATCGCTATCACTTGATTTAAAATATTTTTGCCCTTCCTTGCCTTTAAAGAAGTGCCCTTTACCATGCTGATGTTGCTACATGCCTTACTTCTTGCCTATCTCACACTGCAAATTTTTTCTAAGCTCTATGCTAAACATTAAATCTGTTATGAAAAAAAGAACTAAACAAAATGAACACAAAACGATCAGCTTTAAAAAAGGACTTGTAACTGAAAAAACCAAATGAAAAAAGAATGTTAACAACAAATACTTTTTCACACCCAACCCAGTTCTGCGGAATCAGAATCAACATTGAGTTTAAGCAAGCAAATGAGCCAATTGGATTAAAGTGCCATGCAGATTTAAATTTTTCCCACTTGTGACAAATGCAGCTATCAATTTTTTTTGCATGCTAGCATGCTAGTTAACATTCATGTCAGTCAGCTGTTGGCTCTCACGCTGGCCAATAGAATTTTCCTGCCTATTCATGGCAGCCAGCTATAGGCTCTCACTCTGGCCGGTAGAAATCTCTGGCCACAAACTACATGAAAAGTGCTGTAGAAGCATGAAAAAATTGATTATTTCCACTATCGATGGGAGTTGGGAAATGCAAAGTCAGTCTTTGCCTTCCCTCTAACTTGGAGCATGTGCATGTAAATTTTGGTGCAAATCTGTCGAAAATTGCGGCCGTGCATTCATTACACACACACACATCTGCTTTTATAGATATATATATATATATATATATATATATATATATATATATATATATATAATATCTATATATATAATATATATATATATATATATATATATATATACATATAATATCTATATCTATATATATATATAATATATATATATATACATATATATATATATATATATATAATAAATGTAATATATATATATACTATAATATATATATATATATATATATATATATATACAGAGAAAGAGAGAG
Source organism: Acanthosepion lycidas (assembly GCA_963932145.1). Taxonomy (NCBI): domain Eukaryota; kingdom Metazoa; phylum Mollusca; class Cephalopoda; order Sepiida; family Sepiidae; genus Acanthosepion; species Acanthosepion lycidas. The sequence goes on along the minus strand of OZ010598.1, from coordinate 91,765,270 downwards.
AGAGAGATCAGAGTAAGAGAGAGAGAGAAACTATACACACTTCGATAGAACTAAAAAATGACACATGTCTAAAATATGTAGTATACTCTCCATTATGTCAGGAAGAGAAGCTGATTATATAAATTTATTAGGTGTACTTTAGAGGCAGTACAAAATGAAAGTGATGGACACTCAGTGAGAATCAAACTCACTATCCAGTCATAACTGATCTAGTGCAATGGTTCTTGAACTGTGCGACATGCCTCATAGGTGCAGCCGGAAGAGCATAGCTGGTGAGGCAGAATGATTGAAAGACAATCAAAGATTTAGAAAGAGTTTTTAAAAATTCGTATGCCAAAAATAAAAATTTCAAAATTTAATATGTTATTATGGATTACTTGTAATTGCATTCATGAGTCCCAGTATAAATAGTTAGAAATGATTGTTGACTGATTTTATCATTGGGATATTTTTGTATTATATCAAATATTAAGAATAGAGTAACTAGGGTCTGCAAATTGGAGGAGAGAGTTATCAATGATAATTTTCTGACTTCGAACTCGTGGTTATCTCCCTTTAACCCTCTCTCTGTTTATTTATTTTTAAATGTATTTTTCATTACACAAAATTTGGTGAGGCGCAAGCAAATTTTCATTCCAAAAATGTGACCCAGAGAAAAAAAGTTTGGGAAGTACTGATCTATTACAGGAAGCTTGCTAACCCTTACATCGTGTTGCATCGATCCAAGAGAAACTGGCTATAGGTGACTTCCCAAACCAGATGAATATTTTTAAACAAAAAGAGAGAGAGATTGTCAAAATGTAAACATGTGGGAAAATTCTTGTCAACATATTTGATGCCAGATTAGTTTTTTGGTTCCTTAGCACTTAGTCAAATAGGTAATTATGTCATTTTTCCTCAGGTGCTTATTATCTTAATGAGTTAACTTTAGGCAAAACAATAGTAGTGAGTAAGATAAGACTATTTTATATTTTAATTGAAATTATCGATATTGTTTAAAATTTGCTGCAATCATAAGAGATATCTGAGACTGAGCATTTATAGACACAGATAATGCAGACATAGGAATCAACACTGCATGGTTATTATCAGTTTCATGTAGATTTGGATAGATAGATAGATAGATAGATAGATAGATAGGGAAATGTACCTATTCACCATTTCTGTGAATAAAATTAGAATCTCCTTTAAAGCATGTTATGGTCAAAATATGTTAGAAAATATAAGTTTTCAGAATTCTAAGAAATTTATGAAGAATAACATTGTTTATCATACGTGCACACACACACACACACACATACACACACACACGTATATATTCCTATTTAAATAGGTACATGGAGAGATTGATTCATTTTCTATGGTTTATCATCTCTTTGCTTGTTATTTAAAGCCAGAAAATATTTTTACATTGTAAGAATTAGGGATGGGGAGGTAATAATGGTTTTGTGATACAAGTTTTACTAATTAACCCATAGCTAGGGGGAGAAGAGGTGGATTCATACCTAATCAGAACTTGATAAAGAAACAAGAAATTATAATGTGGATGTAATTGATCAATTGAGTGATCAATTCTGTATTACAATCAGGAGATAGACTGATCCCTCACTTTCTGCCCACTCTAATTTCTATTCATTTATATTCTAGAGAATGTAAATAAATATAAAAGATATGCATGTGTAGCTAATCAGTGTTTCATTGATTGATTCATTTTCTATGGCTTATCAACCCTTTGCAGATTATTTAAAGCTAGAAAATATTTTTAGATTGTAAAAGGGCACTTGCTTGATTTATGACTTTTGCTCGTTACCTCAATTTCAACTCCCACCATCCATACAGCGTAAAGAAAGGGATCGTCCGTTGCTTACAACACTGAGCAAAAGTCATAAGTGGCGACCCAGAGACGTTAGATAAAGAATTGGTCAGTATAAGTAGTACCCTACAACGTAACAACTACCCTGGGTACATGGCAGCAGCCGCCAAAAACTGGGATAGGTGGGTACAAGAGGAGGAGGAGGACAATAACACTCAGAAAACAATCTGCCTGCCTTATGTGAAGGGGTTATCAGAGAAAATACAAAGGATCTGCAGTTCATATAATATCAGGACAACCTTCAAAAGCTTGACAACACTTCGCAGATATCTTTCTCGAGTGAGACCCCCCATAGAGGAGAACATGACTAAAGACTGTGTGTACGCTATCCCATGCAGCTGCAGAAAGGAATATAAATGAGAGACAGGCCGCCCCCTCAAGGTAAGGCTTCAAGAACACCAGAAAGCTGTAACATGAGGGGAAGTAGAAAAATCAGGCGTGGCTGACCACATATGGAGAGAGAAGGGAAATCACCGTCTCCTGTGGGAACATGTTGAGATAATAGACAGGGAACACCATTGGAAAATTCGTAAACTTAAGGAATCAGCACATATGCTAGGCCACGAAAATCTCCTGAGCCGACCAAGCATAGAAATAAATACAATATGGGAACCAGTAATAAGGAGTGTCAAAGAAAAACAATGATAACAAAGTTGCAATATGAGCTCTGGTAAAAACATGTAATGATAACAGCAAAATTGCAATATGAGCACTGGTAAAAATGGTTGCTGAAAACATTAGGTTTATAATACCCAGAAATTCATACCCAGATGTCCTCAAGGACACATGGCACAGATAAAGGCATTGGTTAGATCCAGTGACAGACCCAAAGAGTGTGAGTTCAATACCCGGTTAAGGCAGTGGAGAACTTTCAGAGGGAAAATTAGCAGGAGATAACTGATAACTGATATCCATCAAACATGGCACATGGAACTAGAACAGTCTACCCCAGTGATCAAAATAAAGGGTTCAGTTCGAAATTCCAACCACCTGAAGAAGGCCGAAGCGTACAACGGCCGAAACGTTGTGATAAATATGGTGACAATAGTCCGAATAATGTAAACAGCACAATGTTTTCTAAAGCAAAAAACAAATCACACCAAAAATATCATGAAAACAACATCAGCCTACAACAATAAATCCAAAAAAATGTAAATTCTCTGTGGAGGAGAAAATATCTTTCCCAGATCAACATAAACTACTAAATAAATGATCAGAACTCATCTCAAAATGCAGATATGAAAACTAATTTTTACTATGTTGCTTAAAAATTGAAAACTGAAAATGAAGAAGAATAAAACAATATAAATAAATAAAAAATAAAATAAATAAACAAAAATAAGTAAAATAAATTAATCCAAACAAATAAGTAAACGTAATAATAACAATAAACAATATAATAATTAATAATATGTAAAAACCTAACAAACACTATAGACAGCCAAAACCTGCTTCACAACCCACAATTATTCCTACTCAATAACCGTAGAATAATTTGAAATGAAACTGTTACAGTCTACTAAAATAATTGTTAGAATAATATAATTAACTAACTACAATGCATCAGTGACCTGTGGCCAAGTAAAAACATAACACATAAGGCCTGTTTAGCATGAAACAGATTGTCGCATCTGAGTGTTGACTTCATTCTCCACTTTTATGTTTACATACACTCCAATCCCTGATACTGAGAACTGTAACTCATAAATAGAGACTACCTTAAAAGTATATATATATATACATATATGTATATCATCAAATTGATAAATATAGATAAATGTAAAAGCAAGTGCTCATATACAAATAGATACATATATATATATATATATATATTATTATTATATATATATTATTATATATATATATATTATTATATATATTATTATTATTATATATATAGGTATATATATATATATATATATATATATATATATATATATATATATATATATATATATAAAATGTGTATGTATATAAATATATATATATATATATATATATATATATATATGCAATTTTTTCTGTATATTATCTATGCGCAGTTCTTATTGGAAAGTACTCTGATATTGATATTGATAGAGCTAACATATTTAGTTGGATTCATGTGAAACTCAAATCAATCCAACTATATATATATATATATATATATATATATATATATATATATATATATATATATATATATATATATATATATTTATCATATAGTGTAAGAAGAAACAGTACTCAATGTTAAATAACAGTGCTATTTAATATATTAAAAAATATACATAATAACTTACATTGAATGCACAACTCATGCTGTTTCCAAGTTCTGCATTCAATATTGGATATTACGTATAATTTTAATATATGTGTATATATATATATATATATATATATATATATATATATATATATTCAAAATAATTAATAATATCCAAAAATAATTAATATACAAAATAATTAAACAAACTTATACATATATATATATATATATATATATATATATATATATATATATATATATATATATATCATCATCAATTTTTTGAAACCATGAATACATTCAAAGTAATTTCTTTGCATAAATTTTAGGATAAGGTTTTTGAATTTTGCCTCAAACCACTCTTTTTCCTGTAAATTAGGAATCGGATGCTTATAATGTATCAAGCAGATTAGATTCAAGGTCTGTAGTGTTTGGTACCGGTTGGTATTTCAATTTTTTTATAATCCTGATGATGACACATGCTGGGGAGGAAATCATCCCTGTAAAATGTGTGAAAATATTTTGGATTTCATAATATGAATGATTTTTCTCTGGCATGTGAAATTACTGACCTAAATTAAAATAACAAACTCCAGTGGCTGAATCAGTTCAAATAACACCATTTTGTATTCAGTTTAATTCATCTACTTTTTTGAGAATTATTTGACGACACAAATCCAAAGTCTGAGTCAATTCAGAGAGTTGCTCATTCACAATCATCATGGTAACAACTAATTGTTGAAATTAGAATTGGCCAGGAAATATCAATACAAATATCTATTGAACTCACTGGTTATATATATAGACTTGCTCATAATCAATAGGAATAAACTGGTGTAGACTTTATTATTATTATTATTATTATTATTATTATTATTATTCCTTCTTTAGACCATTATACTCTTTTAGATAAATGTATATGTCTCATGATGATCATGGCTCTCCACAATTTCTTGTCTTTTGTAGATAAATTATGTCTTTTTGTCTCTCCTAAACCTTATTCCAACATAATCTCATTCTTTGTAATCTATGTGCCGAGTCCCTTCAGGATATTGGCGATCATGGCTCTTCCTGTAGCTCTTAATAATTTTTTTCTTTTTGTTATCTCTCAAAAATCTACTCAATTTTATCCTTCTGTAGAACCACATTTCTGTTGCTTCAATCTCTTCTTCATCTTTAAGGAAATTGTTCAATATTCACTGCCATGTAAGAGGACTGATATTATATAACAGTTCATTTCTGTTATCTGTGTTTCGATCCAGATTTTCCTGCATTTTAATACTTTGCTTAGCTTTTCAAAACAATTTTTTACTATCCCAATACACCTGCAGATTTCAGGGTCACAAATTCTATCCTCTGCTAAAAATCCTCCCAGATATTTAAACTATTTTACTTTTTTGATTTCGGTATCTCCAATTTGTAATTTGCATGTTGGGCTGTTCCTTTTGATAACCACACATTATATCTTCTTGCAAGTGATGTTTAGTCCTTTCATCTTGCTTTCCTTCACTATATTCTGTAGGAGCTTTTATAGATTTCTTTCCATGTCTGCTACCAGCAATGCGTCATCTGTATATCTTATGTTGTTAAGATTGTGGCCACCAATAATAAATCCTGGTAGGACTTCTAGTTCTCTCAGAATCACTTCACTGTATAAAAGGTTGAATAAGTTTGGTAAGAAAACACATTCCACTTATCTATTTTTGCATATTTACTGAATTCATTATCTATCTTCATTTTGATGTCAGTATAGGTTCTATATTATATTCTAATATCTTTCCCAAATATGTCAAGGTTACATCAGACGTCCAACAAGTCTTTGTGGTGTACATTATCAAATGCTTTTGTATAATCTATATATGGGGTTGAAAGAAAATGATGCGACTTTAGCAGAAGGAACGAGAAACCCAATCCTAAACATAAAATAAGAGATAAACCTCTTCTTCTGTTCAAAAAAGTGGTAAGGAATATATAGTGCATATATTCCTTTTCTTATGTAGATGATATGATGTAGATGATATGATGTAGATGATATGTTGTATATGATATAATGTAGATGATATGTATATAATATGATGTAGATGATATGATGTAGATGATATGATGTAGATGACAGTGCTCTATTTTAAATAAAAAGCCCAGGTGAGGAGAAGATTTACATTAGAGCAACTGGGAAAGAATTTAAAAAAAGATTTGCAAGTCATTTGATGCCATTCAAATATGATCAATATAAAAATAACTCCATTTTTGTCAAAACACCTATGGAAACTAAAAATAAAATGGAAAACACCATTAGTAGAATTGGATTTAATAAAAAAAACAAGTAGAAAAAAAATTGCAGACTGTGTAAAACTGAAAATCATAGAATTCAAAAGAAAAAAAAATGAAATTATTTCAAACTGTCTGCATGCTGACGTATTCATTTTTATAAAATACAGCAAAATCCTATCAAGCTTGCTGAGTACCCAAGGGAAACAAACACCCATTTTGAAAATTGCACTGTGTGAAACAGACTGTGAATGGGTAAATAATAAAGAACACTGTTATTTGCATATGTGTCTATGCTGTTCATTCAAGATAGTCAATAGAAAATCAATATATTTTCAAGAAAATTTGTCCACATGTTCAACTTAGAAATACTGCCAAAAATAATTCAAAAAAAGTATCTTCAGCTTTGAGGACAGTCTAAATGAAATGTTGAAATTGACTGCAGAAATCAAGTGGTACCAACTTATAATGGTCATTTATCCACAATGGCAGCCTTCAACATGTCCTGAATATTGTGGGGAAGCTTTGTCTCCTTCTGGATGAATTCAAATCAAGAGAATTTGGAATATTATTGGTTGTAATGGAATTCTTTTTTAGTTTTATAGATCCTATTTCTGCATTGCTGACATTAACCAAGACCATTAAATATATTCTATTAACAAAAAAGTTAGAAGAACCAACAGGGAAAAAGTTACATTCAAGACTTAAAATGATGATAATGCAACAACAATCATCTTTGAAAATGGCTGGTTGTGTTAGGTGAAGGAATTTAGATATGGGAAATTTAATTTTCTAATATCAACAGGAAACCAGAAAAACTATTAAAATTGTTGAAAGGATTTTTTTAATCAGTTCACCCAGAAAAAAGCTTTACCTCTCTTTCTCTCTATATAAATTCACCAAGAATTACTATACACTTATATAATCCAGTATTTGAGATTAATTGAATCCTAATTTCTGGACATGCATTAGCAGCTAAGTAAATAATTTTCATACCTGCATTTATGACTCTTCTTTAGAGCATTTTATTTTTTTTTATTCTTCCATCATAGAATATCTGAAAAAAAATAAACATCTCTTGTATTTGTGAACATAAAATTGGTGAAATCAATTTCCAATGACTGCTTCCTCATTAATCCTTTTCTAAAGTCCTTTATGCTTTTATGTTTCTCAGATTAATTTATCCATGTATATCTTCCTCTGATAATATATATATATATATATATATATATAGACAGATATATAGATAGATAGATTATAATAAACTTTGTAATTAACTGCATGATGAATTATTGTTTATTGTTTTGGTTTTCAAAATTCTTTACCTAATTGATTAGATATGAATAAATAAGATAAAATATAATATATATTTTATTCAGGTTTATCATATATTATAGTTTAGTCAGCACACTGCTGGTGATATAAGCTACCAGTATTTATTTTATTTCTCTGTCATCCTTCAAGTTTAAGGTGTGTTTGAACATAAAAAGTTGTTTTAAAAAAAATAATAAATCTATATATATACATATATATATATATGTATATATATATATATATATATATATATATATATATATATATATATATATATATACAGAAATATAGTTTTAAAGTGTGCTATATTTAT
>OZ010598.1:91709754-91754754 GCA_963932145.1 Acanthosepion lycidas | reverse complement strand
TCGCCGGTTGTCGTAGAGGATCCACTTCTCATCACACGTCACAATCCGCTCGAGAAATGGGTCGTTTTTGTTGTGCAGAAGGAGCGTAGAAGACACCTCAAAACGACGATTTTTTTGATTATCGTTCAATTCATGCGGCACCCATTTATCCAACTTTTTTGACTTCCCTATTTGCTTTAAATGGCGAACGACTGTTGAGTGGTCGACCTCGAGTTCAACAGCAACTTCTCGTGTGGTTTTGCGAGGATCGGCTTCAATTAGGGCATTCAAATGTTCGTTATCAACCGCAGTCGGCCGGCCGCGACCGTCTTCGTCTTCGAGGCTCTCGTCACCATTGCGAAATTTCTTGAACCGCCGTTGTGCCACACGTTCGTTAGTGGTTCCTGGGGCAAACGCATCATTGATATCACGAGCTGTCTCGGCAGCTTTTCGGCCTAGTTTGAACTGGAACAAGAAAATCGTGCGGATTTGAATTTTGTCCATGCTGTTGAAAAGCCTGCAAAAAAATGAATGAAGAGATTGAGAATGGTAACGAAAAACGCGCTTCAAAATGATATATAACATGGCTATATATATCAATGAATTAATTCAGAAATCATATATAAAAGTAACATATGTGAGAGAACGACATTATTTTTGCACTAACCTAATATATATATATATATATATATATATATATATATATATATATATATATATATATATATATATATGTGTGTATATGTTAGTAGATATCCCACAGTGTGATAATAGAAGTTGTGGCAGAAATGCTGAAATATTATAAGAGCCTGATATCTACTAACAAAAGTGAGGAAAAGAAAAAGAATCTAAGTGAAATTGGTTAGATTAAAAAATTAAAAAAAATGAAAACTTTTCCACTTTGTCATATATTTTTCTCAATATATATATATATATATATATATATATATATGAATTACATAAAAATGAAACTCAGTTCTACCCTATTTATATGGCCATTTCTCCTCAAGAGATTTCTTTCTTAGAAAAATTCCTTGGAGCTACTAAAACATTTGATAAAAAAACATTTAATGAATCTTTATTCATATATATATAAATACATACATATAGATAGATAGATAGATAGAGAGAGAGAGAGAGAGAGAGAGAGATAGATACATACATACATACATATATACATACATACAGTTCATATAGATGAAACCTTTATTAAATGAATTACAACCTTCTTCAAAAAATTTTATCAAGCTGGAATAAAAATATTAATTCAAAATTAAGATGTGTCAAAAGAAAGTGAACCCTGACATTTTATATTTGGTGATTCCTCCTTTTGAGGTCACGATGTCAACCAGTCTTTTCTATAAGAAGTTTCTTGCAGTAGTGAGCATCAATTTTTGACCATATTTCTTGGTACGCCTCCCCACAATTGGTCTATAGTTGGTGCTTTCTTTAGCTTGAACCATAGATTTTCTTTTGGATTTAGATCAGGACTTTGACTAGGATATTCCAAGACTTGAAATTCATTTTTTTAAACCAATCCTTTTGTGGATTTTAAACCGAGGACAGACACTTTAATTCAAAATTACTTAGTATCTTGCAGAGACTATTATGCTGTAAATGCATACTATTTTACCGGTTGCAGCTGTAGAAAAGTACACACAAGTTATAATGCTGCTACCACTATGTTTAACTGGCACCAAATTGTTCTCTTCAAAAACCGTATTCTGAGCTTGTCAGAAATACCACCTATTATTAATCCAAAAAGCTTTAGTTTTGTCTAATCTGATCATAAAACCTTTTGCCAGAACATTTCTAGCCTATTAATATGTGCCTTGGCATCGTTGAGCTAAGCTTGTTTATGCTTTTTCGTAAGCAATGGCTTTTTCTGGGAATTTTGCCATCATTCAGATTTTGTCGCACTGTAAATGTACTGACATTGATTCCAACATTGACCAGGGAGACTTGGAGAACTGCAGAGGACACAGCAGGATTGCCAAACTAGATGTCTACTTGCTCTTGCAGTTATTTTTGGCAGACAGCCACATTTTGATTGCAATGCTGTCATATCAAAGGCCTTCCATTTATAAATAATTTGTCACACGTGGAGACGTGCACTCCAAATCATTTTGATAGCTTTTTGTGGCCTTCTCCATCATTATAGGCTTCAGCTATACCATCTTTTAAAGCTTCAGGAAGTTCTTTTGATGTTGGCATATTTTATTTTAAATTTAGTCTCTAACTGCACCCGTTTGCATACACAATAAGGTATATTGATTGATAGCATACACAAAAATGAATGTGTCATTTTGATTTTTACATGTGCACAAAAACTTTTCACGGGCAACCATGCAAAACAAAAGTACAGAGTGTAATTGTAAGGGTTCACTTACTTTTGACACATCTTAATTTTGAATTAATATTTTTATTCCAGCTGGATAAAAATATTTGAAAGTGTTTGTAATTCATTTAATAAAGGTTTTTCTTAATTAATATATAGTTTAAAATTTGTTAATTATCTGGAAAAAAGAGAGAATTTTTTAATATTATCTGAGGGGTTCATTTCCTTTTGGGCAGCACTGCATATATATATATATATATATACACACACACACATATATATATATATATATATATATATATATATATATATATATATATACATATACACACACACACACACACACACATATATATATATATATATATATATATATATATACACACACACATATATATATATCTAATGGAGGCACACTGGAGTAATGGATAACAGCTTGGATTGAAAAATTGGAGTGCTGAGTTTGAATTTCAGTTGAGTTCATTGCATTCACTTATGTGCTAATACCCATGGGAAAGATATGAATACATCTATTCTCCACCCAGCTATGGATAAATAACAGGACAGCCTGGGTTTTATAGCCTTAGGTGGCAACCAGCCCTGAGGAAGGACAACTCAGATTTCAAAACCTGTGCCGGGTCATTTGGAGGCGTTGTGGCATACTGTGCACTAGCTCTCTGTATTCATCTTTCCACAAAAAATTGTGGTTGCTTCTGCACAAATCTCCCCCAGTGGATATATATATATATATATATATATATATATATATATATATATATATATATATATATATATATCACATGAGATACCATCGCTACAAAAATATAGACCATGTTTCTTAGACTGAACACCTTCCTCCCAGACCAAATGGCACCCTGTGTCAGTTTTGCAACAAAACCTGCAAATCATTGGCTGGTCTAAAGAGACACACTAATAGATTTCATCAAGACAAAATAAGCTTCAAAATTCTCATTAAACCATTCATTTGTTATTTATGTAAGAAATATTGTAAGAATGCAGCAGGTTAAAGAAGTACTTGTGTGCACATGAATGTGGCAATGCACCGTAAGTTGCAGTCACTATTATAAATGTGAACTGGCTGTATTTTGTTTTAAAGCTTTCTTAACAGGGTGTTATTCCTTTAATCATTTTACTAGCTTTCCTTCTTTTATATCCTTTTTAATATTCTTTTAAGTGTAAGTGTTTTACCACTTAAAAAATAAGGATAGGCTTTTAGAAATTGTTTGCAAATGCGAGTGATTTTTTTTTACCATATTTCATACTTTTTTATTTTTTATCATTTTAAGATCCTTTTATACTTACTGATCAAATGGTTGTAACCTAGGGAAGGGTACTGAACAGAATAATGACACAAAGGTTTGTAATGAATGATAATACTTAGGCCATGAACAACACATATAAGATTCACTAGTGGCATGTAGAAGTAGTCAACTGCTAGAAGTGAGTCAAGTGAATTCCACAATGAATTTCCAACTGCAGAAAAACATAGTATTTACTACTGCATTTATGTGAATGGGGACATACCCATTATCGTCTGTAGGTATGCTACAACACAAACAAATCATCATTTTAAAAGTAAGAAGAGATAGTTGTCTCCTGTAAAGTGGCAATCATCATATATATATATATATATATATATATATATATATATATATAGATAGATAGATAGATAGATAGATAGATAGATAGATATGAACAGACTGTGATAGATGTATAGATAGAGAGAGAGAGAGAGAAAGAGATATGAACAGACTGAAATAGATAGATAGATAGATAGATAGATAGATAGATAGATAGATAGATATGAACAGACTGTGATAGATATATAGATAGAGAGAGAGAGAAAGAGATATGAACAGACTGAAATAGATAGATAGATAGTATCTGTGCACTTCTTTCTTCGGAAGTATCACTGTGAAACTGATTGTAATATCTGTGTATATTTGATTCTATATTTACAAATATATTTTTGCTCTTCTCTGAAATTAGAATTGAACATCTGTCAGTTATATGTCATGCATGGTACATGCTTTGGCAATCATGTATCATTCAATACATGACTGATGAGGCAGATTTTTTCCCACACTAGGTTGCCATTTTTTTTTTTTTGCAGTAGGCCAGTTGCCATCCAAGGCTATAGAACCTGGTCTGTCCTGCTATTTAACCATAGCTGTAGGGAGAAGAGGACAATTCATACCTTTTCCAAGGGTATTAGCACATAAGTGAATGTACTGGATTCGACTGGAATTTGAACTCAGCTCTCCGATTCCTCAATCTGAGCCACTATCCATTACTCCACTGTGCCTTCTCTAGTATCAAACATATACTTGCATAAATATCATCTTTTTCATAAATATTTCTAATCATAGCTCGGTCTAGCACAAGATCACAACAATTTGCATCCATTAACTCACAAGATTAACTCGTTAGCCATAACTCTATACTTTTATGTATGTAGTTGATTTAGTCACATATCTGCGGTGTATGAATATTACATATTTTTGGGTAATATAGTTACTGAACCATTTCCCAGAACATCAGTTGCTAATAGCATGGGTTAGAATAAGGTAACTGCCCACCCCCTGGACGTCTTGCACTGAAAGAGGTAGAGTCTGGTTTAATCCTTAATGCTTGAGGCATCCCATTGGGAAGTACTGAGGGAGTTGAACAATTTTTGTCCCCTACCTCATGTATGGGGTACCCATTATCAAAAAAAGCTTTATGCCACACTCAGTGGGTGGAGGGTTAAATACTGGTAAATGTTTTTTTTTGGAGGGGGCTGTAAACTGATTGCTCATTAAAAGTATGTTTTGCTCTCATTTTTTGGTAACAAGTCTCGAAAGAATTTGATTTGTGTCCTTTCACTCTCAGTTAAGTTTGCTACAATTCTGCTCAAACTATTTATTTTGTACAGCGATATAATCTGGACACAGTGATATAAAACTTAATCTATTTGATATAAAATGAGATTTCACTTTGGGATATATTTGAAACAAAGATATATTTGATAGATTGATATAATTGATATGGCAATGTATTTAATTCAGAGATTTATATAATATACGGATATAAGGATATATCTGATATAGGTATATATTTGATATAGCAATATATTTATATAGGGATATTTTGTTATAGGGATATATTTATAAAACAATATATTTTATACGGGGATATTTTTGATACAAGGATATATTTATATAGCAATATATTTTATATAGGGATATTTTTGATACAGGAATATATTTATATAGCAATATATTTTATATGGGATATTTTTGATACAGGAATATATTTATATAGCAATATATTTTATATAGGGATATTTTGAATATAGGGATATATTTATATAGCAATATATTTTATATAGGGATATTTTGAATATAGGGATATATTTATATAGCAATATATTTGATATTGGAATATATTTCAGATACAAATATATTTAATATAGGGATATGTTTTATTTTTTTACAAGGCTTTTCACCCTGTACAAGGCCTGAGAGCCACTCAATATAGAAGGTTACTGAGTAAGAGACACAGCTTCTCTGGATATGTGGGGTAGGTAATGGTTAACCCTAGACTTGAACAGGTTAAGATTGTAGTGATGGTGGAAGCAACCTCCTGGGAATCTATTCCACAAGGCAGTGGCTTACGGGATGAAGCTGCTCAAGCGGAACTTAAATCTCATCAAGGGAATACAAAAGAAATAATATGTGCCTGGCATGTTCAGTCTCAGCCATGAACATTAGAACTAGGGATATATTTGATAAAACAATAAATTTTATATAGGGATATATTTCATACAAGAATATGTTGGCTGTAGGGATATATTTATATAGCAATATATTTGATATAGCAATATATTTGATATAGGGATATATCTCATATAGGGATAAATTTTAATTTTTTTCTTTTTACTAATGTTCACTCTATACAAAGTCCAAGAGCCTCTCAAGGTAGAGGATTACTGAAGGAAGTTGTTGTATGAGCAGTAAGAATAAAAGGTGCCATTTATAGAATACGTGGGCAAAGTTATAGTTAACCCTAGACTTGAGCAGGTTAAGACTATAGTGATCGGGAAAGCATCCTCTTGGGAGTCAAGCTCCACAAAGTAGCAGTTCATGGCAAAAATCTTGAGTGAATCTCCCTTCTTACTAACAGAATATTAAGGGATTGAGGATGGTTCACCTCGGTGTACATGGCATGTTGGGTCTTAGCTGTGAGGTTTAGAGTATTTAGAGCATATGTATGAGTTCCACTTGGCATCTTGAGGTGGTGTAATGGTTAGGAAGCTTGTCTTGCTAGGACAATTACAACTGAGTAGTGAGTTCGATCCTCACTGGGTGTCCCATACTTTTGGCCTTGTGCCACATCTAAGCTACACTTGGAAAATCACTATATGAGTTCCTCTTGAGGTCTGAAGTGAGCTTAAGTCCCACTAGATGTCCAAGGCAAGGAGCTGCTTTGAGGGACCACACCCATTCATCGCAATAGGAGAAAATTCAGTGTCTGCATGAATATATATATACATATATATATATATATATATATATATATATATATATATATATATGTATATTAATAAAAAGAAAGAACAGTAAGATATATAATCCGGTGTTCTTATAGATATTTTTATTTTTACAAAATAGTGCTCAATGTAAATTTACAGAGCATTAATATTATAAGTTAATAGACTTAAAATATGGTTTTTCGCTACACAGTTCCAACCATGTTTCAAAAATGGAAGCTAAAAGACATCACTTCCATTTCATCCTCAAGCGAATTTTTTTTTTTAATTTAAGTACAAAATTAAATTAGGGGCTTTTATCTTCCATTTTTGAAACATGGTTGGAACTGTGTATCGAAAAACCATATTTTAAGTTTATTAACTTATAATATATATATATATATATATATATATATATATATATATATATATATATATATATATCACTGCACTAAACAAGTAACATTCTATTATCTAGAGACAATGGAATGTTACTTGTTTAGTGCAGTTATATATTTGATATATTCTTTATGCGTGACCATGGCACTCCACAACTTCCTATCCTTTGTAGCTGTTAGTATAGTTTGTCTTTTTAATATTGTCTTTTCAGCATCATTGCTATCTCCTGTCCTGCCATTCATTTACGCAAGCTTGTTAAATATTCATGTTGGGAAGATGACATAATATGAACATACATACAAATAAAACTGACATTCATAGATATATACATATCCATCTTTGATGGTGTTCCTTATGAATATCATTCTTCTTCAGAACATGGGCAGTCATGACTCTCCACAACATTCTTTTCTTTGTAGCTCTAAGTAAGGCTTGTATTTTTGTTATCTTTCTTAACCCTTGTTCTGTTAACTATTTACACAAGCTTGTTAGGTACGATCCTTCATCACCTTCCTCTGTCTTTCTTGCCTTCAATATATTCTCTATATGTCTCCAAGACCACTTTCCTCATTAGAAATTTCAACTTTCTCTTTCTGATTCAAAGTAAAAGCATCCAATTTGTTTCCATTTTCTTTAACACTTCCTTGTTACTCACATATTCAGCCCATGGTATTCTCAGCATCCCTCTCTAGAAACACATTTCTGTTGCCTCAAACCACTTCTTCGTTTGTGAATCCAGCATTATAGGAGGACTGATTACATAACAGTTTAGCACTCTTGTTTCTCATGAAATTTTCCTGTTTCTTAATACTTTGCTTATATTTTGGAAGGCATCTTTCACTATACCAATGCACCTTTGGATTTCAGTGTTACATTTTCAGTCCCCTGTTAAAATACTTCCCGGATATTTAAATTTTCATACTTTGATATTTGAACTAGGGAAATATCTTATACAGTATTATATTTGATATTGTGTTAAATGCTTATCAAAAAATTAAATTACTACTTACAAACTTCAACTTGATTAAACTATGTTTAAACCCAAATATTTAATTAACTTTATAGTTGAACCACAGCAATAGTCTCCTTTATACAGACTGATATCTATGAAATAGCACAGATTTTACAAGTACATGTGTGTACAACTGCAGTTGACATGAGATGTAAAAGATTTTTTCCTAGTTAAATTTCTACACAGCTTCACCTAATTTATTAATTTACTGTAATAAAAAGCTGCAACATTAACGTCATGCAAATGAATGTGTGTGTGTGTGTGTTTTCATGTGTGTGTGGTGCTAGTATATAAATTTATGCTACTCTGTACATACTTAGGCAAAGATGGGTATGTATGAATGTCAGTTTTATTTGTATGTATATCACATAATGAGAAAAGAATGCTTGGAGAATTTAACACTTTCCAGTTACATCAAAGAAGAAAAGGATGTCACCAATGGTTATAAAGGAATATGTTTTGCTTTGAGTAACAAATGAAAAGAAGATGTGGAGAACCATGACCGCCAGATAGAGAATATGCTTTATATTTATATATTCAGATGTGTACATTTTTATGTATTCTAACTTTACAGTCATTTTTCATTATTTTTATGGTCTTTTCAGCCATTCAATTTAATAATACTCACCTGTAATAATTATTCTTACCTGTAAACTCTATCATGAGTAAAATGTACATAAAAAATACTTTTAAAAGATTTAAAAAGCATCTAAGTGTGAAAAATATGGAGTATTGCTGCCATATATGGTCTGGTGCCCCTTCTGTTTGCCTCGAGGTTCTTGATAGGCTCCAGAGGTGGATATGCAATGTGGTTGGCCCTTCTCTGTCATCTCATCTGCAGTCACTTTCTCACAGGCACGCTGTCGCCTCCCTCTGTCTGTTCTACAAATACTTCCATGGAAATTGCTCCGAGGAGCTGCATTCACTGGTTCCCAGACGTCATGAGTTCAGCGCCTTACGAGGCTGGCATCCCGCTCTCACCCCTTCACTGTCGAAACTCCTAAATGTAGCCGTCTCTTCTACTCCAATAGCTTCATGTCTCACACCTCTCGCCTGTGGAACTCCCTTCCCTATTTCTATTTCCCTGTGAGCTATAATCTCCAGCTATTCAAGTGTAATGTCAATCGACATCTCCAGTTGCCTTGATCTATCCACTATCCTCATCCTTTCTTCTATCACTCCTATCTGATCTTGCTCTAAATTTTCTGTAACCCCTGGCATCCTAGTGGCTTCCCGCCTTGCTTGGGGTGAAATGCTTAAAAAAAAAAAAAAAAGAAATTGTTGTATAACAGAAACTAATTTTGTTGGGCTTTCAAACTTCTAAATTATGTCTGTTCTTAAGATGAGCATTTTAAAAATTAAATGAAGATTATTATTTGGCTGCAATTTCCACAGCCTTTGAGATAAAATTCAAATCAATAAAATTGTAAAAGTACATTAATGTTTTTAAATACTATGTTTTTGCAGGGTGTGGGTGACCATGATTCCCCAGTGTGTATGACAAGAAACCACATTCAACAGCAAGGCCTCATATTGGGAGGTTTTGGGGAGTGTGGAACCAGCCTCTTAATTGCTGTTGTTCCCAGGTCCGCCCTGACCCAGGGTGGTAGCACTTGTTAGGGTCCCAGCTATGGACAAATAATTAACCCCCAAACTGCAGTCAAAATGCTATGAAAGAATAAAAATGCATTTTTATTGTAAAAAATTACTGGCAATGCATTTTTGTGAAAAGAATTACCAGCAATACATTTTTGTAAATGAAATTACTAGTTTCCAAGAAAATTAAATTTTGATATGAAATGACTGATAAGGAGTTGATATGCCACTAAACAAACTGTCCACAGTTTCTTTTTCTAGCTGTGACTTAATTGCCAAATCTTCTTGTGATTTCCTATTTCCTTCCTCATGGTTTGATCTTGAAGTTTCCCTTCTCTTTTACAGACTACAATCCAAAGCTAGAAATCCCAGCTTTACCCTATGATTTAACCCATATATGATCAGCCAGTTCTGATTTCATTGTCTCAACCCTAACTATGGCCTTTTGATCTTCCCCCACCATTACCCTACTATTTAACACATACTGAGTTAATTCTGTTTTCTTAATGATAATTGTCATGCTACATGCACACCTGTTAACTACATTAGACATTCTAATATATTTATCTAATATATAAAGCTCAAAGTTTATGCCTGTCTGCTTGGAACTCTGAAAATTAGTCTGCAAATTCTCAAGAATTTCAAATACCCTCTCAGAGTTTTTCCACACTCCCCACCTACCAGAATGTTGTTACCATTATTTAAATTATGAAGATTTTATCATGTCTATAACAATAGTTCATGGCTTACAAATAAATAAAATACTAATGGAAACTCTTTTAATTACATTTTAAAACTATGTCCCTTCAGAACGTTGGTGATAATGGCTCTCCACCTTTTCCTTTTCTTGCTATGACTTAATTGCCAAACCTTTTTGGAAAGATAGGGAAGTGATTTCCTGTTTCTCCACTGTTGTTAATTCACTGTAGTATTTCTACTAAACTGGATCCTCAAGGCTTGAAAGTCTCATCTGCCCTACTATTTAACCAAATTGCTGATGAGGAGAAACGATGGTCTCATTGGATGGTTTCATGCCTTCCACAAGGCCATTGCTAACAAGTGAATCCATTACGCAACATACATATCCAGAGTACCTACATAATTATTAGTAAAATAAAAGTAAGAAAATTAAAATACATATTGAGATACTCATGTTTATTAGATTTTCTGGTTGAAACAAATGTATTAAGACATTTACATAAATGGTTAACATTCTGTATTGATAAAATGACATATTTTAGGGATGACTGCAAATTTGATGAGCTTGATCTGCTGAGTAAAATGATTAACAATTATCATTAACTGCATAATTACTAAGCAGTTAGACAAGTGAAAGACTAGATTTTAATTAACTTTACCATGCTTTTGTCTATGAACATTAAAAGATGCTTTAAATTGCAATTAATATCTTTGATTAAAATGACTAATTCCAACTGGCATTTCACAAATGACAGTTTATATTCTGCTGTGTTCTTTTGGTTTTATTTAATGTAAACATAAAATGTGACTTTTATCAAATGATATCTTTTTTTCCTCTATTAAAACTAATGCTTTTACATTTGTATACGTCTATGTATACATCTATGTATACATCTATGTATTATTTCTGTCATCAATTAAATTTGCACTTTAAACTGTCCGTTCATTGCAGGAAGTCTTTATTCTATGAAATAAACAAATGTTTCACAAATTCTGTTTTCTTTTCATTAACTATAGCCAAGAATACTCTTGTGAGTTGTTCTGAAGAAACACCAGACTCAACACCATTACGTCTCCAAATCAACCAATTCTTACCAGAAAGAAAGCAGAGCTGACTGATATAATAATAATAATAATAATAATAATAATAATAATAATAATAATAATAATAATGGCTGGGGCAGACTCTACTTGTATCTGCATATACCTGTCTGCTAGTCAATCCTTATTGCAGATGCCTACGTGGGTGCATTTGTGTTTGTTCAACACCCACAGAGCCCATCTGTGGTTTATTCTGCAACTATGCTCAGCAGAACTTAGTTACAGTTCCTGGAGAGAGAGTGCATAATCTGCTGTGATCAGCAGTTTGAACAAGGCCAGTATTATCTGTCTATATTTCTGAGATGAGGTATTATGTATACTATTTACATTATTCAGACTATTGTCCTCATCTTTGTTGCCATATTTATTACATTTCAGCTTTTGTACACTCCAGCCTTCTTCAGGTGGTTGGGATGCTGAACTGAAACCTTTATTTCGCCCACTGGGGTAGACTGTTCTAGTTCCACGTGCCATGTCTAATGGATGTCAGTTATCAGTTATCACCTGTTAATTCCCCACTCCAAGTTCACCACCACGTTAACCAGGTATTGAACTCACACTCTTTGGGTTCTGTCACTAACTAATGCTTTTATCCACTGTGCCATGTGTCCTCAAACCCAGTCCAGTATTCTCAAACTCTCAGTCATGATGACTTGTGATTTTGTGCTAGCAGAACCATCGATAAATAATTTTACTTACATAGTTTGGGTCAACTTGTGGTATGGCTTTCAGGCTCTTTCCCTGCTGTGATCACCTCCCCAGGTTGATAACATCAAGAAGTCATCTTCTTAATAGATTGAATATGTTGCGATTTGAAAACATATCTCATGGTGAGAAGATGAATGTTCTAACCACTCGGCTACAAGCTGATATGCTGGCTGATATGTCATAAGAAAGAGGGGATCACAAAAGATAAAATCAGGTTCAAAAAGACAAAGTTAAAAAGACGCTAAAGATTGAAACTGCTTCCTCACTTTTCCTTCTCAATTGTTTTTCTCTTTTATTCTTATAAAATTCATCACACCTTCTGCTTTCTTCTTTTATATACCATGTCTTCCCTTCAGGGTGTAGGTGGTCATGACCCTCCACAACTTCCTGTCCTGTCCCTTGTAGCTCTTAATAAGTTTTGTCATTTTGTTATTTCTGCCATCCAATTGCTCAAGCTCATCAAATATGTCGTGCACTGCTTTCCTCTGTCCCTCTTTCTCACAATTTGTCCTGTGAATATCAGGTTCCCCAAGATCACAGCAGTCACCTTAAATGTCTGAATTATTAGCTGCAATTAATTCAAGAACTGGAACGAGGTCCAACATCACCATTGCTACTCAAATAATCTTCCTGTTACATGCAAACCATTTACTGTTGTTGTCAATATTGGTAACATCATTATAGTATATTAAATATAAACCCTAATCACGTAATCTTGAGGCTTTTGCTATAGCAAATAATTTTGTGGGGTTTTTATGAACAAAAATTATTTTCTATTGCCTGCCTGCTAACCTAACTGTTATGTACAGTATGTAGATAACGCATTCTGTGTTCAATGACTTGGAGGCAGAATAGTTTTATGGAATATTGAATAGTTTGAATGCTTCTCTTTAGTTAACTAATGAATGGTTATTGAGTGGGAAGTTATGTTTCAAATTATTCTAGAACCTATTGATTGGAAACAATAACCATTAACATTAGTACAATAGACTTTCTACCTATAAAATGTACCACTGACCAGCATATATAAATGGTCAAAACATAACACACAGAAGATTATGTTTAAGCATGAAACAGGCTGTCATCACTAGGTGTTAACCTCAATGTGCACTTTCATATATATATATATGTAACATCAACTATGAGCAAACCCACAATGTGCTGACTGTGTTTGGAAAATTCCTATGACTTCAGACACTTACTTAAAAATCCATACAAGCAGTTAAAAGTAAAAATTAAATCATCCTTGATAATGGCTAAAAGTATAAATGAAAACATTCAAACATATAGAACATTCAGACAATTTCTAAAAATTGTTTTTAATGAAACTTGTATAAAAGAGGGTTGGGCTCTGGAGAGGGCTAGGCTCCATTAGGCTATCTTGCCCCAAAATCATCACCTCTACTGTGGTGTCCCTACAACCCTGGGGATCCCTTGTTAATTAACCTACTTAGAAAGTCAAAAAAAAAAAGAGCGATTGCAGCCCAAATGCACAATTATCTATCTATCTATCTATCTATCTATATATATATATATATATATATATATATATATATATATATAAATATAAAAGTGAACATAGACGTTAACACTTAGAGGCGACAGTCTGTTTCATGCTAGATGCAATCGTCAGGCCACAAGTCTATATATCTATATATATATATATATATATATATATATATATATATCAAAAACAATATTGTGGAAAAATGTATGACAAAGTGGAATAAGTTTTCTTGTGACGTGTTTCCTCCTTTCATAAGAGTAAATTTGTTATGTTGCTGCAACTGAACATGTGCATGAATGAGATATGGTACGAATTTTAAATCTTAAAATATTTTTTTTAATCTAGCTGATTTCATTTTTTTCTTTTTCTTTCCATCACTTTTGTTAGTAAATATGCCACACTGTGATAATAAAAGTTCCGGCATTGTTGTAACAGCCAGGGCTCAAATTTACAGTAGATGACCTTGTGATCAAAGCACTTTCTAGACATTTTCAGAGTGAATTGCTTTCTTCTTAGATCAGAGTAGCATTTTTTATGCCAAATTTGTGGTCAGTCTTATTATGGTGGGCAACCAATGCATTTGAATCTAAATAAAAGATTATATGAACACAAAAGGGACATTTTACAAAACAATATACCAA
The DNA here is from genome assembly GCA_963932145.1 of Acanthosepion lycidas. NCBI lineage: Eukaryota > Metazoa > Mollusca > Cephalopoda > Sepiida > Sepiidae > Acanthosepion > Acanthosepion lycidas. The sequence continues at coordinate 91,740,243 of OZ010598.1, read as the reverse complement.
ATGTGTTCATTGCCCATGGATTGTAACATTAAGCTTAAAAGATCAATTTATTAAGCTTAAATATTAAATTAATATTAGATATTGAATTAATATTAAATATTAAATTAAATATTAAATTGTGTTCATTCAGCTATATATTTGCACATGACATGGCAGAGAATGTTTAGAGATTATTTAAAAAATTAAAAATGTTTAGAAAATTTTTACTAATATTTTTATGTTAATTAGTATCTTCTCAAGAATATTAAGCAAGATACTAATCAATTACATAAGTTGACTAAAGGTTAATGTTTTGTTAAGACTGGGGTGATGTGGGGAGTGGGGAGGTATGGATGAACTTATAAATGGACATTTTTGTATGGACTTAATGTAATTGGGGTTTTTTTTCACATTAGGGGGAAAAATTGTGAAAAAAATGAAAACATGGGGAAAGTAAATATGATTTGGTTTATAGAAAAATTTGATTTGGCAGTTAAAACAAAGACGGGTGTAAGTTTTTTTGGGGGGGGAATTATTAGGAAAACATTTTACAAAACAATCTGCTTTATATTGTATGTTCAATAAAAATAAAATTAAGTTACAGTTGTTCGTCCAGTTTTGCAGACTATTGGAAAAACAACAATGGGATTCTATAGTAAGAATCCAGTATGAGTGTGTGTGTCCCCATGTGTGTGTCCGTGTGTGTGTGTGTGCGTGCATGCACGTGTGTGTGTGTGTGTGTGTGATTGCACATGAATATGTATGTGTTTGTGTGTGTTGGGGTGTGCTAACATCAAGAAGAGAAATCTACCTCTCATAAAATATTACAAAGAATGGTCAAGGCTTATGGTTGAAACAATTGAATTTATGATCAATAAACATCAAGAAATAAATGATCATGGCTTAGCACAGATTCCTTTTTTTATTATCTGGGAATTTACTTAACTTTTTGGGAAAAATGGTGGCATTGTTTCCTTTTTCCTTCTCCATGGGTTGGAATTCAGAGTTTTCTTTCTCTTAGATTGGTTTCTACCAATGCTACAGAGCCTAGTATACCCTGCTATTTAATCCATACCTGTGGGAGAAGAGATGGATTCATGCCTCTCCACTCCAGCAGAGTGACTCTTTACATCTTGGACTAATGTTTTCCACTGATATAAAGTTGAAAGGACTGCTGCTAGGAAAGTTGATTCCCTGTGTTGGGTTAGGCAAATTTTCTAACTAGAATCGATCTTGCATGTTAATAAGCTTACTATTCATCCATGCATTTAATATTGATGCCACTTCTGATCTGGTGCTTCTGCTATGTATTTAGAGATTCTTGATAAAATTTTAGAACAAATCTGCAATGCTATCAGTCCTGACCTAGCATCTCATCTTCAGTCACTTTTCCAGAATTGTAATAGAGTTTCCTTATGCCTTTTCTATGAATAGTTTCATGCTAATTTGTTCAGATGAGCTTGCTACCTGGAATTTTATGAATTTTAGCACAGTACCAGATTGGCAGTTAGGTCTCATCTTTTCACAGTTGAAATGGCTAAATGGCAATATGTAACCATAAATTCTATGCTAAAAGTTTCTTCCTTTGCACTTCTTAGTTTTGAAACTTTCATCCAGCCTCTTGATTTCCAGTTAACTTTGTTCTTCAAAAATTAAATTCAATGTCAATAGTTATCTTTTGTCTTTTTAATTCCCATTCTTTTATTGTTCACTCTCCTCAAATATGTGTTTCTTTTTCTCACATTCTTTCACCCGCAGTAGCTGCTTACATCTTTGTGACTTTATTGCCTTGCTTGGGAGTGAAATGATTAAAATCCAGTAGAATGGAACTTAATTTCTTGAAGTAAAGCAATCTGTATCATGATGCCTTCATTACGAGTTCTTGTTTCTTTGTTGATAAGATATCACACACTTGAGTCACACAGGTAGCCATATTTAAAGCAACTGTGATGTCAGATGTTATTCAGTTATGTTCAAAATGAAGAAAGAAAGAGAATCTCAGGTAGAAGTTGTTAATAACTGTTTACTTTCATAGCTAGAAAAATTAGATTGATGTTAAGCTATCAATATCCTTCCAATCACAATCAAGCTTAAAAGATCCAATCAATGTCAAGCACATTCATACAAAACATTTTTACTGTATTCATCGACATTTTGCTGAATAGTAGTGATCTACTCTTCTATCACCTGAGTTGATGTTACAGGTAAGCTATCAAATCCTGAATTAAATAAAATATAACATGACCCTCTCCTCTCAGTCATATAAAAACTTACTTCTCAACACACAACTAAGTTTCATTTGTCACATGCACACGCATAAACACAGTGAAAAATTTCACTCCTTTCAACAAACAAAATTTGTGAGCAAAACATCTGAGCCATCTGACATTTAAACTAGTTAAGCTTCAGGCTATTTAGAACTTGTTACCGAAATTAGTGCTCAGAAACATTTCTTGCGTTATAATCATTATATGATGTTTTTCTTTGGTTTAATTTCCTTATCTTTGCTGTTTTGTTTTTTTTTCCCAAGTTTCAGCCACATACCCTTTGACCTTCCTTAAGTGTTTAGTGTATTGGAGAATATTGATGAATGTTAATCACTAACAAGATTCATGCAAGAATTTCTCATGTTACTTTTCCAACTGCTTTGCCTAAATTCCATGTGTAGAATGAAAAAATTCAAACATTGGTGAGGATAATTCCTCCAACATTTTCATGAAAAAACAGAGAAAAGTGGATGGCTGAAGGCATCAGGCACAAGGCCATGGATGTATGATTAACTGATTCTAAATTATATCAATCACTTCCAATATTTGCTCAAACCATTCTTGATCCATTCTTACCAGTTTCTCTTGATAAATTCATTTGGAATCTTGCTGATGTTGTTAGTCATCTTTTAGAATATTCAGAATAAATTTCTCTTCAAGAAATTCTTTGGCAATTTCCTGTTTTGGCTGATTTCTTTGATTTCCAAGACATCATTGCAGCTTGATATCTATTTCCCTTTTCTTGTCGCAGGTTTTATCTGGGGTCAGTGGCCCAAAAATAAATTCTCTTTAACCTACTTTTTCTCTTCTATCGATGTCATTGATTTCTGCATGGATTCCATCCGTGAAGCTTTTAGGCAGCAAACACTGGAACAAACACATTTTCTCGATGTCCAATGATATTTTTTTTTATTTACTTTCAAAATATTTTTTTTGTCTTACTTTTGTAAATGTCTGTTATTTCCAATCTCTCCTCCGAGGAAATTTACTTGAGATGATACAGTCGTATTCATCGTCACTGATGGGGAATTTAACCTTCTTCTTTTTTGCTTATTGCTGGTCAGTGAAGAATTATTTCTTTTTGAATTGTTTGTAATGGAAAACTGTTACCAATATTCCAAAATAAAGAAATTCACACTTGTGTGGGTTTTTTTATATATTTCTCTACAGAAAAACATAACAGAGAAAATGAAAAGTTTGCTTATATGATTAGCTGTAGTGTGTGTGTGGGTGTGCATGTGTGTGAGGGCACGTTATGTACCATGTTTGTCTTTGCAGGCTAATGAATGATTTTATCCTTGGAAAGGCTCATCTCTCCAGAGGAGAAACAATTCTCATCTTGTCATTACGGCATCCTGTAAGTAAAAAAACAAAAATAAAGTAAGAGGGTTTGAATCCTTCACTGTTATACCACTTTATATAACACCACCTATTGGGTGTTAAAGAAAGTCCCCTGGCAGACATGACTAGTTAATCTACCCACAAAAAAAATAATACTACAAACATGTTGAAAAATACAACACAGCTACTAAGCAAGTGATAATCCAGATCCAAGGCCTACTCCCTCCCGTTAGAGGAATATCTCCTTGATTGACCATATTTTCAGGGATATAGCTGTACTCACCATGTTTGGCCAATTGCTGGTTGGTGAGGCTATTTAACCTATAGTGGGGGGTTTTGAATTCAGAGTTGCTGTGTAAGCAATGAGTATGTCTTAAGAAAAATGAAAACAAAATTGACACTTATATTCAAAATAAGAAAGAGATAATTGAAATTTCTTTCATATATAATGAGGAAGGAGAGCTTTGAGAATTTGACACCCACAAAAGAGACAAAGGGAGGTAGTGAGTAACTTACCTGACAAGCTTGTATGTGGAAATAGGGTTTGATAGGGATTGTAAAAAGACAATGGTTACGAAGAGCTATGAATAATAGGATGTTGTGGAGAACCATGGCCGCCCATGACCTGAAGGGACACAGCACATAGAAAGAAAAGATTATAAATACTGAAATAATATTAAAATTTAAAATGTGAAACCAAATCCAAATCCCGGATCTTCTTACTCCTCTTAGAAGAACCTCTCCTTGATTGACTTTGTCTTCAATTACCTGTTGGTGAAGCTATTTAACCCATAGTTGGGGGAAGTGGCTGTTGACTAAAGAGTTCAACTGCCCTTTAGCAGCTCTAGTTTTCTTGTGCTGCTGGGGTTCCACTTACACTCCTCACCAGACCCTGGTCTGGTGGGGGAACAGGTTTTGTAGTCAACCACTCAACCAGTCAGGTTTTCATAATTCAGAATTGTCCTTCTGTTAGACCAGTGGCCACCCAAGGCTATGGGACCCAGTTTGTCCTGCTATTTATCCATAGCTGGGGAGAGAAGAGATGGATTCATACCTTTCGCAAAGGTATTTGAACATAAGTGAATGTGATAAACATGAGTGGAATTTAAACTCGCTTCTCAGATTCCTCAATCAAAGCCACTAACCCTTTACCACACCATGTCACCAAGTGATGATGCATTTGTAAAATAGTGTGACTTGTCATTTCTTTACTGTAAAAAATTGACTATTTTCTCAACCAGGTGCTCTGCATATAACAACTGATAGAAAGAGACAGAGAGAGAAAGAAATGATTCAGAATTCAGTGAAGCTTAAGGCCAAAATGGAATTCTTGTTAACCAAAAATTCAGTCTTTAGCTTCCTGACACTCTTCTGATAGAGGCCATACTTAAAACTTGAATATGGAATGCTGTTTGCTGTTAAATAAAAATGATGAATGAGAGTCATGTTAGTAGAAGAATAATGACAGACACAAGTGAACATGGAGATACAAAATCTATGCAGAAAATATATAGCAAGATAAAATGATAGATAGATAGAGAGAGAGAGAGAGAGAAAGACATATGAACAGACTGAAATAGATAGATAGAGAGAGAAAGAAAGAGAGATGAACAGACTGAGATGGATAGACAGAGAGAGAGCAAGAGATATGAATAGACTGAAATAGATAGATAGATTGATAGATAGATATGAACAGAGTGAGATAAATAGATACATATATATGAACAGTGTGAGATAGATAGATAGATAGATATGAAGAGACTGTGATAGATATATAGATAGAGAGAGAGAGAAAGAGATATGAACAGACTGAAATAGTTAGATAGATAGATAGATAGATAGATAGATAGATATGAACAGAGTGAGATAGATATGAATTGACTGAGATAGATAGATATGAACAGACTGAGATAGATAGATAGATAGATAGATAGATAGATAGATAGATAGATAGATAGATACGAATTGAATGCGATAGATAGATATGAACAGACTGAGATAAATATGAACAGACTGAGATAGATAGATAGATAGATAGATAGATAGATAGATAGATAGATAGATAGATATTAACAGACTGAGATAAATAGATAGGTAGATGCATAGATAGACAGATATGTAGATAGACAGAATTTCATTATAATGATTCACTTGAGAATGTTTTAATTCTTATTAAATTATCTTTAATTAATTGTCTTGAACTAGAAAAATATTGCCTGGCCTATGAGAATAACAATATACTTAAACATTTTAATCTTTTGATTAATGATATTTAATGGGTCAAAGGCTGCCTAAAAAAAATGGTATCTTTTTTGGCAATCACAGCTCAGAACATTTCTTTTCCCTTCATTCAGTCAAAATGGATTCCAGCACTCATGGATGCCTTTATATTAATGGAAACTTTTGAGGAAGTCTTGATTCTTTCACAAGAGGTAAGTTTAAAATATTTTAAACTATTATTGGCTTCATTTTCTAACAACCCACAAATTATTGGAATTGAACATGTATTGCATTTTATTAATAAGAAACTAATGTTGAAATGTGAGTTTATTAATTAGCGTTCGATTATCTTCCTAAGAAACATGATTCAAATAAATTATAAAAAAAAGAGCATCACAATAGAAAATAAATCCATTCAGATGGGATTTACTTGATACCATTAATTTATATGACCCTGAGAATTGTTATAGACACACTGAGCGTATAACCTATGACATTGTAAACTTGGACAGAAAGCCAGCAACTTATAGAGACATAAGACTTCATGGTTAAAATGAACAAATGATTACACATGCCAAGAATATTAATGATGGATGGTAATGACACGGAAACACATGGGGGTATTTTTAACAAAACAAGATAAGGAATTTATTCACAAATTTACGCACTCAAAGTTGTGTCAGTAACCCATTTCGGGAAAATAAATCAGATATTTTTAAAATCCATAATTTTAATGAATTTTCATGAATAGGAAATGATCATACAACAGATTAAATGATCTGACACAAAATAATATTCAAAAATGTTTAAAACAAAGTTAAGAAGGTTTGTTGATCACCGAAGGGATATATGGTTTGCATACGTTAAAAAGTCGATGAAGAGAGAGTTTGAAATACTTAGCTTTCTTAAATTGTTAAAGGAAAATTCTTTCAAGTGACACTTGCTTGGTTAAAAGTCAATAATATAATTAGTGAGTAATTTTACACTAGCAAGAACTTAAATGCTAGTTGCTGATCGTGAGGAACTGAAAGAAAAATTTTCATATGACTTCAAACACACTTATTAGTTTAATTTTTTTCTTCATTTTTATATCAAAAATAATTTCACATAGGCTTGCTATTTTATTTTCTTTCTTTTTCAATGGCTAATTTCTGCAAAGACAAGGTTTTCATTGGTTTCAAAAGCAATTTCACATAGGCTCACAAATTTCTTTTTGTCTTTTCCTCAGCTTGCCCAAATTTGAAAGGAGTGGGTAATGGGTTATTCCGTACTCTCTACAAACCAACAGACAGGCATCAGGTGTGCATTTACTTTAATGTTGTGATATTGAATAAGAAGAGATAAGTAAAATAGTTTCCAATTGAACAATTATCTTGTATAACCAAATTCAGTACATTTGGGTCATGCTTGAATAACACTAATTGTGATGATTCTACAATTCACCATATTTCTGTTAAAATGAAATTTTCTTCTTTTTTATTCACTTTGTTCACATTAACCAGGCAAATCGGAAAATCTTTTTTTTTGCCTCAATTTAAAAGCTAATGTAGATATGTACATTCAGTTTATGAGTTTGACTTGTTCAGAAGAATCAGTCATTTGAAATTGAATTTGCTTATAAATTCAGACAGAAAGTTATGTAAAAAAAGAGCCTGAATTTCAGTTCCAAGAAAAGATCCTGCTTATAGAAGAAGGGATTGGAATGTCAATTCTAATTCAAGTGAGATCCATTCAAAAGACATGAAAGAAAAAAACTGCAGAGAACGTTAACTGAAATTTTGTAAAGAAAACAAAGAAATAAAAGTGTAATGCTCAACCAAAAATAATATAAGAATTTATTTAAAATCAAAAAGTGTTTGTAAAATTAAATTAAAAACATTTGAAAGATATTTTACAATAAAACATTTAAAAACTATTCATGTTCTATATTCTGATAAAAGTCAATCACCAGCAACTTCAAAAGAAATAAGCACCAAATATTTCCACTGAACACCATTTGTAATCAATATTTCCTTTTAGACTAAATCAGGGCAAAAGGAAGAATCAAAACCAAGTTGAAATCAGACATTTAAAAAACAATTCTAATTTTCTAACACACATCCTAATCAGTTGATAAATCCTTTGTGTACCTAAAAAATAGTTTCCCAAGAAATTTGTGCACAAACTCTGGAGCACAATAATTTCCATAAATTTCAACATGTGGGAGATTTCACATTAACATAGGAAAGTAATATGAAGATATTGGCTAGAGAGGATGGTTTAGAGTGACAAGTGGTCAACCATCTTAAGGCATGGTTTTGTTAAAGGATGAGTTGACAATACTAAGACTAATGTTTATTTCTTAAAGGTGCCTACTCACAAAAATGAAACAAAGTTAACCACACTATCAACCTTACTTATTCATTGTTCAATATTGTTGACAACAACTCCAGATACATTCAGAAAAAGTAGTTTCAATAAAAGTAGGATAACTTTCTTCTATTTCCCTGAAGATATTTCTGGAAAAATAACATGAACAGTTCAATAAATTCTTGTTACTGATCAATCTGTGAAGAGAGAACAATTTGTGCAAACTTTATATAGTTTAAAACATACCTTTGCCAACAATGAAACAATTTCTGAATTTTGAGAGCTATCACCTTTTTACAGATTTTTTCATTAAGATATATTTTGTGTGAATAGCAAATAAATTTTTCAACTTTTTTCATTTTATCATTTCCTTTTCCTTTTCTATCATTATCAAAACTCTTTACATTTTGCAATTATTTATATATATATATATATATATATATATATATATTAAGCATTTCACCCTGAGAAAGGTGGGAGTGCCACAAACATGCAATGAATTACAACAGAGAGTGAAAGCAAAGATCAAAGAGGGGGGGTGTTTAAGAAAAGGATAAAGAGAAGGATGTAGATCAGGATCAAGGCATCAGAAGATGTCAATTGACATTACATTTGAATATTTGAAAATTGTAGCTATCAGTGAAGCAAGTAAGAGGAAAGGAATTCCGCTGTTGATTAGTGCGAGAGAAGAAGCTGTTCGTGTAGAAGAGGCAGTTATATTTAACTGTTCCGACAGTGAAAGGGTGGACCGAGATTCAAACTTAGTAGCACACTTAAATTCATGCAGTTGGGGAAACATTGAAAGTAGCCATCAGAGCCGTTGCCATGAAAATATTTGTAGAAGAGACAGGGAAGCCACATCTGTGAAAAGGTGACTGTAGACAAAATGCCAGATCAGGACCTATTACATTGCATATCTTTGGATTTTGTTGAGAGCCTCGAGATGAACAGCAGGGGCACCAGACCATATATGGAAATAGTGTTGAATGCAAGGATGAATGGTTGATTTGTAGATTTGAAGGATGGACTCAGGTGAGAAAAACTTTCTTGCAGTAGATGAAGCTATTGATCTAATATATTTATTCCTCCTCAAGTCAGCAGGCAGTGTGAGACCAAGCAGGCGTAACAAGGCACTCTCAAGGAGTTGGGAATCAGCCATTCTGATGGGAAGCAAGGAGGGTTCTCTGTGGTGGGTAAAGGAGAGCAGTTTCGTTTTGGACTCATGAAAGTTTAGGGGCCATTTCCTGACCCAGTCAACCACAGATTGGTAGTCCTTTTCGAGATCAGCAGCCAGGTTAGCTTTGTCAGCAATACTGGATTTACTACTGGGACAGGAGTAAGTAGTAGTGTCGTCTGCGTAGATGCCTACTTGGGAACTGATGACATCAAGAAGATTGTTGATGAAGATCAGAAACAGTGTAAAACCCAAGATAGAGTCTTGGAGAACATCAATGTTCATATGAAAAGAACTAGAGGAACCCATTCAGGATGACTTCATTTCATGGTTTGACAGGAATGATTGTATCAAAGCAAATAATCATCCTATAATACCATATCCCTGAAGCTTACAAAGAAGGCTGGCATGCCAAACCCTATCAAATGCCTCAGAGATATCTAGAGCCACAGCTTGAGCTTTGCCATTATTATTAAGAGCTTGGTATACAAATTCAGTTATGGTTGTAATCATGTCAGTGGTAGACTGGACAAAGCAGAAACGATAATGTTTGTCAGAGAGTAAATCATGAGATGTAAGGTGCTTAACCACTTTGGCATTGATTAAAGCCTTAAAGACTTTGCCAAAGAATGGTAGGAGACCAATAGGATGGTAGTTAGATGGGTCAGAAGAGCCTCCAGAGTCCTTAAAAACAGGGACAACAGATGAGGACTTTCAACAGGCTGGAAAGCAAGATTCATTGAGGCAGTAGTTATATAATTTGGAGAGAACTGGAATTAGCTCAGGATTACTTTTCTTTAGGACTATGGCTGGTATCCCATCACCACCACTTGCTTTATGAGAATCTAATTTAGAGATGATGTCCAATACCATCGACAGGGTTATGCTCATCTCACTCAATAGAGCCTCAGTTCTAAGGGGAAAAATATAGTGTGGGTACTGCAGATAAGTTAAGTGTTGAGTTGGATGAGAATTTAAAGCAAAGCATTCAGTCTTATCAGCTGAGGAAATTAGGACCTCAAATTGATTGAAAAGAGGAGATATTGTGGATATGCTGTTGTTCAGCACACTCTTGCAGAGCGACCAGTAATCTTTTGAACCAAACTTACGAGATGCAATATGTTGTTTCATACTATCAGCAAATAGTAACTTTGCTTCATTGAGGGCACGCTTGCACTCATTACGAGCAGAGACAAAGAGATGTCCATTGTAAACAGACATGTTGCTTTGGTACAGATGGAAGAAGTGATTCCTATGGGCTATAGCAGCTAAGTAAGCAATTGAGAACCAAGGAGTTGAGCATGATTTAACTTTATATTTTCTTGCTGGGATGAAAGCTTCGATGCCAGCTTTTACCCAGGAGGAGACCTCAAGTGCACATTTTTGAATAGGGTGATTAAAAACTACATTCCAAGGGACATTGTGAAAGAAATCACAGAATAAGTCTCAGTCTGCTTGTTAGTAACAGAAAGATGTTTAGTAGGAGGTTCTTGGTTAGGGTTGGAATAGAAGATGTTAATAGACACTACAGCATGATCAGAGTTACCAAGAGGGCAGAGCTGCATAGCATGACAAGAGTCAGGAATGGAGGTAAAACAGAGATTGAGAAGGGATGTGTTACTGTCAAGGTTACTGAAAAAACATGTAGGAAAGTCAACCACTTGTGTGAGGGATTGAATGATTGAAAAGTTAAGGGTTTATATGACAGCGAGGTCAGTTACAGAGTGTTTAAGCCATTTTGTATGGTGGGCGTTAAAGTCACCGAACACGAATATGTGTGCAAACAGATGTAGAGAGATAGCCTTGTCTATATTATCAGAAATACTATCAAGACCACCACAGTCTTGAGAGGAAGGGGAATGATAGAAAAAGAAGAGATAGCTTACTGAATTGAGGAGAGACAGATGGAGACACATATATGAATGGTCTGGAGATTCCAAAGTGAGTTCCCTAGGCAGCAAGAGATGATTGCAGACATAAACTCCCAGGCCATGCATGTGGATTTTAGAGTCCTTTCTAAGGAGAGGTGGGTAGCCAGGAATTGAGAAATCAGAGGAGAAAATTGATGAGTTAAGAGCTAGTATATCTGGAGACTTTTCAAAATGAATGATTCCATACTGCAGAAGTTGGTACAAATGCCACGGATATTGGAGAAGGAAATGTTAAAGGTTTTACGTGATTTTTTGAGCTATACTTTTTTGATTGTTTATGGAGATGTTTAGTTATGTTGATAAGGAAAAGACCTAAATTTAATGGTAGCAGATGGTCATCGTATGTGACATGGGCAGAAAGAGACTGGCACAGACTGCAACATAATGTGGCCTCAGGGTTGCCTGCCGAACATATGTGCAGTGACACCTTCCCATGTGTGACATGGCACTGCAAGAACCCCAATATTATGCAACTGTTGATCAGAGCGGCACTATACAAGAGTTCAGGCTCCTAACTACCAGTCAGGAACAGCAACCAGAAAACTGTCAACCCAGCTCCCTCAGGATGAAGTGGCATTGCTACAAACCACACACATCAAAAGAGTTTCATGACAGCACCACTACAGAGGCCAGAGAAAAGGGAAGGTTCCACAAACTCCTTCCTAAACAAGAAACAACGGATGAGCCTCTACTTCTGTTACAAATACAAAAAAAATCTAAAAAAATACAAGCAAGCAACATACAAGAAGTCCATGAACAACATGTCTGGCACACAGAGTTGAAACTGAAATATACAGTTTCAACTTAGTTTAAGTGCCAACGTGCACTTCTTCTTGAGGACAAGCACTCCACGTCTACGAGCCAGGAATAAAGATAACATCCATTACTTGCATGAGTCAGAAAAAAAAAATTTAAAAAAAAAGAATTAGTACCAACAGAAAAAAATAATAGGAATAGGTAAAAAAAATGATTAATAATGAATTTAAAAGAGATACATGCAAATAAGACTGGTGACAATATGCTTTTTTTTCAGGTGGCTTCATAGATGAAAATTAAGCAAGGAGTAACAATTTTTTTCACTTTTTAGTCATGTTCAAATTTAAATCCTGAAACTGAGAGAGGGGGGAGCAGTGCTAATATGAATATGGACTGGCATTTACTTTGAAAGGAAGTCGAAACACTTCACATCTGTGAGCCAGGGATAAAGATAATGTTCAATACTTGCATGAGCCAGAAAAAAAAATTCAGTGAACTAATATTCAAATAAAGTTTTCGAAAAGGGGTAGACTAAATTTAATTCAATTAGAAAAGAAAAAAATTTGAAAAAATTTGAACAAATTCTTTATATTTCTTTAAAACACATTTTTCTAATAGTTTCTTCTATGTGTTACTAATGCTTAATTCCAGAATGTCAGCCAAAAACGGATTAGAATATCATATTCCTTTTAAAATATTCCATTCTTAATTCTTTGAAAGATACTGGATACAATACAGACTTCACATGATATTATAATCAAAGATAAAAATATGAGAAAAGAAAGAAATGAAAGAATCAAAAATGGATGCCAATTTGAAGAATCCTTAGATTTTTTATTTGTTTTTAACTTTTGGCCAATCAGAACCAGAATTTTCACCAGTCATGATGAATGAATGTTCCCGTAGGGAGACTCCATGCCTTGAACACTCAAACGAGACCTTAAGGGGAACTTATATGTACGATCCATTACTAAAGATACTGGAAAAATGTTTGGATCTCTTTACCACTGCAGCAAGTACCTGACTCCTCCTGCTATCGTCTACTTTTACAAGAGCCAGATCAGACCAAAAATGGAGCACTACTACCATATAAGGGCAGGAGCTGCTCCGTCTTCACTTTCCAGTCTGTTGGAAGTTGATCATTCTGCATGCGTTTTTACATTAAACTCTTCCTCACTTTCCTGTCTTGATACAGTTCAAAAGTGTCTCTCCGTCCTTGTGGATGACAAATTATCTTCCACCCTACAACCCCTTTCCTCACAAATGAAACGTCACTAGCCTCTTTCTGCTCTATTGCAATTCCCATGGAGAGTGTTTATACTTAATTCCACCAGTTCTAACAATCATGGTTAAAACCTGCCATGACACACACTTTGTAGTGAACCACCCTCATTCCCTTCATATTCCCTTGATGAGATATAAGTTTTAATCAAGCAGCTTCTTACCACAAACCATTGCCTTGTGGAACCAGCTCCCAAGAGGTTGCTTCCTTGATAACTACAATGTTAACGTGTTCAACTTAACCAATATCTTCTATAAATATCCACATAAGCAGTGCCTCTTACTCTGTAATCTTCTGCCTCAAGTACCCACAGGCCTTGTACAGGGTAAACAATATTGTAAAAAAAAAATAATCGTATATATATAAACTCCCCACATCTATCAAAATATCTAAATAGCCCACAAGTGACAACTAACTGAATTCATTTTCCAGTATTTCCATAATGTTGGACAGCTTGACATGGAGTAATGGTTAGCACAATTGTCTCACAAGGACAATTACAACTGAGTAGTGAGTTCACTGGGTGCTCCTTACTTTTGGCCTTGTACCATATTTAAGCTAGACCCTTTGATGAGGTGTAATGGTCAGCAAGCTTGTCTCACTATTTCAATTACGACTGAATAATGAGTTCATTCCTCACTGGGTGCTCCTTACTTTCGGCCTTGTGCCACATCTGAGCTATGCTTAGAAAAGCATCATCTCCTGAATAAGCTTTAAATAATTTATGACAAGCACCTGAGTTATTCTCCAAACTACAGCCAACACTTTTCTATTTGTTTCTAACATCCTATTTTGATTCCTCTACAAGCAAACACAACCGTGAGAGATCAATACCCCATTATGACTGGCTAATTTCAGCCTTGAAAAATCAATCGTGGAATGTGTGATTCAATTTAGAAAGCTCTCACCTTCTGATTATTCAAATGAAGATCTATATTTAGGGGATGAGGGCAACCATGCTGACATTTCTGTCTCAGCATAAATTTCCAGCATGCACTGAACATACTTTTCGCAATAATAACAAAGCTGAACCAACTAAAACATTCAACACCACTTGTAAATTGCCATTTTCTTGTCTAAATATACTTCTCGGCAGGGAAAGGCTTGACTCGATAATTTGTTTAAACAAAGAAAATTAGCAAGGTTAAAACAAAACGATTGGTGACTGAGGTGTTTATTGAATTGTGGTCAAAATGTCTGGCCTGTGTAGTATAGTTATTCAACTATCCAGTAAAATTACTGTGTTAATATAGATATCAACAAACTAGCAGGACCTATACGGTATTTGAACTCCTTACCTAGTGAATAGTAAGCCAATGAGATAAACATTAGTATACAATTCTATTGCTCAAACATAAACTGAAATTATATTGAAAATATTGTTTATTAAGGTTGTAATTATATAAATTAGTCTTTCTTTTAAAAAAAAAATGCTATAGCCTTTCTGGATGTAGAGATTCATGGATCTCCATAGCTTTCTTTTCTTTATTATCTGTAAATTGGTTTGACTTCTTAGGAAAAATAATGGAGTGTTTTCATGTAGCCATCTCCATGGTTTTGAATTTAGAATATTTTTTTTTCCCTGAGGATGTGAGTGATCATTGCTCTCCAGAGATTCCTTTTCTTTATTATCTGTATATTGCCATGTTTTTTTGGTGTGATATTATGCCAGAATACACTAGGCATTTAATTCCACACCAGATTGCCAAAGGAGGTCAGGAGTAGAGTTGACCCGAGAGGACCCCAAGCCAGTAAGGAGGAGAGCCACAATTCAAGAGTTGTCAGTTGAGCAGTTTCCTGTTACCTTCTTCACAGTTTCAAATTCAGAGTTTTTCCTTCTCCTGGACTTGTTGGTGATCTATCCTTCTATTTAATCCATAGCTGGGAAGAGAAGAAAAAAGTCATGCCTTTCTCAAGGTCATCTGTGTGAAAATGAAAGCAATAGATTAGAGCAGAATTTGAACTCAGGTACCACTTGACACTACTCACAAATTTTTAAATTAGTTACTAATATTTGTTGATTTTTTTTTAATTAGTCACTGATATTTATTTTTGTTTTTTAAATAATATTGAGAACAGAGTTAAGGTGTTTTTTTTCTTTTTTTGAATTATTATTATTATTATGGTAACTCATTCCAATGATTTGAAATATTACAATTAAAATGGTAACAATTACATTAACCGTTTCCATTCAGGAAATATTCAACATTCATTGACTGTAATGAAACAAGAATCTCAATCACGAAACTGAGCAGATGAAAATTATCTCTCGAGAAGAAATTTCAATAACCTTAAACAATGTCTAAGGGTTAAATCTACTTTGGCAAGAATGAAGACAAGCTACTGCCACTGCTTAGTAAAAAGCCATTAAACTGAGGAATAGGAGTCTAATATCTTCAGAAATTTTTAGCCATGGATGCTGAGTTCAATCCTTGGTAGGATCACAAGAGTCAGCATAGTTAACAGACAGAACAGTTAACATTACTGTCAGTTGAAATTTATAAAATCTTTTTCTTAGAAGAGTTTTGCAGGAAAATAAATTTCTCAAGTCAACTAACTGTTATTGATCCTTCGAATACTGATGGGAGTTTCCTTCCTAACCTTTTGTTTAAGGTTGTGTGAAAAGTCAACATTTTTTAATCATTATTTTCCCTTCTTGTTACATGTGTTATCTATTCTAGCTGTTGCTGTTGGAAATCATCCAGTGATGTGGCTTTTCTTCTGGCAAATGTTTTAACAGACCAAAAATAAATATGAACACACATTGAACTAGTGAATGAATGCATTCCAAAAGCTAAGCAAAGTGCTGAGAAACAGTAAAATTTTACTAGAAATGAAGAAAAGAGAATGGCAGACAATTTCTCCATAGATCAACAGAAAATAGGAAGCAATAGAAATGTTGTTCTACAGGAGGATACTGAGAATTCCATATACCTCAGGAAAATATTGTGCCTAGTCAGACATGCATTGAAAGAGACATGATTGCCCAAGCATTTATCACATATAACACTTAACTGACTGAATCAATATTACCTCAATATAAAAGTATATTCTATATACAAAAGATATTTGGAATGGCTATGGGACATGCATATGTGGATTGTGTAATGTGGGTTGTATAATGAAGGTTGTTTAATGTGGTTGTGTAATTTGGATTGTGTAATGTAGATTTTGCAATGTGGATTGTGTAATGTCAGTAGTGTAATGTGGGATGTTTAATGGGGGTTGTGTAATGTGGGTGGTGTACTACAGGTTTTGCAATGTTGTTGTGTGAGGGTTGTGTAATGTGGGTTTTGTAATGCAGATTGTGTAATGCAGGTTATGTAATGTTGGTTGTGTAATGTGAATTGTGTAATGTCAGTTGTATAATGCGAGTTGCGTAATATGGGTTTTGTAATGCATGTTATGTAACATGAGTTACGTAATGTAAGTTTTGTAATGCAGGTTTTGTAAAGTGTGTTGTGTAATGTGGGTAGTGTAATGCAGGTTGTGTAATGTGAGTTTTGTAATGTGGTTGTATAATGAGGGTTGTGTATTGCGGGATTTGTAATGCACATTGTGTAATACAGGTTATGTAATGTAGGTTGTGTAATGTGGGTTGTGTAATGTGCATTTTGTAATGCATGTTGTGTAATGTGGGTTGTGTAATACATGTTGTGTAATGTGAGTTGTGTAATATCGGTTGTGAAGAGACATGATTTACGCACTGAAATTAGAAAGATAATTCTGTATCCAAAACTGTGAAGAATGCAACAGGAAACCACTACACTATCTTTCCCATGAAGTCATAGCAATTGACAGATAATAAAAAAAAGAATGTGTGGCAAGACATGATATTCTGAAGTCTTATAGAATAATATGAAAAAATATGAATAAACGTCTTCATGTTTTATCCTTGCTTGTATCAAAGTAAAAAATATAAAATAAAAATCCATTATTCTGTATTTCTCTATCTTCGTCTGAATGTTTTATTTTTAGTAATAACACAAGGCAAAATATTCTGCTTCTTCAAATATATGTGCATAATATTTTCTGACTGAGAACTGATTTGGGTTGTGAAGCTCAGTTAAGTCAATCCAGCTGTGATTCAAACTTATGGAGGTGGGCAAAGTAAATGATATGTCCATGAGGACAAACTTCTACTGCTTGAATATTTACTGAATTTAACTTGGAAATATGAAGAATCCACCATAAAAATTCAAATTGTGTAATTACAAAACTCTAAACATTTCAATATAAGGAAATTGAATACAAGACAGTTTGCATGCAGGGTAGGTTTGTTCAATACTGTAAGTTGCTAGAAAACCAAAATATTAACCTAAGAACTCAAGTCATTCTCTTAAATAGCCTCATCAGGTCTAGACTTTCACATGGATGTCACTCATGACATCCAACTCTTTCAGAAATGTTTAAACTATCTCTATGTAAAACTCTTCTCAGATCAATGATTAAAAATGGTTTCAAGTAAATGAATCATTTAGGCCTTAAAGAAGACACTTTTTATCAGACTCTATAGGCTGGCACTAAAAATCACAAAGAAAATTCTTCTTCTTCTTCTATGTTCTGTGTCACTTCAGAACATGTGCAATCATGGCTCTCCACAACATGGAGATGTGTCTAGAGTAAAATCTCCTGTAAGAGTTTATATCCCTCCTCGGGCTAGATTTGAATTAAGGCCAGCTCATCTCCTAAATTGGTTTCATTTATCCCTACTATTAGGTTGGTGCAAAAATAATAACGTTTTTTGACGTTAAAAAATACGTCAAAAAACGTCATTATTTTTGCACCAACCTAATATTTCATCTATAGCTGTGGTGGGAGAAGAGAACTATTCATGCCTTTCCAGAGGCCACTAGATAAAGCCACTAAGATGCAATGTGTTACTATATAAGAAAGAATCAGAGAAAAAAACATGATATTTTTGAAGATCAAAGTTGAAAGCAAGAAGTTGGAAGAAAGTTCCACAAGCAAGAAGTGTGAGAAAAGAAACTATTAGCATAGAACTTATGGTTACATCTCAGCCATTTCAACTGTAAAACAATGAGATCTAGCTGTCAATTTAGTCACTCTTTTTTATGAACCATGTCCCCTCAGGACATAGATGATCATGGCCCTCTACATCTTCCTGTCCCTTGTAGCTATTAATAAGTTTTGTCTTTTTGTTATTTCTCCCAAAAACCTATTCTACCATCCATTTACTCAAGCTCATTAAGTATGTTACACATTGCTTTCCCCAGTCCCTCAATCTGTCCTGTGAGTATCAAATTTTCCAAGCTCACCTTCCTCATTACATACTTCAAAATTTTCAGCTGCCTCTTCCTGATGTTAAGTAAAAGTTTCCTTTTTGTTTCCATATTCTCTAAAACTTGTCATTGCTCATATGTTTGGCCCATGGTATCCTCACATTTTTCTGTAGAACCACATTTTTTTTGATTCAAGTCTCTTCTTTATTTTTGAGGAACTTGTCCAGCATTCACTGCCATACAGGAGAACTAATACCATACAACCCATAATACTTTATACATATTCCTTACTTGCAAACTCTTTTTTCGTAGTTACATATTTACAGATTATTATATTTCGTGAATCTGTTTATATAATTTGACTGTCAAACTTCTGCGTAAAAAACTGAAGAAATCCAAGACAGTCTTAATAAACAATATCAGAATAATACAATTGGTTGTTTTGATATGAAAAGCTTGATCTAATTAAATATGCATCTTATCATTTTTCAAGAAAAGTTATTAATATGATGTAAAATTAATCAGCTCGTTTGGCTAACATCTAAAATCTGTCTTTTTATTCACAACACTTGTATCACAAATAATTGATCCAGTAACTCTCATTGACCCAGTTACAAAGCTTGAGACATTGCAAGGTTGAAAGAGTTTCTCTTTATAACCAGGTTTAACATAAGTGCTGGATTTCTAAGCCTCCCAAAAAGAAGAAACCAGATTTTTATGGCACATTTTTTTTTTCTCTCTTATTCATGACATCTTCTGATTCTTTCAAGCATGCCATTCCTTTTAGTTTTTCTGGCTTTTCTTTCTCTCCGAGGTATTTCTCCAAGCCCAAACTTTCATCCCAGATCTCAAGATGCAAGATGCGTTATTCCTTTTACACACACAGACACACACACATACATATATATTCAGTATATATATATATATATATATATATATATACATATATGCATATATATATTATAATAATATTAATACAATAATATGAAGATGGTAATCAAAATCCTTTACCCAGAGTTTCCTGACATATATATATATATATATATATATTAGGTTGGTGCAAAAATAATATCGTTTTTTGACGTTAAAAAATACGTCAAAAAAACGATATTATTTTTGCACCAACCTTATATATACTCGCACACAGGATTGTAGCAAAAAGTTCTTGATCCCGCCAAGAAGTGATTCCACATAAAACTGATATCTAGTCATTTAGTCAGATTTTAAGATGTTGGTCTATTGAAGAATTTTTTACAGCTACTCATATATATATATATATATATATATATATATATATATATATATATATATATATATATATATATATATATATGTATATGTGGGAAAAAGTGTGTGACAAAAGGGAAAAGGGTTTTTGTGTGATGTGCTTTGTTCTTTAGAATTTCATTGGACTAAATTTGTTATTTTGTTGCTACACATGTGCATCAATGAGGAATGCTGGGAATTTTAAAATTAAAATTTTGCTTTATATAACATTAAAATAATCTAAATGAAATCAGCTAAATTATATAAACAAAAAATTATAAATAAAATTCCCAGCATCCCTCATTCAGACACACGTGCCTGGTGCTGCAATATAAACTTAGTCCGATGAACTCCTAAAGGATGAAACACGTCACATACTTTTTACACTTTGTCATACATTTTTTCCCCAATATTGTTATTGATATATAAAAATTTATATATCATTATCTAATATATATATATATATATATATATATATATATATATGTATATATGCATGTCTGTATATATACATAAGTAATATTTCAATTGGAGTATATGCATAAAAGAACAATATATATATATATATATTGTCCATATATATATTCACCAACACAGATCTTCAGGGTGTAGCTAGTAGGTTTGCCTGGCTCTTTAGTATTATCTTATATATATATATATATATATATATATGTAAGTAAAATTAGATAGAGTATATCTGTAAAAGGACAATATATATATATATATATATATATATATAGAGAGAGAGAGAGAGAGAGAAAGAGAGGGGGGAGAGAGGGGAGAGAGAGACAAAGACAAAAGAGAAACTTATCTTAGCTGACGTGTTTCATACTCTGAGGAAATTTAAAGCCCCTAAGAGAATGAAACCCATTGATTATGATAAGTTTTCCTAATTGAAATAATAAAATGAAAAAATATTAATATACAACCTAGTGTGTCTGAAAATTTAAATTTTTTATTGTTTAAAACAAACACACAGACACGCATATATATATATATAAACAAAGATGGAAGGAAAACTTATCGTAGTCGATGGATATATATACATATATACATATATATATATATATATATATACATACATATATACATATACATATATATATATATATATATATATATAGATATATATATATATATATATATATATATATATATATATATATATATATATACACACACACACACACACAATTTTTATTAAAAATGACTGACAAGCTACTGTAGCTTTTTATTAATTTTTCTTGTTTTATAATTTTCTTCTTTTTCGGACATACAGGGTGCAACAGATAAATATTCATCTAAATTATGGAAAAATGAAAATAACACTGACATCTCATTTTAACAAATATATTTACTAAAATTACACAAAAATATCTTGAAATACTAAAGAGAAATTCATTCAATAAAATTGCCAATGCCTTCAACCATGGCCTCCAGACAACTTCAGAATCTCCTGCATCACTTCTGGGCAGTCTCCTTGTTTAAGTTGATAAATACTGCCATAATCCTTGCCTTCAGTTCATCTTTGGTATTACAAGGAGTTTTGTTGGTCTCCCGCTCAACTGTGCCACACTCATAGTAATCAAGGGGGTTACAGTCTGGAGGTTTATGTGGCCTGATGTAAGAGGTGATGATGTTGCAGAAATTGTCTGACAGCCAAGTGTGGCAGGGTGAAGAGTTCTGTTGCCAGGCAAAAAGGCCTTCCAGCAGCCACCCTCTTGACCCAAGGCCACACTCCCTTCTCAATGCACTTGATATAGGCCTCTGTGTTGAGTCTCTCACTAATGAAATCGGGTGTTCTTTTATTATCAGAATGATCAGAGTTAGTTTTCCAAGCTGCTATACCCTTTGTAATTACCATTAGACTCATCCATCTCTTTCCAAATTCTCTGCAATTTTCTTCAGAATTATACCCAAACTCTCTGAAATGTATGTATTGGAGCTTCTGACATGTACAGCATGCCATTTCCAAATTTCTGGCAGAGTGAATTGTGTCATGGTGCTCTTTTTCTCATGCACATTGCCCAATTGACCCTACTATTATTGTGCAGGCAACAAAATCAAAAGCAAGTGCAAAATTAAAAATATAAAATGGCAACATTTTACCCATTACCCCCTATATTTAACTATATAATATATTGACACTGAGGTCAACAGCAATCATCAACGGTGTTTCATGCTTGAATGCAATCTTCACATCATATCTGAATCCAATATAAATAATATAATTATATTGTTTAAATTTTACTTGATCTATAGGGAAAGAGTCAATATTAAAGATAGAGTTTTTTGTTATATTCCTTGCTCATAGGAATATATACTTGAAATACAAGGTGGATAAATTAAGTAACGGTTTATTAGGCAGTGGACAAAATCCCAAACAAACCACATGCACGTGTGAAATTAAAAATATAAAATGGCAGCAATTTACTCATCTCACCCTGTAAATTATGTAGAAATTGTCCGAAATTTCTGCATATCACTTTCAGCTATACTTTTAGCCATTATCAAGCAGGATTTTATTTTTACTTTTAACTGAATGTATGTATTTTTTTATGTATGTATAAAACAATGCATAAAAAAGCAAAGAAAAATCCATACATTATAATAGAGTAACTGCTGCTCAAAATACACAACTATACATATATATATATATATATATATATATATATATATATATATATATATATATATAATAAAAAATATAGCCTTCAGGTATGCTACATTTATGTATAAATGTTCTCAATATCTGAGATAGAGCATATAGATACTACATCAACACCGAGATTTTGTTAAAAAGTGAATAAATTTAATCAGACAAGCATGAAACAGAATGTCACCACTCTATACTGACTTCAGTATCTGCTTTTACAATTACACACACACACATACACACACACACACACACACACACATATATATATATATATATATATATATATATATATATTCTAAAGAATTAATGAATTTTATATTTTTAATCAAACATTTTTTTGCTGTAAATGTTATTTTCACTGGATAACCATATTTGAGTAGACACTCCATATTTTTAACAATGTTTATTTCATCTTATGGCCTTTGCATCCAAGAATACTTAATAAAGAAAATGCACTGTCAAGCAAGCAACAAAAATCTTGGATTAAATATAAAATCCGTTAATTCTTTAGAATGCTTTGTTTACTTTTGGGACATGACACTGAGGAGATGTGACTTTTGAGAAAACCTGAATGGGTGAATGTGGTTTAAGGCAAATAGAATGTTGCTTGGCTGTTAAGCTCTCTGTAGCCAAGTGGTCAAATCATGCAAGATCAGATTGTGGTGTCTCCTACATAGGGAGACACAAGTTCAAATCCTGCCAAAGAGTATGGTTTCTTTATTAAGATTTCTTAAATGTACAAGCTGTTAAATAAAACAAATACTGTTTACAAAAATGTCTACTCAAACATCGATAAACACTAAAAATATATATACTAATACATATATAAAATTGAAATTTTATGCCTTAAACATAAAATATCCAAAAAAATTTAAAATAAGACAAAGTTTTGTATGCTTTAAAGAAAACAAGTCAGTTTTAAACCAAATTAAAATGAATTATAGCATCTAATCAGCCTAGATGTGCAGGTGGGGCATAATTGGTAGAAATCAATGTGCTGAGTTCAAATTCTGGCTGAGTTCCTTACATTCACTTTTATACAAATACCCTTGAGAAAAATATGTGTACATCACCCCCCCAGCTATGGATTAAATAGCAGGACAGACTGGGTTCTGTAGTCTGTAAAACATCCGAGAGATTATATCAATAATATGAATAGGAAAACTTATCTTAACTGATACGTTTTGTCCCCTGAGGAACTTTATCACAACAAATGCATGGATTTTATTTTGTAACAATAGACAAAGTCATGAATATTCTTAGTTTTTCAATTTTTTTTTACTTAAGAAACACTCATCAGGTTAACTGAAAAGTTTAGATGAGTTATGAAGGATGCTAAGTCACATAATTTAATGGCCAATTAAAAGATGTTCTTGAAATTTTTATGCAAATTAATATTTAAATTATTTTAGTTTGGGATTAATTTACGTATTATATATTTTAAATAACACATGGCTATGAGTATAAGCATTTTCTTTTAATATTTTAACATTTTTATGGTCATGTATGTTGACTTGGCAAAGGAGGAATTCTTTCAGGAATGAAGATCTTTGAAATAATCGTATTGTAGTTATCAAGTCAGTCAAATCAAAGTAGGGGCTGGGGTATCTGTCTACTGATACAAATTTCCTTTTTTCAAGTAGAAATTTGTGGTAGTGTCTATGTTCCAACTCATCATCTGTGTTTCAATAGCAACACATTTGGCATTTTAATTTTTTATTTTTTATTTAATTTTTATTTTTATATAATTTCAATTATGATTTTTTTTTTTCAAAAGGGACCTTCAAATATTATTTAGTCACATTTTTAATATTTATATTTTCATTTGTATCTTCTTAAGATATTATATTTAATTTATTTACCAATTGAGTACATATATGGTAATGTTAAAATCAGAATCTAATTATGTATTCATAAACAATTTTATTTATGATCAAATATATATATGTTAGTTTCATTTTTTTTTTTAAATTAGCTCTTACTTAAGGAAAAAAGGAAAAATTTGTATCAATAGACAGATACCACAACCCCAACGTAGATTTGACTGACGATAGCTACAATTACATTAGTTACATGAGTTTACCAAATAAGTTAAATCTTAACACTCCTAAAATAAAAAAAGATGGAATTTTCCTTAAACCCAACATCTCAAAATATCAAATTTGTCTGGACTTATAAATCAATTTCTAAAAAGTTATTCTTAGCATTGTTTGATAATGGAATGGAACTTTGTATTTTATGTTTAATTTTTATGATGGAATTTGAATTGAAGTTTCAGTTTTGAAACATGGGAATTTCAGTGTTGCGATGATTATTTACTTTTTAAAAAACAGTTATAATATCAATGATCTATGGTTGTATCAAGCACTGTTTTTAAAAATAAAAATAAATGCTAAGAACTCTGAATTATAAATTTCATTGTTCTTTCCTATTATTTATATATATATATATATATATATATATATATATATATATATATATATTGTACATATTTAGGCCACAAATGTTCTTTAAGGAAAAAGTTATTAACAACAACAGACATTTTGGGACTATTAATTTTATTGATTGACTTTTCCAAATTATGAATAATTCTGTCAGAAATAGTCCAGACTTCACATCAGAATCTATGATGTGCTCATGCATTGAATATTTCTGTGATATGTGGTCTGGTTCTCTGGCTATATATCTCAAGATTCTTGACAAAATCAGTAAAAGGGTCTGTAATGCTATTGGTTCTGACATGGCAAGTAAGTTTCAGATAGTGACAGTTACATATTTAGTAAGTAGTATTATATGACTGTATTTGTCTATTGTCATTGTTAGTATTGTTGATAACATTGTTATCTTTTTCGAGGGTGTATATTTTGTATGCTTTTCTCTTAGTATTTTGGATAAAATAATGAGGGTATTGGGAGTTTTTGAAAGTGTTTTCTATGTATGTTTCTTCTTTAGGTAAGTATTGGGGGCTGCAGATTTTAGTGCTCTTAAATAATAATATTTACACTTTTATCTATAAACTCCTTGCTTGCATTTGCCCCAAGGGATGAAACATGTCAGCTAAGACATGTTTCCTTTTGTATTTATTCATATATATATATATATATATATATAAATATAAAAGTGAACATAGAAGTCAACACTTAGAGGCGACAGTCTGTTTCATGCTATATGCAATCGTCAAGCCACGTGTGCTGTTATTTTTCTCGGCTATTTATATATATACGGGTTAGTGGTGCATTGTGGGTATTCTATTATGGCGGTTATTTCACCGGAAGTCGTTTGTTTATCTATTTAGGTCAAATTATATTGCTTGTTTTTATTTTTGTTTCTTATTTTATTTATTTATTTGTTTATTAACGTAGTAAAAATTTGTTTATATCACTTATTTAACAGTTTTGTTTTGGTTTGGGAATTTAATTAAAACTATTTGTTCAGTTTTGGGGTTGATTGTTGTAGTTCATTCTAAGTATTATTTTGGCGGGAACAGTTTTTAATTGATTATCTTTATTTGGGATTGGTTTGTTTATTTATTTACTTGGATGAATTTAGGTTAATTTATTTTACTTGTATATTTTCTCTTTTTGGTTTTCGATTTTTAAGTAACATAGTATTTTTTTATGTTTTATTTCTATTTTTTTTTTTGTTATTTTTGCTTATTAGTATATTTATTTGTTTTTATTTTATTTTTTCTGTTTTTAATTTTTTAGGTTACGTAGTAATTTTTTAGGTTACGTAGTAAAAATTTATTTTCATGTCTGCATTTTGAGATGAGTTCGGATCTTTTGTTTAATAATTTATTTTGGTCGGGAAAAGTAATGATAGCTATTTTTTCCTCCGAGCAAAGTTTGCAAGTTTTTGATTGGTTATTGTAGGCTGATGATTTTTTCTTATCTTCCAAGATATTTTTGGTGTGATGTTCGTTTTGTTTTTAATTTCCCAGATATACTTAGAAAGCATTGTACTGTTTGCATATTTACTATTTGTGAAAGATGTTTTGTGTGTATAATTTCTTTGTTTCCAGGGTCCTTCAGTTACTCCTATGTATACTTTTTCTTCATTATCTGGTGATTTTATCGTGGCTTGGTATATTACGTTGTTTTGTAAACAATTTCCGTTTAAGGGACATTCGTTCTTTATTCTGCAGTTGCACGTGGGTTTAATTTGTTCGTGTGGTTTGTTGATAATTTTCCTATTGTGCTTTTTTATTATTTGTGCCATGCTCTCGGTGCAGCTGTAGCTGATTTTTACAGTGTTTTTGTTGAATATCTTGTGTAAGGTGCTTGATTCTGGGAAGTGTTTGTGTAAGAGTTTGAAGAATATTTTCCCTACGTTTGTTTTTACGTTCTTGCTGTACGGTGGGTTGAACCATATGATATTTCTTCTTCTGTTGGCCTTTTTTGTATTCTGTGGTGAGTATGTGAGTGTTTCTGGGAATCCGCTATCTTTTAGGGCTGTTTCATAGTCTTTCTTAGCTTTGTTAAATAGGGATTCATTGGAGGAAT
Source organism: Acanthosepion lycidas (assembly GCA_963932145.1). Classification (NCBI taxonomy): domain Eukaryota; kingdom Metazoa; phylum Mollusca; class Cephalopoda; order Sepiida; family Sepiidae; genus Acanthosepion; species Acanthosepion lycidas. Next base: position 91,713,274 of record OZ010598.1, on the reverse strand, counting down.
TGTCAGAGAGCCTGCGGTTAATCGATTTTGGTATCTGTTTGATTATAGAAGGTGGATGGTTGGAAGATGTGTGTATGTAGAGTGGTTTGTCATTAGGTTTTCTATATGGTTTATGTGTGCCTTCTCTTAGGTTGAAGGTAACATCTAGAAAATCTACTTCGTTTAGGTTAGTTTTTATATCTATGTCGAATCCGTTATTTTTAAAAATCTTTATTATTGCTTTTCTAGTTTTGTCTGTGTTTTGTTTGTTACAGTTTCTTAAGATTATGAGACCATCGTCCCTGTAGAGTCCTGTGTCATTTCTATCTATTATTTTGCTCAGTTCGTTTAGTAAGTAAATGCCTATGATTTCGCATGCTTCTGCACCGTCAAAGCTTCCCATTGTAGTGTCAAATATCCCATCTCTCTTTATCCATCTTTATCTTTAAATAAATAAACAAACCAATCCCAAATAAAGATAATCAATTAAAAACTGTTCCCGCCAAAATAATACTTAGAATGAACTACAACAATCAACCCCAAAACTGAACAAATAGTTTTAATTAAATTCCCAAACCAAAACAAAACTGTTAAATAAGTGATATAAACAAATTTTTACTACGTTAATAAATAAATAAATAAATAAAATAAGAAACAAAAATAAAAACAAGCAATATAATTTGACCTAAATAGATAAACAAACGACTTCCGGTGAAATAACCGCCATAATAGAATACCCACAATGCACCACTAACCCGTATATATATAAATAGCCGAGAAAAATAACAGCACACGTGGCTTGACGATTGCATATAGCATGAAACAGACTGTCGCCTCTAAGTGTTGACTTCTATGTTCACTTTTATATTTACACACGCTCTATCTCTGATATTGAGCACTTTATTCCATAAATATAGCACACCTTAAGACTATATTTCTTTATATATATATATATATATATATATATATATATATATATATATATATATATGTATGTATGTTTTATATAAAATTTGCTCTACATATTGGGAAGAATATTCAATGATATAGAAACAGAGTAAACATAGAAATCAATACTATACACACTGTTTATATCTATCTATCTATCTATCTATCTATTTCAGTGTATTCATATGTATCTATCTGGTGCTTCTATCCGTATTAATGTCTGTTAATATCTATATTGGATTGTTCATATCTATCTATCTATCTATCTATCTATCTTTCTATCTATCTATACCAGTCTGCTTATCTATCTATCACTTTTTCCTTTTCTACCCATATATATATATATATATATATATATATATATATATATATATATATATATATATATATGTATGTATGTATGTATAGCACACTGTGATATTGCTGGTTGTAATAAAACACACCCTCTCTCTCTTTCTACATCTCTCTATCTCTCCCCATATACATACATATATATATATATATATATATATATATATATATATATATATATATATAGCATACAGTGTTTGCTGGTTTTAATAAAATATACTCTCTCTCTCTACATATATATATATATATATATATATATATATATATATATATATAATATTTTGTTATATTTCTTTTAAAGATTATAAATTTTTTCCCACCAGAAAGAAGTGAGTAAGATGAATAAGTATACTACTTATCTGGTAAGTCTTGCATCTAACGTCTTCTGCAAAAAGCTTATTAAAAATGGAAAAAATGATTGGATAAAAAGCATGTGATAAGCAGAACAGCTGCAAAAAAAAGGTTTGGAAATGAAGACGCCAGAGATCCTTGTCTCTCTGATTATGAGTTGTGGGTTCAAAATGGGGGAAGGGCCACTTATGGCGGGTGGAGATTTCTTTCTCCTTCTCTAGACTGAGAGGACATTTATTTTTTGTTTTATTGATTTTGATTTTTTCAATAGTAATAATAATGATCAGAAGAAAAAGAAGAGTAGTAAGTTCACTTCTGACAGGGTCCCCCATACACATGGTGTTGTGTCAAACTAGGTTTACATTAGTAACTAAAAACACTTATTTACAGTTTTTACATTCAGATTATTGTCCTCATCATTGTTGTTATTATCACAACATTTACCTGGTTTGACAGACACCTGAAGAAAATCAAATCTTGCAACATCCCAAATTTTCCCACCATTATGACATGGCTTCCCTGTTTATTTTCAGTAAATGCTTTCATGGCAATTGTTTGGATGAGCTTTCATTCCCAGTACCTTGACCAAATGAATAAATTCTATTCTAATGGTTCCTTCACTCATATTTCTCACCAGTAGAACATGGTTTTGATTTCTTGCTTCCTTGCCACATATAATCTTCAAAAATTTAAATGCATCATCAATCACCATCTCCTGTCTTCCTGAATTCTGTTCTTTTATTGATGTTTCTCCTCACAAAAGTCTTATCAATTTCTTTAACTCTCAGTAAACTCTGATGTCTTAATTGGAGTGAAACAACTAAAAAATATATGTATATATATATATGTATTACTTTAAACATATATCCTGTTGAGGGGTCCACCTCTTTTTACACAAATGGCCTCACCCAGTATATACATACACTCCTGCTACAGGAAGACCTGAGCGAACAGAGCAAGACCGAAGAGTCAAGACGAGTACAGAGTGAAAGAGTAAAAGGTTGTAGGTAACCGGAAGAGTTGCAGTGAGGTAACAGCATTGTAGGTAACCGGAAGAGTTGGAGTGAGGTAACAGCATTGTAGGTAACCGGAAGAGTTGGAGTGAGGTAACAGCATTGTAGGTAACCGGAAGAGTTGGAGTGAGGTAACAGCATTGTAGGTAACCGGAAGAGTTGGAGTGAGGTAACAGCATTGTAGGTAACCGACAGAAGGTGAAGGTAAGACAGAACGAACGTAGCGAGCAAGAGTCACAGTGATCAAGCATGTAGACTCAGTAAGAAGTCATACAGCGATACTTCAATACCAAAGACTGTATATATATTTTGCTACTAACACGTATTCATGGAACTACTAACCTGCATTACCAGTTTGTATTATTACATTAATACATTTATTTTCCTATATTCATTCTTGTGTTTGTTATTTAATGGTACTGGATTTCATCCCAGAAGCCACAACATATTCAATGATAGCCACAGAACCAAAATCATGGACTTCCATGCCATTCCATCCTTCCACATGCTTGCAAGACCAGGATTTTGTATCATTAGGACATCAAATGTCTGGATCAGTTCCAGCAAACAAAGATCTGAAGAATTTTTTGCATCAGTTCGGAGGACCACAAAGCCAACAACAAGGTCCTCTCTCAGATGTTTCTCCCCAGCATCAAGGCTACCATCCTTCAATATCACCTCTGCTGAGCAGGTCACATGTTCAGAATGTGTCTCACTCAACTCAGATGTATCACGCTGTTTGGAAAATTTGCCAGCATCAAGAGGCTATGCAGAGGCCCAAAACAATGCTTCCAGGATCAATTGAAGACATCCCTGACACAGGCCAACATTGACCCTGAGACTTGGGAAACCGTTGCTGCAAATCAGTCTTCCTGGAA